>OU612098.1:8575000-8887500 GCA_914767995.1 Thecocarcelia acutangulata | reverse complement strand
TATAGCACAACTTTTTGATGAATTTGTCCTTTGCCACAACTTTAAGCACTTGTGCCATATATTTTTTTGTCACATATTTTTATTTTAGATTATTAAATAATGCTTTATTAAACTTATAGTTTTGTTACTTATTCGTTTTTGGGAAGTTTAGTTTTTATATCTGGTTTTTATTCATGCTTAAAGTTTGATTATTTTTACTGTATTATTTTTATACATTTTATTATATCACTCCTTTATTGCAACATAGTCACAACTCAAAAAAGCTTGTTTCGATAAAAATTTTCAAATTTTTAGTTTCCTTACAAGTCTTAGAAATTTTTTTTTAGAAAATATCTCCTAAAGGAAACAGTTTAAGAGTAATTTCAATAAATTTTTGGCACAATATAAAAGGTAGTACTGTTAACGATACTGCATTGTTAACTCGAAAAGCTCATTTTTTGAGATATTACTATGTTGCAATTAACTGTTTTTTTTTTATTGATATTAGTTTTTATTCTTAGCTGTTTTAATTTTTTTTTTTTATGATTTATGTTGTTGTTAAGTTTAATTGGTTTGTTTTGAAATTGAGTATTTATAATTTATACACATCTAAGTGTTGCAAAATGGCTGCAAATGGTCTTGCAAAAATACATGTTAAAAAAGTTGAACGTCTTTTTCATCCAAGCACCAAAAAGCTAGGGCTATATTGCTTTCGATTTTTTTCAAGACCGTTCGCAATAATTGCTAAGAAAAGTTAAATAATAGTAATTTCTAATATTCCAATACGTGAAGTTTTCCAACTAAAATTTCACGCTTTGGTAAACAGTTAACAGTGATTATTTTGATTTTAATAGCTTTCCCTAGCATTTTTGCTTTAATTTGAAAAGCTTTAATGTTTAAATTTACTTAGTTTATTTAGAAAATTTTTTTTCATTTTTCTTTAGTTTTTTTTCGAATGCTGCTTTTGCAAAATGTATATATAGTAAATGGTCTTGCAAATGTTTATTTCAAAACAATCATGTAGTTTTGTTGTAGAAACTGTAAAAAACTAGGGCTAGAGCCAATAATATTTTGGAATATAAACTTCGAAACATTTTTTATTGTATTTTTTATTTTTAATATATGCACCGTGAGTAAATTTTTATGAAAGCACTTTTTTCTTCTTGATTTTTTGCAATTTTTATTTCAAAATGTTGACAAGTACTTTGTTTCTTTTTTGCTAGATCTTTTAATTTCATCTATTTTTTCATTACATAATTTTATAGAGATTATTTTGTTCATAGTTTTCGCTAGCATTTTTGCTTTACTTTGAAAAGTTTTAATGTTTAAATTTACTTTAAAAAAATTTTTTTTTTAATTTTTCTTTAGTTTTTTTTCGAATGCTGCTTTTGCAAGGTGTATACATAGTAAATGGTCTTGTATATATATATTTCAAAACCATCACATAGTTTTGTTATAGAAACTACAAAAAACTAGGGCTAATTTACTGCAGTTCTTTTGCAAGAGCATTTGCAATACACAGATTGTGAAATTGATTTACATCAGCACCTGCAATGATGGCCTAATCTGATGATGGACTAACTCCACGGTGTGAATTATTCACGATACACCAGTGCCCCCATGTGGCTGCTAGGCTCATATAGGTTACAACTTTTTGCATTAATTTTGTTTAAGATTTCAGGCCTTCTAATCCCTTTTGCATGCAATTTGCCAACAGTCAATGGAAGACAAGACTAAGTGAGTTGGCAGGCCGAAGTCTATTAAGAACATCAGCCGTTAGCTAACTCAACTGTCTAACCATCAGTATAGTACAGATATCTGCACAACAGCACCTCGGTGGTTTATTAGCCCCCGAAAACTGATGTGCACCAAAACTACTGGGGAAACTAATTTCCCTTCCTGCAGTTTTAGGTTAAAGCCGCAGTCAGAAAGTTTCAGCCAAGGCGGGCTGGGTCAACTATGATCATCACCAAGTGATCTGCAAGGCAGAACCTCCCGGAGACTTTGCTGATCCCTGTTCTGCTAATTTTAACCCTTGGCGTACTTCGGAAGTACGACACAATATAAGTCATGCGGTTTCCTAGAGCTTTTTTGCTACTTTAAATTACGGATTGCTTGCATTCAGAAAAGAGTGAGTTCGTTTGTGTTCGAGTCTGAAGATTTCAGGTTCGAGTCCTGTCACGGTCGGCATGTTATAAAAAGGGAGTCGAATAATAAACATCAAACAGAGCACACGTCTATTGATCTATTCGGCTTTCCTTTTTATAACATTTGCAATTGCAAGTAAAAAATGCTAGAGTTCAGAATCGGGTTATATTAAAATTTAAAATTTTTCTCGCTTAACCCTTTTTATTCCAATAGAAGTCGTCGTAGTACATTTACTTCTAATTCTGGAAAGACATTTGATTGAGTTGTTGTATTTTTAAAGGGGGTTTTTTTTTATATGAAATTAAGATTTTTAAGATTTTTTTATATGAAATTAAGAAATTTTTTTTTGAAATATGAAGAGTTTTCCACAAAAGTTTCTGGCATCACTGGTACGGGCAACTAGTTTTGCGCTTTTATTCCACTCTTCGATACTTTCTGTAAAGTCAAGAATTGTCCAACTAAAATTGCCCGGTCTGATCTGGCAGTAACTATATTTCGTATTTTCTTTTAATTTACTTTTTAGTTTTTTTTTTTTTTTAATTTTTCCATAAAAAATGAACACGTAAAATTAAAAAAAAAATGTATAAAAAATAGTAATAAGAGTAAATATTATTAGATATAATTATTATAGTATTAAGCCAGCAAAACTGGTGAGATTTTATAAATTATGTTTCCAAAATGTTCAAAATATTAAGCAGCTGTTTAACGATCTCGAGCTTTAAAATTCGATAGCAAAGAAGTATTTTTAAAATTCTTCGTAACATTTTCTTGCAGGCTTGACTTCAATGCCTAAATTTGTTGTATGAAAAAGAAACCAAATACAGGTTTCAGTTGTTCAAACTGCTTTCGAATATTAACGTTCGAGATCGTCAAACCGGCTTTAACTTTTGCTGCTTAACAAATAACTTAAGTTCTTATCTTTCAATATAAAATAAAATAATTTTTCAATCCTAAAATTCAGTCGTTCTTTTTACTGCAGGGTGTATTGATGTCTACAAGGTGGCAGCACTAGAGTAAAATTGTAGCCAAGGCAGCTTTAACAGGTAGTGACAGAATTACAATAAATGCAATACCAACAAACGTCGCATGTAGTTCGTTGGTAGAAATTGACCAAAATTTGTCGAAGTTTTGTTTTCCTTTTGTTTGTCTATGTGTTTTTTCAAAATTATATATTCAAAATTTTGATAAATTGACTCAATGGAAACGAAAGACAGCTGGGGTTATACCACTTCCTTGTTAAATCTGCCTTGATTGTAACAATACAAAAAAAGAGGTGTATTAAAAGGCTCTTTCTGTTATAAACATTTGAAACTTTTTTCACAATTATATCGTACACTGAAAGAAATGCGCTTCACAATGAGCATGAACCCTTTCGTTCATATGTCTTTCGTTAATACCCTGAAAAATTGCATTTCTCTTATGAAAGCTTGATGAACGGGTTGACAATTTTGCGTAGCTCTATACTATTATTTTGTACTTCATAAGTGTTGCGAAAATTGTTTCATTTGTGTTACAAAAACTTTTTGCATGAAAATGTAAGAATTTCATTATAACGAGTGATTTTTTTGCTATTATCTTTTTGGCAACACTAGTGTTGACAGCTCACGCACGTTTTGTATCTTGTGTCACTGTCAAACATCTTTAGTTTGGTCTATAATTTAATCATGAATCGTCTTACAAACGAACAACGCTTGCAAATTATTGAATTTTATTACCAAAATGCGTGCTCTGTTAAGAAAGTTCATCGCGCGCTTCTTCCATTTTATGGTCAGTTTAATGGACCTATTGAGGCTTCTATTCGGGCTATTGTAAAAAAATTTCGCACCAAATTTACATTGTTGGACATTAAACCTCCAACACGCTTACGTAGAGTGCGAACTGAAGAAAATATCGCAGCCGTATCGGCCAGTGTTGGTGATGACCGTGAATTATCGATTCGGCGCCGTTCGCAGCAATTGGGCCTCTGTTACTCCACTACGTGGAAAATTTTGCGGAAGGATTTGGGTGTGAAGCCTTATAAGATACAGCTGGTGCAAGAATTGAAGCCAAACGACCTACCACAACGCCAAATTTTTGGTGAATGGGCTCTTGAAAAGTTAGATGAAGATCCACTTTTTTATCGAAGAATTGTGTTCAGCGACGAGCCTCATTTCTGGTTGAATGGATACGTGAACAAGCAAAACCGCCGTATTTGGAGTGAAGAGCAGCCAGAAGCATTGCAAGAGCTACCAATGCATCCACAAAAAACAACCGTTTGGTGCGGATTATGGGCTGGCGGCATCATTGGGCCGTATTTCTATTGGACTAAGCGGATGGACCATTTGAGGCGCAGCCGCGGCCAACATTTGCATGAAATAATCTTCAAACATTAAATTATATCGACCCAACTATCGATCCAAATAAATATTTCATGCATTTTTCTGAATTTTACGTGTTTTTTTTTTTTTAATTTCCGATAGTTCTTATAACCCTGTAGCTGCTAAAAATCGTAGTAAATATAATGAAAATATGTCTTTGTGTCGGGTTTTTGAATAAGGAATTGATATTTTTTTTTTAATAAAACACAGACCTTTTGAGATATTTTCTAAACTCTAAGATCGACTGGAAATACAATGAAAACATTTATGAGTGGAACTCAACTACGTTCATATGGCCAGCACAGGCACGTCGGCAGCGGTAGATTCATTGGACCCAATTTACGATGACTTGGTCACACATTTCGGCCGTAACGAATGCTATTTCGCAATCAATGTTGGTTCTGAGTACCTCCAACGTCATCGGCTTGTTAGCATACACCAATGATTTTACTTAGAAAACAAGTCTAGCGGCGTTAAATCGGGCGAACGGTCATACCTAAACCGAAGATACAACCAACCTGTCCTAAGAGGAATTCTCACAAGCAACCGTTATTATACCGAACCCGAGGGAGTTCCTTTCATACCCGATTCCAGTGTATGCTGAGTACGACTGCCATACGGAACCCAGAACTTGGCCAAACGAAGAAAAACCCGTCCTAAAAGGAATTCTCACCAGCAACCATTGTTACAACGAACCTGAGAGAATTTCCACAACATCCAATCCCAGCGTGTGACGAGTACAAAGACAAACCGGGCCCGAAGTGTGTCAATATGAAGATATAAATCCGACATTGCCGTAATCAATCATCCTTCTGCTAATAAGAACCGTGCAAAGAACATACGAACATGCAAGTCAGACTGCAAATGTTGTAAGCCCAAAACCTATCATTGTTATTACTTTAAATACTAACTGCGGTATTTATAAGAAAAAAATTTTATATTTATTAAAGGTTTATTTGACAAACTTTGTATAGACATTTGTCAAATAAAGCTGTATTAAACAAAAAAATATTTTTTATCAATATGGCTGTAAATAAATAAAATTTTGGATTCTTGTAAGTCTCAAAGAGGAAAAATCCTGTCTTGTTATTTACTTATTTACTCTAGAACAGAAGTGGCCAAGCCCTATGCGCTTGGTGTTCATTTGTTTATGTAAAAGCACAGCTATAGGTTGTGCGCTCTACTATATACATGTGTGTGTATACACACAAGTGCAAAGCAACAATACTTTCGTATGCTTTGCTTATTAAATAAAATTAGTTTTGCCTTAAATGTATTGGTACTTGCTCTTCCATATAGAACTTTTGGACACCCCTATCTGTGACGTTATTGCATTTGCAATTGAATAATCTGCAAAAGGGGTTTAAAGGTATAAACATAACAATACGAGAAAAAATACTGTTTTTGTGGTTGATAAACATTATTAAAACAGTTTTCTTTTATAATTCTGATTAATTTATATCCAACAATTATTTTATAACTGAGTTTATTATTCACTAAACTAATGGGTGGTTAAATTTCAAGGGCCGATGTTGATTTTGAATAAAACACAAACTATTTAGGAAATTATTGTAATTTTATTTTATTATGATATATTGGTATTACTTTACTTACTTATTGGTATTTTATTATGATATATTGGTATTACTCAATTATGCATGGAACAAAATATGGGCCAAATGGGCGCCGCGACCACGGCGGCACACCTCCATCCGATGGTCCAAATTTTCGATGACCCTGAGGCATAATGAAGGTGCTATGCCGTTAATGTGCCGAATTATTTCATCCTTTAGCTGTTGAATTGTTGCTGGCTTATCGACGTATACCTTTTCTTTCAAATAACCCCAAAGAAAAAAGTCCAACGGTGTCAAATCACATGATCTTGGCGGCCAATTGACATCGCTATTATGTGAGATAACACGGCCATTGAATTTGTTGCGCAAAAGAGCAATTGTTTCGTTAGCTGTGTGGCAAGTGGCACCGTCCTGCTGAAACCACATATCGTCTACATCCATATCTTCCAATTCGGGCCATAAAAAGTTCGTTATCATCTTACGATAGCGAACACCATTCACAGTAACTGCCTGACCGGCTTCATTTTGGAAAAAATACGGCCAGATGATGCCGCCATCACATAAACCGCACCAAACAGTCACATTTTTTGTGGGTGCATTGGTTTTGCGACAGTCACTCTTGGATTCTCATTCGCCCAAATGCGGCAATTCTGTTTATTGACGAATCCACTGAGGTGAAAATGTGCCTCATCACTGAAGATGATTTTCTTCGAAAATTTTCATAATAAGTCTGGATAACTTTAACACGTTGTTGGATTGTGTATCTCTCCATGGTTCAAATTGAGTAAGTCTGAAATAGAGAAATGTCAAATAAAATTTGGAAAAAAACTTGGCGTTTAGGTGTGGTTCACATTCAACATCGGCCCTTGAAATTTAACCACCCGATAGCATCTAAAATTGATAGAGATCCAAAAATTGTTAACAGTTTGTTGTTTTATTTCCTAGCTGTCTATATGTCAACATTTCATAGGATCTACCTTAAGGACCTACATTTGGAAACTTTCAAGAGATATTGTCAACCGGTCAACTTTATATCCCAACAATCTAAATAAATTATTGAGAATTGAAAATTGCTTTATTTTTCACCTTTCTCACCTCTCTACTTTCGAAAGTTGTAAAGAAAAAATAGAGAGGTAAGAAAGGCGAAAAATAAAGGGCTTGTTTTTTGTATTTTGACGGGTTTGGTTAAAGCAATTTTCTATTCTCAATAATTTATTTAGATTGTTAGGATATAAAGTTGAATGTTTGACAATATCTTTCAAAAGTTTCCAAGTCTACTGATGATTAGTGTAGCTCCTATGAACTGTGGACATATAGACAGCTAGGACACAAAAAACAAGCTGTTTATAGTTTTTTGATTTGTTTAATTATATGATTATAGATCAAACCAAAAGCAAAAAGGACTTATGCCGTTTTCTTTTCTGAAAGAGTTTTGCATTTATGCTGCACTTTTTTTCTTAAAATTCAAGTTTTAAAATTTAAGTTTTATTGAGATGAAAAGATGATGTCGCAATAGCTATAAATATCTGAAAAAAAGTTGAGAAAACTGTATACTTCTGTATTTTTTGGCTAAGTAATATTGAAAATGTTACACTTTTTCTAGAAAAGAAAACGCCACTAGTTTTGTGGAAAATATTTTCAAAAAGCATGAAAAAAGAATAATTTTTCCAACGTTTTGCTTCATAATCACCACAAAAATTTTCGAAATAAATTAAAAAAAAAAATTTTATTGTTACATAAGTCTCTAGCAATAATAATGGCTTTTACAGATTTAAAAAATATCAATTAGTCGACGAGTTATAGCTAAAAAACTATATAAACTATATGCGGAAAATCGGCATTTGACTAAAAAGTTCATAGGTCGATTAAAAAAATAGACAAATGCCGCGATACGGGTCTTCTAATTTAGCCTCTATTTTCATCCCTCACTCTCAGAATCGACTTGAATTTTGCTAACTTGAATTTGTTCCACAGTGTAATTGTTCGTTTCAACTTCCCATAGAAAATTTTTTGAAAAGATTCGATCACAATGTTGTAGACACATTTTTTCGAACAATTTTATTAGTTAAACTCTATTAAAAAATAAATGGAAAATGAAATGGGAAAATTTTTTTGCACAATTTTATTAGTTAAATTTTATTAAAAAAAAAATGGGGAATGAAATGAGAAAACTCCTTGATTATATCAGAAGAAAAATCTTTCTTTTTTTTTTAACATGTAAGGATTTATAAAATTTGGTTAAAAATGGTAAGCTGTGAAGGAGTCAGGGCACTCGATTGTGCAAAATAGAATGTCCTTAACATGTCAACACGTTTTTAATTCTACTACTTTCCTCTGCTTTATAAATTTTATATCGTGCAATAAACAGCAGCTCTGTTTATTAAACGACATGACTTTTTCCCCTATTAAATTTATATATAAATATTTTTTTTAATATAAATTGCAACCATTAACAGCAATACAACATAAAGTTAATTATGTAATTTAAACAAATAAAAAAGCAGCAAAACATAACTTAACTCAAGGGAATAAACCACATTAAATAATTTACAAAACCAATTTACAAATAAAAGAACAAAATACAAATACAAGTTTGTAAGCAAAAATAAATTCAATTTAATATAATTTTTTTTTTTGTATAAAACAGCTATTGCTAAAACTTGACATATTTTTAACTTTAAATGCTCGTAAAACAATCACATGTACACTCATTCACACACCCACACCCGCACGCACACACCACACCACCACTGACCCATTTTTACAATAAAGTGAAATAGATAGCAAAAAATATATACTATTTAATAAATCTTTTACTAGATCGCTAAAAAATATTTTTTTGGTAAATAAAAGCCGAAAAAAATAAACAAAGCAAATATATAAATAAAAATTTAGAAAATGAAATTGCGTTAGAATTTTTCAATTTGTTTCATTTAAAACCAACCCTCATTTTGATAAACTGCCAGTTGAACTGCTACAACTGCTGCTGTTAAATGATGCTTCGCCTGCTGATACTGATTCTGCTGCTGCTGCTTCTGCTGCTGCTGGTAACCTTTGTTTGCAAATTAAATTTCACATCAACTTCCGTTTTAGTGCTTTATACATTTCCGCTTTAGAATCAGTGAAATAAATACTGCACAGCAGCTTCCATTTTTGTTATATGGACTTTCTTTTTTCTCTCTCTCTCTCTCTTTCTTGTTAGAATAGTGGTTTTCATTTAACTGTTAATATGCCATGTTCATATTAAAATACACACAAACATATTAAATACATACATATACATATGTATATACACTGCCAGCCACTTGAATGAGGAATCACATTTTTTCAACTTTAATTAAGTATACAAGGGCGGTTTGATATTGAAGCTACCAAGCGCTAGATGGCAGCAATTTTATTTTATTTTTTATTTATGTAACTATGTAAATAAAGTATAGGATGCACAGCATGGGCGGAGTAACGTAGACCATATGCCCACGATTGTAATGGGTGATTTTATAAGAACTATCGGAAATTTAAAAAAAACACATAAAATTCAGAAAAATGCATGAAATATTTATTTGGATCGATAGTTGGGTCGATATAATTTAATGTTTGAAGATTATTTCATGCAAATGTTGGCCGCGGCTGCGCCTCAAATGGCCCATCCGCTTAGTCCAATTTTGGCATACTCTTTCCAACATTTCGGCCGGTATCTCACGAATAATGTTGGCTTCCAGTGTGTCAATTGAAGCGGGCTTGTCGCTATAGACATTAGCCTTAACATAGCCCAACAAAAAATAGTCTAGAGGCGTTAAATCGCACGATCTGGGCGGCCAATTGGCTGGTCCCAAGCGTGAAATAAACTGTTCACCGAACTCGCCTCTCAATTGGTCCATTGTTTCGCGTGCTGTGTGGCATGTGGCACCGTCCTGTTGAAACCACATGTCATGCAAGTCAAGCTCTTCTATTTTGGGAAAAAAAAAGTTTGTTATCATCGCACGGTAGCGCTCACCATTCACAGTAACGTTGTGATTCGCATCATCTTTGAAGAAATACGGCCCAATGATGCCGCCAGCCCATAATCCGCACCAAACGGTTGTTTTTTGTGGATGCATTGGTAGCTCTTGCAATGCTTCTGGCTGCTCTTCACTCCAAATACGGCAGTTTTGCTTGTTCACGTATCCATTCAACCAGAAATGAGCCTCGTCACTGAACACAATTCTTCGATAAAAAATTGGATCTTCATCTAACTTTTCAAGAGCCCATTCACCAAAAATTTGGCGTTGTGGTAGTTCGTTTGGCTTCAATTCTTGCACCAGCTGTATCTTATAAGGCTTCACACCCAAATCCTTCCGCAAAAATTTCCACGTAGTGGAGTAACAGAGGCCCAATTGCTGCGAACGCCGCCGAATCGATAATTCACGGTCATCACCAACACTGGCCGATACGGCTGCGATATTTTCTTCAGTTCGCACTCTACGTAAGCGTGTTGGTGGTTTAATGTCCAACAATGTAAATTTGGTGCGAAATTTTTTTACAATAGCCCGAATAGAAGCCTCAGTAGGTCGATTAAACTGGCCATAAAATGGAAGAAGCGCGCGATGAACTTTCTTAACAGAGCACACATTTTGGTAATAAAATTCAATAATTTGCAAGCGTTGTTCGTTTGTAAGACGATTCATGATTAAATTATAGACCAAACTGAAGATGTTTGACAGTGACACAAGATACAAAACGTGCGTGAGCTGTCAAAACCAGTGTTGCCAAAAAGATATTAGCAAAAAAATCACTCGTTATTAACAGTAATTCGTTGCGACGCTATAGCTAACTTTACCGACCTATGCCTCCGCATAGGAGGCAGCCGCGTGATTAAAGTGCCATGGAGATGATCAACAAACACATCAACGTTCTAAGTGTGTGCGTGCAGACGCGTTTTCTCGGGTACACCTATTATTTGTCGGCTGTGATTGATGAAAAAATCTTTTAATATTCAATTTTGGCGTGTCATTATTTTGATAGTCTCCAGTTGTGATTGACGATAAAAAATGTCAGTTTTGTTATCGAAAGGAACAACAATAAGTAAAATAAAAAACTACATCGATATTTATTATGATCATGGAATTTTATTTTGTTCATATATTACTTTTCATACATAATTTTTTTCTTTTCGTGTGTTTTTTTTCTTAACAAAATTGCACCAGATAGCAATAAATTATCTCCGATGATGACATGTTTAGAAACGAACGCAAGGAAATAAAAATAAAAATGATGATTGACGATTTTATTTGTACGTCTCCTTTTAAACGGCAAAAACACGACACTCACACATATGCACTGATTGACGTGTTTTTTTGATCGTCTACAGGGCACTTAACAACGAAATACCGCAAAAAACTGTAAACAACAACCAATCACGACAGCCCGCTTGCGTTCGCAATCTAAGCGAAAGAAAATTGATTTGGGTTCGTCTAACTTTTTTGTATGCGAACGATGTGTCAAAACTCAATCAAAATACATAAGAATATGCGAACGAATAGTAGTGAGATAGACAAACCCAAATTGATTCGAATGTGAGTGACTGGCTTTCTTTCGCATTAATTTTCTTTCGCAATTGGTAAACTGGCTGTAATACAGGTAGTTGAGGTAGAAAGTTAAGGCCCAACAACAACGACAAGCCTGTAGTGCAATTCACTAACTTTTAACGATTTTAAAAGAGCATAACTTAACGCGTGCTATTGTGGTTTGCACTAACGCTTATGTGATTCACTAACTTATTCTTAACACCTCTGGTTGTATATTAAAAACATTTGAAATAATGTGGCAGCTTTGTTAAAAATAAAGAAAACCACAAAGAGGAACAGAAAAAAACAAACAAATTTGCAAATAATTCCATGTTTAGGGTAAGTAAAACTATTTATATGTTTATTATTTAAAATATTTTTTGATAAGTAACATAAGTTCTTCTCACGGAGAATACGCCGAACGACTGTTGGAGTCTTCCGACAACTCGTATGCCAAATACTGTGAACTTATTCTAGTAGAAATTTTAACGACATTTTTGTTAAGATAAACACCACAAAAATAATTGGTGTTTAGTTAACGCTAATCAGTCAGGCTATAAAAACAGCTGATTTAAAACGAAGACAAATAGTGTTAAAAACTCTTATAGAATCGCAAAAACACCAACGCTAGTGTTAATTTCTCTAAACGAATTTTATTAGCGTTAAAACAAGTTAGTGAATTGCACTACTGACCATACTTAAAGAATAATTATGATGTCGCGAGAGCGTCATTCGAATCAATTTGGGTTTGTCTATGTCACTATTATTCGTTCGCATGTACTTATGTATTTTAATTAAATTTTGACATATCGTTCGCATCTAATAAAGTTAGACAAACCCAAATAAATTTTCTTTCGTTCTAAATGCGAAGGAACTTATTCTCGGTTTCGTCGAAACGGAGACTGACATTTTTTTTCTGTGATGATAACTGTCAAGCTCGCAACTATATCTATTTATACTGGAACTAACTCAACATTATTCGAATAAATACTCGATTAAAATTAATCGAATATTAAAATTTTTTTTTTTTTGCTATTTAATATCAAATAACACCTTTTGCTTTTAGCACCCACTGGTATTTATTTACTTACGTTACCCAAATTTGGGTGAAGTAAGCAACTTTTGTGTTTCTTGAAAAAGGGGAAAAAGTGAATTTCGTGCAGTGATTATACACTATTATTTGTAAAGGAAAACCTCGAAGGAGACAAAAGAATAGATCTGAAATATTACGGCAAGTCTGCTCCGTCGGATTACATGGCAAAATATTGGATGGCTGAGCTTAAACGCGGCCAAACAAGCACTGCAACAATACCATCAACAGGAAGGCCAAAAGAGGTGGTTGTTGAAGAAAATATCAGGAAAATCTTCGATATCGTTATAAATGATCGCCGAGTCAAGTTACGTGAGATTGTTGCAATGGTAAACATATCATATGAACATGTGTTCAACATTTTGCAACAGCATTTGCATATAAAAAAGCTACCGGCAAGATGGGTGCTGCGTTCAGTATCGAACAAAAACATGTTCGAAAGACCACTTTACAGCGGTATTTGGACACGATAAAGCGTAACCCTATTGATATTTGGCATTGATTAATAACTACTAATGTGAAGTGGGTCCACTACTATACACCTGTCACCAAAAATGGGTGGAAGTGCTTCGAAGAAGGTGAAGGCAGTGAAATCTGCTGACGAGGTTATGGTCACTGTATTTTGAGATGCGTCATATTGCTCATAGATTATCTTGTAAATGATCCACAGAAAAGTATTATCGTGCATTTTTGGACCAATTGATTGATGCAATCAAGAATAAACAACCACATATAAAGAAGAAAAAAGTGCTTTTTCTTTAAGGCAACGCACTGGTTCACACAGCATTAGATACGATGTTTAAATTTCATGAAATACACTCCGAATTGGTTGATTATCCAGCTTGGAGTCCATATTTAGCTCCTAGTGATTTTTTCCTGTTTCCAAACTTAATAAAAATGGCTCGCAGGAAAAAGATTCATCTCAAACGAAGAAGTGATCACCGAAACTAGCGCGTATTTTGAGAACATTCTGTTGGTAAGAGTAGAAAAGTTGGAATATCGCCTTACTAAGTGTGTTGAGCTAAAAGGAGACATGTTGAGAAATAAATGGTTCTTGAAAAAAATGTTTTTTTCCTACTTAGATAGCTTCAATATCAATCCGCCCTCGGAAATACATAATTTTAGTATAAGAAAACATGTATATTCTATATACATGTATTTGGACTCTAACCTCAACACATTGAAATTTGTTTTCGCAAAAAATACTTTTTTCAGGCCTTTAGTTCAGGAGATAAATTAAAAAAAAGAAAAATAAATTCCTTATTCAAGTGGCATGCAGTGTATATGCACATATATACATATGTATGTAATTGAAGATTTTATGTTGGTAAGGGCTTACACTAAAAAGTGCGTTATTTAAAATTAATATAATTTTTTTGTAAAATTTTTTGTCCAAAATTGTTTCGTTTTCTTTTCATTAGAAAATTGTAAAATGAAAAACTTGCTATAGAAAATTGTAGCAAATAATTATTCGAAAAATTTTCTACAGATCTTTGTAGATTCACTACAATGATTCGAAAAATATTTTATAAAAAATTCGTAACGAAAATTTGTTCAAAAAATTTTTTTATACAACATTGGGAGTTCAATAAGTTTTCTTTACAACAGCGTAACAAAAACTATTCAAAAATTTTTAATAGTAAGTTATGACGAATAAGTATTCGAAAAAGTTTCTATAAAAAGATATTAATCGAAATATTTTATTAGTTTATTAAATTGTAAATAATTATTAAAAAAAAAAAAAATTGCAAGAAACTTCCTGTTGGTAGTTGTAGCGAAAATTATTCGAATAATTTTGTGTTCAAAATTGTAGCGAATAATCACTCGAAATTTTTTTCTGTAGAAAATTAGAACGAAAACCAATTCAAATTTTATAAAGGAAGTTTTAATGAATAATTATTCGAAAATTGGCTCTAAAAACATTATTCGAAAAAATTGCTGTAGAAAGTTGCAACGAATAATTATTCAAAAAAAATTTTATAAAAAAATAAACATTAAAATGTTCTTAAAAATTTGTAACAATTAATTATTCAAAAAACTTTCTGTAAAAATAATATTCCAAAAAAAAAAAAAAAAAAAAATCCCTACAAAATTGTAGCGAATAGTTTTTTAGAAAACTGCAACAAAAATTTTTCAAGAAATTTTCTGCGAATATTTATTCGAAAAACTTTTTCTAAAAAGATATTAATAAAAAAATTTTTTGTAAAAATTTGTATTGACTAATAATTTTAAAATTTATAAATTTTTTTTTTTTTTTTACAGGAAGTTACAACGAATATTTATTCGAAAACATATCTTTTAAAATTTCTGTAGAACATTTTGACAAAAACCTATTCAAAAAATTTTTTGTAGAAAATCAAAAAAAAAAAAAAAAAAAAAAAAATAAAATAGTTATTCACAACACTTTTTTATATAAATTTGTCGAAAAAATGTCGCCAACAATTGTTCAAAAAGTTTTCTATAGCAAACACTAATGAATATATTAGGAAAATTTTTTATGCAAAATTGTAACGAATAATTATTTGAAAGGTGTTGTTTGGAAAATTTGTAACGAAACCCTATTGGAAAATATTTCTTTTGCGAATAATTATTCGAAAAATGTTCTTTGGAATTTTGGAACGAAAAATTATTCGAAAAATGTTTTTTGAAAAATTGGAATGAATAGTTATTCGAAAAAATTTCTTTAGAAAATTGTAACAAATAATTATTCGAAAAATATTCTTTGGAATATTAAAAGGAATAATTATTCAAAAAATATTCTTTGGAAAAATGTAGCTAATAATTATTCGAAAAATGTTCTTTGGAAAATTTGTAACGAACAACTGTTGGAACAAATTTCTTTTGCGAATAATTATTCGAAAAATACTGGAATTAATAATTATTTGAAAAATGTTCTTTGGAAAATTGGAACGACTAGTTTTGCGAAAAGATTTCTTTGGAAAATTGGAAAAATATTCGTTGGTAAATTGTAACGAATAATTACTAACATGTTTTTTTTTTTAAATTAGAACGAATAATTATTCGAAAAATATTCTTTGTAATGAATAATTATTCGAAAAACATTCGTTAGAAATAAATGTTCGAAAAAAGTTCTGTGGAAAATTGTAAAAAATAATTATCCGAAAATTGTTCTTTAGAAAACTGGAAATTCTTTGGGAGAATGTGATTAATAATTATACGAAATGTATTCGTTGAAAAATTGCAGCGAATAATTATTTCGAAAAACTTTCATTGGAATATTGGAACGAAAAATTTCTTTAAAAATTATCTTTGGAAAACTGCAACGAATAATTATTCGAAAATATTTCTTTGGCAAATTGTAACGAATAATTATTCGAAAAACGTTCTTTGGAAAATTGTATCGAATAATTGTTCGAATATATTGCTTTAGAAAATTGTAACAAATATTTTTCCGAAAAATATTCGTTTGAAAATTGTATTAAATAATTATTCGAAAAGTATTCGTTGGAAAATTGTAACGAATAATTATTAAAAAAAATGTATAAAAACATGAACATTCAATTTTTCTCAGAAATTTGTAAGAATTAATTATTCAAAAAACTTTGGAAAAATTTTCTTTGAAAAATTGTAACAAAGAATTATTCGAAAAATATTTTTTTGAAAATTAGAACGAATAATTATTTGAAAAATATTCTACGAAAAATTGTAACGAATAATTATTCGAAAAATATATCTTCGGGAAACATTCGTCGTTATGAATTATTATTCGAAAAACGTTCTTTGGAAAATTGTAACGACTAATTATTCGAATATATTTCTTTAGAAAATTGTGACGAATATTTTTTTGAAAAAATCTCGTTTGAAAAATGTAATGAATAATTAGTCGAAAAATATCCGTTAAAAAATTGTAACGAATTTTATTATTATTTAAAAAAATTTTATAAAAATATTAAGAACATTAAATTTTTCTTAGAGATTTGTTAGAATTAATTATTCAAAAAACATTCGAAAAATTTTCTTTGGAAAAAACGAAAAATATTCTATGAAAAGTTGTAACGAATAGTTATTCGAAAAATATTTTTTGCAAAATTGCAATGAATAATTAATTATTCGAAAAATATTCGTTGGAAATAATTATTTTGAAAAATGTTCTTCTAAAAATTGTAATGAATAATTATTCGCAAAATGTTCTTTGGAAAATTGTAACGAAAAATTATCCGGAATATTTTCTGCAGATAACATCCTACTCGTATATAAATGTTCATAAATATATTAATATGTTTTGAAAAATCCGGCATACTCGTATATATGGATGATTGTTTTATGTTGTGTTTGTGGTCAATAATTTGTGCTGTTTTTATTAAATCGTTCTTATTTCTGTAATTTATTGAAAACATTTTTTATTTATCGCACAGCTTTTAATCTTTTACCTTTTTTAAGCTGCTAGATACGAAATCATCATTATTGTGTTGTTTTGGGTTGGTTGGGGCTATAAATACAAAAAAAAAACTATAATAATTTTGACAATTATGCTTTTGTGTTAAACCTCAATTTCCTTTTTATCTATACGAGGAGACATTTTTTCTAATGTTTAATGTGTTTGCGCCATAAATCTGTGATATAAATTACGCGTTTTATGTTTAATTTTACGGAAACATCTAGATCTAAATGTCAATTAAGACAAACAAGTGCAAATGATAATTGCCAGTACAGCTGAAAGGACAAAGAATTTTTATTTCAAATTGTTTTGGGGGTTAAATTCATTAAAAACAAAAAAAAAAAAAAAGTTTGCCATGTTTGACTCAAAAGCAGGGAGGTTTAAAGGAAGACAACTTTGGTTTTAATTAATGCGGTAGAAGTTTTATAATTTTAGCTTACAGACTCTACTTTGAGGATATAGAAATATTCTTATTAAATTTTCATGGAAATTTTATACTGTTTCTATATTTTGTTTTCTTGTGTTAGCACGTGACCCACTCACTGCTTTTGTAAGCGTTTCCAAAGAGCCAAGTTAATAAACATCATGGTTAATAAGACATATGCAAAGCAAATGAAAAGTTATAAATACTGAATCAATGTTTACCAAATTGAAGCAACAGACTAGAGAACAGTTTTATAACTGGTACGGACTACTCGTAAAACAGCAGGCATAATAAGTTGACTCTGTTAGAAAGCAATCAGTCGATGATACTACTGCAGAAATTTGGGTTTCAACTGTGTTGAGGTTTAAATTTGCACTAAGCTTTTAAAGAAAGTACAAAAAAAAATACTTTTCATAATACGTTTGTGAGCTTTCGCGTCCATTCTTCATATCCAAAAAAGTATTTGGGGATCGGCAAATAAGCTACATGATGGCAGATTGCACGAAAACGATTTTTTTAAACATTTATTTATTTATTGAATCTTGAAAATGAACTAACAATATGTATTCCAATCTTAATACAAAACATAAAAAATTTATGAAAAAGTTTGATTTTTACTTAAGCCCACGCAATAGAGTTGTGCCGGGCTGGGCCGTTCATTTTAGTGACTGGTCACTTTCATTCAATTGCAAAACACTGATCAGTTCGTTCATTTCGTTCACTCGGTCATTCCGAACGAAAGGCTCGGCACCAAAACTGAAATGTTTCGATCATTCATTAATTCGCACAACTGAAAAAGACACTTAAAACTAGATAATAAAATAAACTGTTATGTGATAGGTGTAAATTTTGATTAATACCATGTTTCAACTACAAAGGAAAACACTTGTTTTGAGGAAAACATGCCGAAGTGTTTCTACTGATACATGAAGTGTTTTTAATTTCGAAGTCAGTTTGACGTCAGGTTATTTTCAATTTATTTGTAGTTTTTGTAAAATGTAAAAGGCCATTGGGGTTGCTCTCTATTGCGATGCGAAAGATAAATGCGATAAGAGTATAATCTGGTACTCTGTGCCGTTTGCAGAAACTTTTTCGCGAACTAGTTTGTAAATAAACCAACGCTGGTACCACAAAATAAACAATAGCGAAAAATTATAAAATAAAATGTATGAAAGGGATAAATTAAATCTGAAAGTAAAATACGAAAACGCAATACAGAGTACCAATTGTTTGATTTTTCTTTCGCATCGCAATAGAGAGTAACCCCCCCAGTTCATTAAAACTGGTTCATATTTCAATATAATGTATCGTGCAGATGAGGAAACATTAAAGGAAACATGAAAATGTTTCTTTTAATGTTCCCTCGACTGAAGCAATGTTTCTTTTTGAAAATCATGTTTCCTTTTTGGTTTCCAAAATATCAAAATTTTTTCCAAAATAATGTTCCCTGGTCTGTATTGATTTTTACTGTTTCTTTAGGTCATTGGGAGCAGTTGTACTATTTTTAAGTAGCCTAGCAAAGAAAATAATCAGAATAGTTGTTGTAAAGAAGTTGTAGCATAACTGAGGTTTTTGGTTTTTAATAGCTTTCATCCGTTCAAGATTTCAGGAAGGAGTTTATTAACCGGCTCTATCAAATTGAGGCAGTTTTGTATGAGTAGGACTAAGCAATATTGGATTTATGGATTAAAAGACATTGTTAATAAAATCGGATTGTGTTCTTAGACTCAATTTTTCAGATCTTTGAAAGAATTTTGCTTCAAGATATATTCGTTTATTATTTTAATAAAAACAGAAACGACAAAATTTTTTGTATTTGAGCATTTAGCTTCCGCCGAATATTTTTACTAGTGGGGTGACTATTAGATATTGTATTGAGTTGTATTATGGAATAATTATATTAAAATTGGGTTGCAAACAAACATAGGTCAAGACTTCATTGCAATATAAATGGTGAGGCAATACGAGGGCGGTTCGGAAGCTTCTCAGCCTAGCACAACAAGTGCGCACAAGAGTGTTTTAACAATGGCTAAAATCAACGAATTAAAGTTCGAGTTGCTTGACCACCAGTGACTTTTACCTGCTCCCAAATCTAAAAAAATTCCTTGCTGGCAAGCATTTTACCTCAAATGAAGATGCAATTACAGTTGTAAACCACTATTTTGAAGACCTTGAGGAAAACTATTGTAATCAAGGGATAGAATTGCTAGAAAATCTTTGGACTAAATATTGAAGTTTCAGGAGATTATATTGAAAAATAAAAATATTTTTGAAAAACTAACTATTCTCTTTCATTGATAGGCTAAGGAGTTTCCGAACCGCCCTCGTACATCTGGTCCTAACATGAAAAAATATTATTAATATAAAAAGACTATTTTGAGGCAACTTATAGATGAAAACATTTGCTGTTATTTTCCTCAATTTAGTTTTATTTTATAAATTATTTTGTGCTGGAGAGCGCTTATGCCAATAAGCGAAAATGTCAATGCTCATGGAGTCGATTTGCAGTCTGATGGTCTGCGTTATCCGGAGCATAGTTGTATACTCGTATTTGCTACAGAATAATATGAAACTATTACATATATTGAAGTCCCAACCGCCATGGTTGCTAGCACACTCCATTCCATAGAAATTTTTAGCTACAGTGGATGTGTGCGAAACGGTAGCAAAGTACTATGGTGAAAAATAATTGGTCTGTGGTAAAAAAATTTTATGTTTTTGACAAAAAGAAAAACTTTTTTTTTTTTACAAAAGTAATAAACAACTAAATAAAAATGAATAAATTAAGAAATAATTATAATAAAGCAATTTTTCAACATAATATTATTTGATTTTTACACTTTTAATTATAAAATTTATTTCAATAAAATTCCTACCTATCCTAATGTCAAAATTTATACTAGTCCCTAGAGCTAGTAAAATTTTATTCACCTCATAATTATATTGAAAATATTCTCCTTTAATATACTGTGTTACAAAATATATAATACTTATATAATAAATAAAAATTATAATGAATTCCAGACCCTTTAGTAATTTTGTGCCTCCTAGAACAATTATCTCTTCAAATATTAAACACGGTCGCATTATCCGCACCCTGGCTACTAACTTAACGGCTCTGTCTTTGCAGCCAACAACTTAACTAAATAGAAACAATTTGAAATTGAAACACCATTTAAATAATTCAAATTTACACAATAATAGAAAAGAACAACACATGTACATACATACATATGAAAACAACAACATAAAATAACAAATCAACAACACAAATTTATAAACAGACAAGATGAAAGCAATAGCAACTGCAATTTGTGCGGGTGTTAATGGCAATTTAATCAGGAAATTAGGAATACTTATTGTACATATGTATATATGTGAGCAACGCATTTCTATTGAATGATTCAGTGTATTTAATCAAAATGATTTATTAATAATTTAAACAGATTTCTAATAATATGTTAATGCCTCTAAAATAAATTGTTTACCGGCATTTGTTGAGATTTTCAAAGTAAAAATAATCAAATGGAAATTTCCCAGAAAATTTATGGTTTTATTCTCTTCTCTATTTTACGTTGGCTGCAAAACAGTAATGCCATTTTAGCATGTTTTTTATTAAAACTTTTTAAAAACTCTATTCATCACAGTCACCCTAATTTTCAGTTATAAACAGAGTTTCCGTTTCTGTTTTTTTAAACAAAAATTGGTAATCTATTTTTACTTGCAATATGGGAATAACTAAAAAAAAATTTTACTGTATACACAACATGGTGCAATTATTAGGTGGCAGCATTAAGTGCGGTCTCCAGCTGACATGAAAGCACTAACTTTGACGCTAACTTCAAGTTAAAGTTAAGTGTGGACCGCGCAGTTTGAAGTTTGGTTAGTTATAACTTGGTTGTTAAAACATTTCATTTCGAAACTCTGTTATAACTTAAATTGACAACAGCCTGCTAATTTTAGTTGTTTTTCGCCATTTTTATTTCTTTTTTTTTTTTTTTTACTATGAAAAGTTATAACTCTAACATTACTACGTGTCCGCCACCTTAAACAGACAGGTATATAAACAGCAAGTTTTAACTTTATGTTTTAACTGCGTTTCAAGTTAAGTGTAGACTGCATGTTAGAGTTGCTGTACTAGATACATAATATTTTTTGTTTGTGTAAAAATTCCACATACTGTCAAAAACATGTTTACAAAACAGAGGCAAATGAAGAAAATAGAAGTGTATATAAAGAAAATTAATTGTGTATTATTATTTTCATAAATTGTTTGAAACGCATTTTAAGCAATTAAATTTTTTTTGAGGCGAGGAAAGTCGATAAGCAGCAGAATTTTTCTTTTTACATAGCAGACAAAAACGCATTTTAAGGAATTAAAATATTTTTGAAATCTTTTTTATTTTTTCTTTTGCACTTTTTTAAACTGTTTAAAATATTAACATTTTTTCACTTCACTTTGTATAACCATAGACAGCTTTTACAGCAATTAAAATATTTTTGAAAACTTTTTTATTGTGTTTTTTTTTTTCATTTTTCAAGCTGTTTAAAATATTATTATTTTTTCACTTCCCTTTGTGTAAACACACACAACTTTTGATACTACCGGTCGCTTTGAATAAAAAATTGTCACCTGCGCTAGTGATGCCACCTGGTTAATGCACCTAGATACACACTGACAACACAATAATCATTCAAATATTGAGTATTTTAAAGGAGGTTAGCAGAGTAAATGAGCGAAAACAGAAAAGTCAATGAATTGCGTTTTAAAATTGATCGTAATTCATAGATTCTTTCATGTACTTTCTTTAAATCGAATACTCATTCATTCAATTTGTAAATTGCAAAAGCAAGCAAATACACGATTACAATTTGACTGAGTGAAATATTCTTTACATTGATTTTGTTACACTACAAAGTTTGTGGAGCAAACCAGAATATGTTAAATTGAAGTTAATAAAAGAATTTTATTATACAAACTGTTAAAAAATATATACAATTCAGCAACCGAAATGCATACAACTTAAACAACTTTGTATTTGCTATAATTTACTTAATTGTCATATTTGACATATATGGTTTTTCCTTTTTTTTACGAAGATCGGTCACGCTAACAGCATTCATTTTATCTTGTAATAAACGATTGCCTTACTTTGTGCATATAATATGGTACGTTTTCCGTGTTCTGATTGTTCTCTGCGAAATGAAACGTAAAAATTGTAGAGACTTGAATAAACTTTTTTTCTTACATTACAACAGAAAAGTGCACCACGCCGGCTAAAACATTTTTCGCACAAATAATTTTAAAACACACTAAAAACGGTGCGAAAAGCACCGTGTTGACAATACTAGTAATTGTGCAGACGTGCACAGAGAAAAACTTAAAACTTATAAAACTGATACGCACAAGGGTTTCCATCTCTGTATATTAAACACACACTAAACTTGTATTGAGTAATTGCAGGTTAGATACCTGTTAGGGAAATTTTTCTCCTCTTATATGCTGCTATGCTAAACAGAGATGCCAGACAAAGCTGGTTTAAAATCGTCAAATCGTAATTATGATTATCGCAAAACGTTAAAAATTGTTCACTAGTAAAATTAAGCATTTTTGAATAAAATTTATATATTTTAAACGGGTAAAATATATCAAAAGTATTCACGGTTGCTTTTAATAAAAAACTACAGCATTTAAAGCTATAACAACAAATATATTCGTATACTCGTACAAATATCAAGTTATTTTCATGATTTATATTGAAACGGACATATAGATAAAAAATATTTTTTTTTTATAACAGGTAGTGTTTTGACTTCCATCCTGTACATATGTCTTTTGTTGCTGCTATCCGTAGTTTCTATGTATTGCACCGGAATAGGTAGCAAACTTTGTACACATGTTTGTATTTTTTTTTGTCCCTTTTTTCACTGCTGTCCGTATTTTCTATATATGTTCACTATTAACTTCGTAGAAACTAAATTGCACTAGAATAGGTAGCAAGCAATTTCTTATTTTTGTATGGAAAGTGTTGGACTAAGTTTTGCTAATCTGAGCAGTGTCGAGGGTATATACACTGGGCACTGATCAGTTTTAACTAATTTAATTCCAACATTTTAAATGCCGTAATACAATAGAGTTTGTTTTAGTCTTTCGTGTTGTTATTGTTAACGAATACTACTCCCTCTTTCCTTATCATTATAACCTAAGTTCCTAGTTCCAGTACAATGTACTGCATATGTAGGGGTTATCCCCTGAGTACTGGTCCAAGATAAAAAAAAAAAAAAAAAAAAAGAATTTGCTAAATTTATACAAAAAGCTTATTAAACCAATCTTTAATAAATATAAACTATTTTTTATGAATACGGCCGAAAGAATTTTTATACACATATCTTCAAATAAGATTTTGTTTAATAAAAGGTATTTTGAAAGTTTCTTTTATGTACAATATTTAAGAGCTATGAATGCATTATATATCATTTAAGTCGGAACAGTAGTCTTTAGTTTATAAAAACTTTCTTCTAGAAATGGTTTCTTCAACTAAATTTTGATTTTGTTAAGCTTTATGTATTTGGAGGCAAACTCCTTTCAAAACTTCAGACGGGTACAGTAGTTTAATATTTTGGCTATAAACTTAGCCAAAGAAGGAACAATTAATCAAGAAATATTTTTGATACCTTATTTAAAATATCTAGAATCTTAAAAGAAAATTTCCAAGTATAATAGGTTTCGTGTATTTAATACTCTACGATGAAATAAGAAAACTCTTTGAATAATAAAAAAAACACTCTCTTTTCTTATAATTAAAGTTTTCAGTGCTACACACATATTTATTTTACTACAGTTCACAGTTGGCAATATCGTCCTGGATGACATTGTCTTCCAAGATATATGCCCGATTTGTCCTCATCTCGTTAAGTTTTGTAATAAAAAGAGGACCATATGGGCGACGATGTCTCCAACATAGTCGGACATCTGTAGGGAACAGATGAGCGACAATGTCGACAATTTGTTCATGTAGGCATTTCAAAAAAGCAACTGTACTCTAAAAAAAGCTGAATAAGAATTTTTACTTTTGTTTAAATGAGCAATTCAAATCGTTGCATTAAATATTTCTGCAAAAAAGTTAACGGGACTCTAAAAAAAACAACAAAAGTGTATAAAATTTGAACATACCTTTTTACCCAGTTGAATATTAACAGCAGTGTGAGACATATCGTCAATTTTTTCTGTACATTTTTTGTGTGAAATAACAAATAAGTTTTAAATATTGATTATTCTTTTCTAATTAATTTTTATCATTTTTTATATTATTTAAAAAAATTTAAAAGATTTTTATATTATTTTAAAATTTCGCTGTTAGTATTCTCCAAAAATGGTATTATGTCACTACGAGTATTAATAATTTTATAAACATTTTCTGCTGATTTAAAATAGAGTAAATTATTTAAAAGATATCGGCAGCTGAAAAAAATAAATAATAATTTTCATTAAATCACTTACTATAATTGACGACAGTTTCGTGAAGATATCGTCGGAACAATCATCAACGATTATGTCGCCTATGCAATCGTCAACGACACTGTGGTGGAAATCGTCACTTACACAATCGTTGACGATATAGTGCGGATATTGTCACTTATGTATTGGTCGATGACATGGTAGAAGGGAATTTATCGATATGTGTGTGTGTGTGGATATTGCCAGTTGTGTATTTGGTAGAGGAAAATTTATTGTATACAATCGTCGGCAGTGCGATGAGGGAAACTGTCGCTTTGAGGTGTCATCAACATGTCTTCCACGATTTTCTATTGTCTTGTACCCATCGCTTAAGATGTATTTAAGACATGGCCAACTGGGTTTATAAACATACATATGTAGTTGTAAAACCAAAGTTGCTTGAAAGATATGCAAATAAAATTGTGATCTACAAAACTCGTCAAATCGTAAACATGGCATTTTCAGCACCCAAAATTGTCAAAATTATGTGTAATCGTCAAATATGGCAGCCGTTCTTGTAAACACTGTATTTGTTTATCAATAACTGCTTATTAGTGTTGTTGTAAATCTTTGCTCTCTCTTAGTATCAATGTGCGCAAATGGAATCGAAACATTCTCTTCTTAATGTGAGTTTCTTGTAAAAGGGGAGCAAATTTCCTTTTGGAGTTTTGCAATTCGTTAAAAAGCCAGTTGAGTTTTTGATGTCGTTGCGGACGGTTCGAATTTGTGGAAATAACGGTTAACGAGTAGATTTATGCTGTGTTGTTTTTTTAATTTAACTGAAACAAGAAAATCAAAACAAATTGTTAGTGTTTTTTATTTTATTTTCTGATAACAAACAATTTGTTAATTAATTCTTAATCAAAATAACGGTATCAATGTATTAAAAAGAGTTTTTGAGTGAGTTGAGAATAGATAATAATGAAATATAGAAGAAATAGTAGGCGATAAAATGTAAGGAATTTTCATAAGAAATTTCCTTTGTTGTTAATAAAGCGGAGTAAAAAGAAGAAGCTTAAAAAAATTCATATTTGGGAGCAGAAAGTGTTCTTGTTAATAGAAATTTGCAGCAGCCACAAAGGAAAGAAAAAATTTTATGAAAAAAAAAGAAAATAATCTTGGGTGAAAAAAGTGCAAAAACCGGTTCCTAAGCAAGTATCCACACTTGAGTTAAAAACGTAAGAAACCAACAACAACAACAACAACTAACAACAATATTTATACCAATCAACATTCAATACAACAACTACAGCAAAAGTAACAAGATATTTTGTGTGTATGTTTGACTTATATGGCCATTTGTGCGACTTGGCTGGCTTACATTGGCCCACAAGCCAAACTGGACAAAAATCTTAATGTAATAAAATACTACAATAACAACAAAACAGCCAGCAGTCACAGCAGCAACCATTATACTTCTTTGGATGCTGGATGTTTGGCTGGTCTGTTTGGGCCGAAAGTGTGTGTAAGTGCCAAGAAGTTAAAAAAGTACAACAAAATATTGTTACAGAAAAAATCGAAAATCAGCAAAAACAAAACATACCTACTCCAAAGGCACGAAAAATAAGTTAAAGAAGAATTGAAAATAAGAAATAAAAATACGTAAATAAATTTGTTAAATTAAACATTTTTTTGTTTTTAGTAAAAACCTAAAAAAATACCGGAAAATATATTTTGTTTTTATAAAAATGGTGAAAAAATGTTAAAAGAATAATTTTATCATATTTAATAAAACACAAAATTCATTAAAATCTCCACCCAAAATAAAATCCGATGGAAAAAAAATCTTTAATATGGAATGAAATTCTTAAAACAAAATTAAAACAGCGAAAAGAGAAAAAAACCTTAATAAGCTCCTTAATGTTAAGCGCCTGAGCTCTAACTCTCATTTAAGCTCTCGCTCTTAAGCAAAAAAAAGGTCCTTTAAGCAATCAAGTTTTACAAAAATATCCCCACAAAAAAAGTATGTGAAATAAAAATTTAATTCAATAAAAACAAAAATTTTATAAAAAGGAAAAACCAAATAAAAAACCAGAAGATTTCCTGTTCTGCCACCCCCTCATAAAACTACACACACACACACACCCGTACGCATACAAATACGCAAAAATAAATAAAAACGCCATAGAATAAAATTTTGGATATTTATAACAAAAACAAGGAACAACTCTCCGTTTGTAAGGAAAAGCTCTCGCTCTTAAACCTACGCACACACACACGTACACACATTTGCACGCACATAACTACACTTATTGTTATGCTCTTCGTGCCGATGTGTGTAGCTCTAAAGTTATCATTATTCCGGTATTTTATGCTGCTGCAGAAAAACATCTATCGCCGCTGTAGTCTTCGTCGTCGTTCAGTCGCTTGTAAAATATAGAAAAAAAGGTCAGTATCCTGGTTATTATATTTCTACAATTTTCTTTTTTTGTTCTTGGTTTCTCTGCTTTTGCTTATTCGCCATATCTTTGCATTATGATTTTTGTTCTTATAGGTAGATTTTTTTTTTCTTCTTAATTTTTGAAAGGACTGATAGTGTTTGTATTCTTTCTACTTTCTTCTTCTTTTTTCTATTCTTGCACGGTCCTCAGCTGTGTTTTTCTATTTATAAGAGAGTTAAAAATACTTTATTAAAAAAATTAGTATCTGTTTTTATGACACTTTTATCTAAAACTTTAATTGTTTCGTCTAGGAAAAAAATGAGTTCTTACCTTTTTTCACTTAAAACATAAATTACAGTCGTTTTATATTTTTTAGTGGAAAAATCTTCTACGCATTGTAAAATTTCCACCTCTCAAAAAAAAAAAAAGGAAAACAAAACACTAAATTTAAGAAACACAGAAAATCTGTGAAGATAGCAGAGTTTTTGTAATAAAAGGTGTTTTTGTAGAGATTTAAAGCTTTAAGTTGTCAACACTATTTTAACTGCTGGGCATTTTGTCAGCTGTTGAGTGATTTATGTTGAATTTGGTTTGGCATTTCAACAATTGAAGCCACACGACAGTAGGCGTAGATTCATAGGCCCATCACCAGATTGGCGTTGATCACGATTTTCATATATTTTTTTTTGCAATGAAGCCTACTTTTTTTTGAATGGATACGTTATAAAACAAAACTGTCGTAGTTAGAGTGTTGGTAATCCTAAAGTGTATGTTGATGCACCGTTACATCCAGAAAACCTGACCGTTTGCAGTGCTTTCTGAACTGATGGAATTATTGTTGCAGGTCAGAAGTCCATGGTGACCGCTATAGGGTCATGATTACTGGCATTTTCGTTCATCAGTTGAACAATCATGATGTGCACGAGGTGTGGTTTCAAGTCGAACATCCAAAGACACTACTCTCTCGTACATATTACATTTTCCTAGTTCCGTTACAATGCATTGCATATGTAGGGGTCATCCTATATACTGGCCCAAAATAAAAAAAGACGGCGTAATATGTTGCACTACAATTAATTCATTGAAGGAAACGTTTGGTAACCGCATAGTTTCACTTTTTGGACCTGTACATTTGCCTCCAAGATTGTTCAGTTTAACGCCGCTAGGCTGTTGTCTGTGGCAATATATGAAGTCGCTAGTCTACGCCAATAAGCCCGAAAATATTAATTATATTCTAATAATTAAAAGTAAACTGCAAAAAATAATTGCCACTCATTTCGATCTCAATTTATTAGCTGCTTACATTTATATTTATAATATTTCGTCAGTACCCGCATACGCATTGTGACTGCGTAAGTGTGAAGAAACTTGAAGTCTTATATAACAACATCATAAGAAATATCTATGGACTCAAAAAGCGTGAGCAGGTCGCTGCATACTCAAAGAATCTCTATGGAGTTAACTTTAAAAACCTTCTTAAGATAAGAGTGCTTTTGTTTTTATACAAGCTGATTAATACTGGAGAACCGAAATATCTATTTGAGAAAATAGTATTTGCTAAATCGGCAAGGGGTAGAAAGATTATTGTTCCCAAATTTCGATGCCTTGTTTCTGAATGGCAATTTTTCATTAACGCTGTTCGTCTTTGGAATGCTCTTCCAAATAATCAACAGACAAACCACAACACAATATCTTTTAGGAAATTCCTTTTTAATTTCTTTGAGTAATTAATACATTTTTTAAGCAAGTTTTTTTATTAATTCAATCAAATTGTTTAGTTTCTAAATTATTCTTATTTTAATTACCTAATATACATTACATCTGAATACTACTTGCTTGTACATATACAAAATCCTGTACTGTAACTATAAGACTTAGTCTTGCTGTGCAGGAAATATAAATAAATAAATAAATAAATATAAATAAATAAATACGTAAAAATCATATACAACTATATAATAACAGTTGGTTGTAACATAGTGTGGTTGTTTTCAACAATAGTATGATTGGACAGCAAAATTCTGTGGCTGTGATAAAAGCATGGTTGGGCACAACCGTACTATGGCCGGGAATGTGGAAAACTATTTACATCACGATAAGGCCTTGTCGCCCTTATCTGATGATGAACCTACTCCACGGGGTGAATTATTTACGATTCACCAGTTCCCCCATGTTGCTTGTAAGGCTCATACAGGTCGCAACTTTTCTATAAGTTTGTAGCCATGTGAACAAACACTTTGCTGAAGAGCTCAGACCTCTTAATCCCTTCTGTGTTACATTTTCCGGACATTTATTGTACGGGGGTGGAATTCATTAAGAGCATCAGCTCATAACCGACTCATGCGACTAACCATCACACCTGGAACCTTATATAACAGGTATATGTTGCAACACGACAGCCCCCGAAAACGGGCTTTGCACCACAGTTATTTGTTTAAACCACATCCCGAACGTTTCGACCAAAGTAGGCACCACAACCATGATCAGCGCCAAGAGCGTCTGTAACCGGGACCTCCTGGGGACTTTGCTGCACGCCGTTCTGCCAATTAACCCTTGGCTAATTTATTGAATTTTTGTTGAACTTTATAATTTTTTAAAATGAGCATCGACGCAGTGTGGGGTGCGTTACTCTGTTCTATCGTTACTACAATGGATTTTGCTCTGACGAGATTAGGGATCTTGTTTCCGAAACTCGCACATTTTTACGTAGCACGCGTTCATCGTCTAGAGCTCATCCATTTGTGGTTGATTGCCCGGGGAATCGTACTACGCATTACAGAGAGAAATCGCACGCTTCGTCTGTGGAACAAGTTGCCTGCAGAAGTGTTTCCTGTCTGTTATAACGTTGGAAAATTCAAGTCAAATGTTCACAAACACTACTCCCGCTTTCTCCCTCCTCACAACCTATTTTCCTAGTTATGGTACAATGTACTGCATATGTAGGGGTCATCCCCTAAGTACTGGTCCAATATAAAAAAAAATATAAAAAAATGAGATTTTTTGGTTTTTGTGCATTTGTACATCGGGCTTTAGTTCAAGTTTTTCCTTTCCTAAGTTTTTCTTAAGAAGGATTTTTCACAATACAAATTTACTGTGATCAATAATTTTTGGTTGAACAAGACCAGAAAATTAATAATCAAATCTCTAAGCTGGGAGGGAAACTAGCTGTTTAGTTGAGCTTTTCGGAAACCAAACAAAACATAAGTCATGCGGCTTCCTAGAGTTTTGTTTGCTAGAACAAATGAGGAACTGCAACCTCTCTAGAAAGAAGAGTGCCGTAATTTGGCGTATGCCAAGGCAAACCCTGCTCCCCGGAGGGAGGTTGTCCAGGCATATGGTTGACTTTGTCATAACATTGTTGATTACGCCCTACATACATATATCAACATCTTAATGTTTTAACATTGCTTCCGCTAAATCTCGCCTTTTCCTTTTTTTATTTGTTCTTTAGATCAACAAATATTATCTTCGTTACATGTGAATAAGCATAACATACATTAGTGTTGGGGGTAATAGAATTGTTGTTTTCAAAAAATCTAATGCTAAAAAATACAATACTAACATTGCATGCAGAATTGTCAAACATGCAGAAAACCAGTAAAAGTATAATGATTTTTATAATTAAATATAATTAAAAGGAAAATTGGCGGTAGTTACGAATTATAAGTAAAATATAAAAACTAATTCGATCATAAGTGGTTTCCTTAGATTTTAAATTGCAGAAAAATATAAATTCAAGGGATGTGCAAAGCAAAAATTAAAGAGTTTTTATGTTGATATTATGGAAAGCATAAATTTTGGAAATTGTGCTACTGTAATTCACGGATAATGTCATAGCACTCAGAGACATTTTACCTTTATTTCACTTCCGCTGTGTTTTTTTATTTTTCTATAAAATCCCATGCTTAATTAGCCCAGCTTTAAATAACCTCTTTTGATAACTCCTAATTATTTAAATTCCCAAAATATAGTTTCGCCCCAATTCTCTATTGCTTTATTACCCAAACTACTATCAGTTACGCAACCAAGTCGTGGTATCGAACACCAGTAACAGTCACTGGGTATGCAGCCCCATTTTCAAAAAATGATGGTCCAATTATGCCTGCAGACCAAAATTCACACCAAACAGTAACACTTTGTGGATAAATTTGCTTCTAGGAAATGAGATATGGATTCTCAGAAGACCCAAATGCAGTTACTTTGGTGTTTAACAAACCCATCAGGGTGAATTTTCTTCTTCGCTTAGGATGATTTTGCTTTTTTTTAGGATGATTTTGTTTTCATTATTTTTGAAATATTGTTCAATAATGAAGACACGTTGCTCTATCGTGTAATGCTTCATCTTTTACTAACCGTTAAGTTTGAGACACCTCTTAGAAGCACCTGACAATCACACGTATAAAAGGATATGTGTGGGAGCATTTTTTACTTGTTTAGAATACATAAACATATAAAAATGTATACTTGTACCTATGGACACAAAAATGGCTTTTGTTACCCTTTTAGGCTACTTTTTCCTTTTATATGTGATATGAATTATTTCTTCTTTCTTTTAGCTGAAATAAAAATTTACATAAAATGTTAATTTTAACTGTTTTTCAGCGTGTTAAAAAAAATATTGGAAAATTTTTCTTTTCTATCCCTATTTTCTTTTCAAAGGAGATCCTTACTAAAATTATAAATGTGTCTGTTGTCTTTTCATTTTCAAGCCGCTCAACTAATTTAGATGAAATTTGGTACGCAGATAGGGAATCAACAAAGGATAGTTTTTGTTCTTAAAGTTATGCCATAAGGGGGAGAAAAGTAGGCAAAGTATTCATCCAAAAAACAATTTCTTGAATAGCTCTGCCATATATGAATTTATGAATACAATTTGCTTTTCTTTTGATAAACGTTTTAGTATTAATTTACAAAAGAGGCATTATTTTCCACGCTTTCTGTAAAAATTTTTCAATGTTACATATGTTATAATCTGAAAAAATAAAAAAATATGTATATAAACGAAAAGATATGAGGTGCTTTGCTTCAGCCGTTTTGCAACAGATTACTGTAGCAGCGGTAAGAGGTAGTTAAAATAAGTAGTTCGAAGATGTCATACATTAAGCTTACGGCTGAAAAACATATTCTCTCTGTGATGCGTTGTACGATTCCTCGGTCAAGCTATCACAAATGGATGAACTCTGGACGGTGCACACGTGTTATGTATAAATGTGCAAGTTTCGGGAACAAGATCGCTAGTCTCGTCAGAGCAAAATCCATGGTAGTAATGATAGAATAGAGTAACGTACCCTACACCGCGTCGATGCTCTGGGGCAGAGGTGCCCAAAAGTTCTATATGGAAGAGTAAACATCAATATGTTTAAGGAAAATCTAATTTTATTTAATAAGCAATGCATACGAAAGTGTTGTTGCTTTGCACTCGAGTGTGTACACACACATGTGTATAATAAAGCGGACAGCCTACAGCAAGTGCTGTTACAGAAACAAATGAGCACCAAGCGCATAGGGCTTGGACATTTCTGCTGCAGTGCGTCAATAGAGTTTAATAGCCTACTGCCGTTGATAAGCTTCTTCGCCTTCTCCTGCATGTGGTCGAGAGTTGTACTGCATTTTCGGCCAGATAAGGTGTTATAAATATTAAGGACATTGGATGATGTGAAGTACATCGTACACCGTTTCAAAAACCCGAGGCACTGTAATGCTTGTTTAGAGACATGAAAAATATGTTCCATACATCCATACATCACACTGTATTTTCAAGAACATCAAGAGCATCCGATTCCTCAATATTTATACCATCCATAAGTAGAGATGAAGCAAAGAACATCAAGAGCATCCGATTTCTCAATATTTATACCATCCATAAGTAGAGGTGCAGCAGCACTTGCGGTCGTTTGTTAGTGTGTTAATGAACAACACTGGGTCTTACGAGCGTTAAAGGCGACCCCGTTCGGAGATTAATAGAAGATCACTATTCAGTTAGTCATTCACATTTTGCCTCTTGGCAACGATCTCCGATAGGCTGGGCCTATAACTGAAAGAGCACGAATGGCAAATGCTGCTGTCATCCGCAAGTGGATGACGAGTTGGAAGTTTGATATAGACGATCATTGCGGTAAATAAGAAATAGGGTAGGAGAAAAAATTCTCGATATTAGCAGGAGGTATAAATTTTCTGCTTTAATATGAAGAAATCTGCCTATGTGAGGCCGCTATTAGTAAAGCAACGTGCCAAGAGTGGTTTCAACGCTTCAATACCGGCCATTTTAACTTCGAAGACCAGCATGACAGTGAAAGAGAGGAGGTTTTCGAAGATGTAGAATTGGAGGCATTACTTGATCAAGACTCGTGTCAAATGCAACAAGAATTGACTGTAGTGTATTACGAGTTGTTAAAGCCAACTGAAATATTCACAGGCGACCGTTGACGAACGCAGTTAATGCGTTTGAGCCGAGCATTCAAAGACGGCCGCAATACAACAAAAGATATGTTAAAGTCATTTTACAGCATGACAATGCTCGATCCCATGTTGCGAAAGCGAACACGACATACTTGGAGATGTTGAAATGGAAAGTCCTACCCCACACACCGTATTCTGCAGACGTTTTTCTCGGGCTAGTTTCGAGCAAAGGCACACGGCCTGGCTGCCTAGCATTTCCGGTCTTATGAAGAAGTAAAAATGGGATCGATTCGTGGATCGTTTCAAAAGATGACCAGTTTTTTCAAAGTAGAATTCGTAAGCTGTCTAAATGATGAGAGAACATAGTGGCCAGCGGTGAGCAATACCTTTAATCATAAATATATAACCAGTTTGTTACAATGCAGCCTCGAATTTCGGAAAAAAGCGGAAGCAAATTTGTACACCTATGTAGTAAATTTTTTGAAATTATCTCTCAATGGTTGCCAAGTCTAGTGATGTTTAGGGTAGCCCCTATGAAATGTCGACACAATGGCAGCTTGAAAACGTGAACAACAAGCTGTTTGCAGTTTTTGATTTGTATCACTATTAGACTCTAATAAAATAAATAAACTGAATTGCTTAACATTCGTTCTTCTCCATAACTGCGCAGATACAGATCTCCAGCACTGTTTAACATTTTTTATCTTACAAATTTGTTTATTCCTTAACACGTACATATGTATGTGAAAAAGGGAATCCCCTTAGTATAAACAGCTTGTTGTCTAGCGTTCTCAAAAGCTTATTGCATTCTTAAATTACAATACCGAGAACCGTGTTGAGTATCAAAGAAAATGCTAATCATCAAAATACTGCAAGATCAGTAAAATGTGTTGTTTTTAAACAAAATTTGTTTAAAGAGGAATATAATAATAATTATAAAAATTCATAATCCGACACCTTCCATAAGCGTACAGTTTTGCCGGTGTATTAGGTGTCCGCTTATGACACACTACACTGTAAACAATAACAAACAACACTGGATTTGTTATAAATTATTGAAGTTTAAATTTCATGATAACAAAATTTTTTATTTTGTTTTTGTTTAAGTCCAGCTTAAAGGTTCATATCACATTTTTTTAAACATTGCACAAAAATATTTTTTGCTCAAAAAATATTTATTTTATGCCTGATATCGAATTATTATTATTTTTTTAAGTCAATGATTTCATGCCCTTGGAATGTTCTAACAACAATAAAGTTGACTGACTGCAATTTCTAATGAAATGTAAAAAATAAAACTTTTGTTTGCTTTTGATAGCAAAAAGCAACATTTTTTTGAGCTTTATCAATATTTTTATTGCATAAAGTCTAAACGAAAATATATTTCAATCCAAAAATTCCCATATTATGAAATTCCATAAATTATGAAATTGCTCTGCAATAAACTCTTTGATGTAATCATAGATTTGTGGGGAATTTCAGGTTTGTTTTTAGAGCAATCCCACAAATAGTAAAAAAAAAACAAATACTAGTAATATCTGGTTAGACAATAAAATCCTTTTGAAACATAAAATTTTATTTACAATTTCCACACACAGACTTACATTCTTTCATTTCCCCTACAATCATAAAAGCAACCAACCTAAATTCCTTCCTCTCCTCTTGAAAACCTAACAAACCATTAAGCTTTTGCTTTTGAGCGTAATTGACACTAATCAGGACCAAGAATTTTTATGCTGTTTTTTTTCACAGCCATCAGAAACGGCGAAAACAAACTCTGAAACATGCTTTAATCTTTGAATAAAGAAATACATAAATAAAATAAATAAAGGAAATAAAAAAAAGGCTTTCATATAAAACAAAACTGAGTGTTTATACAATGAAAGATATAAAGAAAGAAAAAAAAGCAATTTCTTAGAAATTTTTCAACAGCAGACACTTGAATACGCACAAACTCGTAAACGGCAGAGAAATAAAATGTTAACAGGCAAGTTGCCCAACACTGGCAATAAAATCGATTTAAAACACATGATTTGACAGTTAAAAGATATAGCATTGATACAACAGCAACAAAAACACATATCGCTCCTTTATTGTAACATAGTCATATCTCAAAAAATGAGCTTTTCGAGTTAACAAGGCAGAATTGTTAACAGTACTACCTTTTATATTGTGCCAAAAATTTATTAAAATTACTTTTAAACTGTTTCCTTTAGAAGATATTTTCTAAAACTTGTTTCTAAGACTTGTATGGCAGCTAAAAATTTGAAATGCATTTTTCTCGAAACAAGCTTTTTTGAATTATGACTATGTTGCAATAAAGGAGCGATATGTACATACATACACACGTATATACTTACATACACAAATGGTTATAAAACGAAATCCCCAAAAGCTGGCAGTTCAGATGTCTACATAAAGATAAACGACAGACATATTTTATCCTTCTTGAAGGCATTCATTTCTCTGCGTGTTAAGCCGAAAAGAGACAGGAAAATAATAAATAAATATTTCTTTCTCTCTCTCTCTCTCTCTCTCTCTCTCTCTTCAAGAGGAAGGTCCCAGCCATGGAAAGAACAGATAAATAACACTTTAACAAAGATTTTCTTCAAATTGACAAATGTTTAACAAAAATCCTGGCACAATAATGCCCTGTAGAGCTTTTTTTTATCACACTGGCAAGCAAAGTGATAAGTCGACTTTAATGTAGAAATGTTGACAGCCATTTCGAAAATCTTAAAAGTTTTGTTGATACGTTCATTTATGGCTAACTTCCCTTCCATTCTGAATCGGGATGTTGTGTTGCAGGAATATATACTGAGAGATGAGTAGTCATAACAGGTTGTTCGAAAAAAGGAATCAGCATAGAAGCGGCTTCAATATTATCGCTACAAGTATTTAGATATTTGGTAGATAATTATAACGTCCGTAATAATTATAACGTCCTCAAAAACACCGACAACATATAACGAATATAACTATTTACGTTGATAGGAAGCACTTATAATTTTAAAAGAGCAAGTTAAACCTAGTGGGTGGAGTCAAAACCGCAAGTAGGTTTTTACAAAATAGTCAGGTAGTACTTATAATATTAAATTTAGAAGTTAAAACTAGTTAGTCAAAACGCAAAAATCGTTTAGTCTTCCGATAGAACATCATATGCTGTAGTGAGATTAATGAGATCTATCCCAACAACGATTATGAAGCTTTTCTCACTCAAAAGACGCTTAAAGTGGCAGTTCAGGAGGAGGCAGCCGCATGCTACCTCAATTTACAAGGCGAAATACTGAATTCGGGTAACCTTATTAGTCATCTTGCAATTCTCAAGGGGATCAGAGTCATAACTGATGCGTCTAAGGTGAGTGACCTTATAGGTCTGGTACCGTCTGGTATAACTAAATAATATAAAACCAGATCTGCTTATTATTTCTTTTATTGAATTTTTGATGAACTTTTATAATTTTTTTAAATTAAATTTTTGGTTTGTACATTTGTATAACGGGTTATAACAAACCAAAAATTTAATTTAAAAAAATTATAAAAGTTCATCAAAAATTCAATAAATTTATTATTTCTTTATTTTGACCATTTTTCTTTCTCTTAATATGTGTAATTGTTCGAGCTTAAGTTCTTTTTTGGAATTTTGAGTTCATTTGGTTTTTAATTATCTGGCAATATTTCGCTTTCCTTTGGATAGCTTCTTCAGGCCAAATAATATTTATTGGCCTGAAGAAGCTATCCAAAGGAAAGCGAAATATTGCCAGATAATTAAAAACCAAAAGAACTAAAAATTCCAAAAAAGACCTTAAACTCGAACAATTACACATATTAAGAAAGAAAAAATATTAAGAAATAAAACCAGATCCTGAAGATGAACCGCAAAGGTTCGAAATATATAGATAAAAAATAAATAAAGTTTTATTAAAGATTGAATCAAAAAGTAGGCAACCAAAAAGAAGATAAGTTAAGTAAAAATATTTATGTAAATATATGAATTTTCCATATTGTAACCCCCCATCTTTTGCACAGATGTAGTACCCAAATACATATGTATGTATGTATGTATGTATGTAAATAGAAAACAAATAAAAAAATATCATTATTGGATTATGTTGTATAACAGTACAAATGACGAATTTAAAACCAAAACAATTTCATATTTTTTACCTCGCTATTTTATCTTTTTATTTGCAAATTAGCCGAGATATGAACTCTTTATAAAAAATTAATAGATGTACGTTTAAATTCGGAAGGCGATATACCAAAATTTCGTGACTCATATGAAATCAATTGGTTCCAAATACGCGCCACTCTTACTGCAAAAGACCTTGCCACAAGCAACGTAGTGCGCCTAGGACAAACAATTGTAGTAGAACGTGAAAATTTACCGAAAACAAATTTTTCTGAAAGATGTGTAGGCTTAGAAAGCTTTTACATTTGGGCAGACAGACGAAATTTTAGGGTGCTGCAACGAAAATTGTCGGTGGGGGGAGAGTATGTAGTTCACGACTCTCTGTACTAGACATTTGTGAACATTTTTTGTTTCTCTTTTTAACTTTTCGCATTTCATATGCTGTTGCTTCATATCATTTTTCTCATATCAGCATCAACTTCATATAAGCACACAAGCTGTGCTTAAAAAAACAACAACAACAAAAAAGAACGAAAAGAGAAACGAAAAGTTTCTGTCTGTCTATTAATTTCTTAAATGTAAAAGGTTTAGGCAAGACCAAAAGAGAAATGAAAACATGTCTGCCCATCGTCTGTCTAAATGTAAATGCAGACTTACCATATTTTAATATCTTGTAAAACTGCATCCATGAGCGTAAACTTCTGAAAGTTTGAAAATCCGTACCCAATGTAGTCATCATATGATGCCTGTAGCCCAGATTGAACATAAATCGTTCAACCCGATTAAAACATAAACGTAATTTAGTTAAGTTTAGTTGTGACGTACCTGAAAATATTTCAATTCCGTATAAAAAAAGTGGTGGGCACAAAGACAGAGCAACTCTTCTTGTCACATTAAGAGGCAGAGAGAACCCTACACAGTAAAGGCCATGTTACACTATCATACACGATCGTGCGATCTACTAAATAAAGCATGTGTGCTGAAAAAGTACTTAAAATGCAACCGTGCGAAAGAGTTTTTGACAAATCGTGCGATTTCAAAAATTTTATGAAACTTTTCAAAACATTATGGTTTCAGTGTGATCAGTGTGATCAGTGTGGTATTTATTGTGAAAAATATAAGTATACTATTGGCACCTCAAGAAAAAAATTATAAATTATGTAAAATTATTATAGTAATAAAAGTTTTTAATTATTTTATTGTGTATATAAATTATTGCAATCATACTTGTATAATAGTGTGCCTGCAACGTCATTTTGAAGCGATTTTTTCAAGTCGGCCAGACTTTTGAAGCAGTTTCCTGTAAATGAATCGTACGATCGTGTAAGATAGTGAGTCAGGGCCTTAAAACCGTTTTAAGATGAAAGAAATACACTATATAAGCCAGTTAATATGATACATAAAGTCGAGTCTCATATCCCAATGCATTCCAAGTGCAATAGCTGACGAATTCAACCGCTTCATTCATAATTATTATGTTTGGCCGATTCCAATATTCAAAAAGTACATTGCTTTGGTTTTAGATGCATTCAGACTCATATATGTAGTTAGACACACACCACTACATAACTTATTCACAATAGTTTTCAAGTGATTAACATTCAAACCAGAATCGTGTGCCAAAATTTGAATTTCATCAGCATATGTAAATATATATATAACACTTGCTGGAAGCTATTACTTGATACAGATCATTAATGTACATTACAACAAAGAGTGGTCCGAGAATAGATCTCTGTGGAACACCTCTAAAAATTTGTAGAGCAAACAATATCCAAAATACATATCGACGTAATCGTTTTACGTCATTAGAGACTTAACCGAAGTACAATAAAATATAACAGATATCCCTTTAATAAACATGCATATAAAATTTAATTTCTTTATATGCATTGATATCGTTTCAATGTGAAAAATTAACGCAAAAACACATAAAAAGCTCATTAACATTAATATGGATTTGCAAACTTTTTGATCTCCTGCCAAAAATGCCCAACTAACCCAACACACGCTGAAATCCATTAACAAGAACTTATCATTTAAATGGACACACTTGTACACAGACACATATACACACCCACACATCTATATACCCAAACACACACACACACACACACTTTATTCACACTATATTACAATATAGACATTCTATAGATTATCCTGCAATAAATATTGTCTTTTACAGCCCTGCTTGAATATCCGTTGTAAAACTTCTTTAACACATACACACACACACCCACAAAAACAGCCACGCATACCAAAACATGTGCTAATCATTAGTTATTATTTGTTTGATAACTTGTGCTGCTTTTCTTTGCGGGCAAAAGTTCTACCACAAAGCCGAATATAATAACATTTGCTAGACAATAGAGCCACCCTATTGTGCTCCCTTACTGGGAAATGAAAGGAAAGGACATGCTGCAAGGATTTCAAGTGCTGCTTGTATTGACTGACAGTTATAGAAGATAAGTTTTGTACTTAAATTAATTTGCCAGGGGTGTTTTTAAAATCTGCTACATTACTATGCTGTAAGTTTTTCCTGAGCAGATTTTAAAGATTTATTGCGTTTAAAAGAATCTATTTGTTATTGTATGAAAATGGTTTTAATTATCAATTTTTTTTTTTTTGTTAAGTATTATTTTTCATGTGTAAAAGTAGATTTAAGCTACGAAAATGAAAGTATATGCGCCTACCCAATGTCTTATCAGGCAGCTGAATTGCTGAATAAAAATACCATTAATTAATTTAATTGCCATTGAGATTATTTGTGATATAGTAGACATGCAGGTAAAATACATATAAAAAGTATGAGTCTTCCTCTAGATCAAATTACTTTTTTTGTTGATTGCCACAAGTGAAGGAAATTTGTTGTGGACATAGGTTATGGTCTTAAATTATAAAGTTTTTTGTGAAGATAACAACAACAAATAAATTTTGTTGGATTTACCAAATCGTACGAAATATACCAAATCTTTTTCAGTCGGAACTCACTTTTCCCCCTAACCAATAAAACAATAGGTATCAGCAATCAATTGTTGCTAATAACAGGGTATCGAATGACCGGCCAGCATTATTAAACGATTGTGGGGCAAGAATGATTTCTTCCAAAAAAAAAAAAACTGCTACCAGATAACCAAACTCGACCATGGGAATTGCTGCCACGGCAAAATATTGGTGTGAGGAATGAACTCGGACACCGTCAGCAATAACGTGGGAATGACATTTAGCGAGTTATTAGCACACTTTTACATTTCTAGCTCTTATAAATTATTTTATTTCTCTGCATTGCCTCAAACTTGTACTGCCTCCTATCCCCCCGGGGAACAGGTTTTGCCTTGGTGTAGACCAAACCAGGGCACTCTGCTTTCTTGTGGCATAGAGGGGAAGAAGTCCATCGTTTGTTGTAGCAAACAAAACTCTAGCAAGCTGCACGACTTAAGTCGTGTTGGACTTCCGAAACCCGTACCCAGTGTTGAAATTGCCAGAATGGGGATCAGAAAAGCCCCCGATAGGTTTTGTCTTGCAGATCTCTCGGTGCTGACGATTGTTCAGGTGCCTGCCTTGGCTCAAACGTTCTGGTCACTTGACCGACATAATATTTAATCGAAATCTCCAAAAAAAAAAGTCTTTTAATAGCTAAAAACAAAGTTTAAATTATACCTATTTATGATAGCTAAATTTTTGAAAACCTGCTTTAGCTGAATTAACAACTATTTAATCAATGTGAATAAAAAAAAATAAATTAGGCTTTTTCCGAAAATAAAATTGAATTATTTGTATTAACACTTAAAATTTTAATACTTTCTATCCTATCGCTTATAATTCACTAATTAAGTTTAATTCAGCTAGCTGAATACGTTTGTACATTACAGAAATATCTGTATACAATTAAAATCCGCCAGCTGTAGGTAAAAAGTAATCAAAAGTCATAGTTTAGTAGAATGAAATTTACCCAAAAGTATTTGTGATTATATTTATGCGATTTTTTTTTGAAGTTTTGAAATATTCAGCAAGCTGAATAACATATTTGAAGAAAACTGTAGCCGTGTGCCTCAAAAACTTTCTCATTTTTAATGGTTGGGCTTTTGGAAACTGAACAATAATTTGTTTTATTCATTGAAATGTTAACATTAATCTAAATAATATTAATCAGCTAGCTGAATAAGTAAAATTTTGACTTTTCATGCATTTTACTTTAAATAAAGTTTATAATCTTTAATTTAACAAGATATAGTATTGTTTTAGTTTATTTATTTAGCCAGCTGAATAATATAAGCCCATATAGCTTTTTTTATATTTTAGTTAAATTAATAAGTTTTATTTAACAAGATACAAACTTTTACCCTACTTAAAAGCTAATTTTAAATTAATTGGCTTTAACAAATAATTTAGAATTTTTTGTTAAAAGCGGATTCAGCTAGATATCAAAGTCTTAATTTTTTTTCTATTTTGCTGTTTCTTTTTTCTGAAACTAAAATTGAATTATTTATGTAATTTTTGAAGCTTCTTAGCGTTAAAATAGTGAGATTTTAATAGTTTTTTTTTCTATCGCTAATAAACCGCTAATTAAGTTTAATTCAGCTAGCTGAATACGTTTGTACATTATAAAAATATCTGTTTGCATTTAAAATCCGCCAGCTGAAAGGAAAGATAATCAAAAAAAAGTTTATTAGAATGAAATTTAGCCAAAAGTATTTGAGAATGTATTTAAGAGTTGCTTTTGAATTTTAAAATATTCAGCAAGCTGAATAACATGTCTGAAAAAAAATGAAGCCGTGTGCATAAAAACTTTTCTCATTTGGCTTCTGGCAACTGAGAAGAATTTTTTATTAGTTAAAATGCTTCCATTTTTCTAAATATGTAATATTAAGCTATTCAGCTAGCTGAATAAGTGAAATTTTAACTTTCAACAGATTTCACTTAAACTAAAATTAGAATTCTTTTAAATTAAACATGAATACTTTTAAATTTACAATAAAAATATTACATAATACAAAAATTGTAGCTCTCTTTAGTATTCCTAATAAAATTAACTACTGTTCTTCTAAAAAAAATTCAACATAATAAAATATTGTTTTAGTTTTTATTTAGTCAGCTGAATAATATAAGTGTTTAAAACTTATATTTTAGTTAAATTAATAAGCTTAATGGAATTAAAGTTTTTTTTTCACAATATACAAACTTTAACCCAATTTAACAACTAAATTTGAATTAATTTGCTTCAACAAATAATGTAAAACTTTTTTCTAAAAACTAATTCAGCTAGATGGATATCAAACTCTTTAACTTTATTTTTCTTTTATTGTTTTTCCAATCAATGTGTTCTTCTGAATATGTTGCTATTCTGGCTGAATTTTAAATTCTAAAATGGGTTTTTAGTTCAAAAATGATTTTTAATTAATCTAGACGAGGCAAAAACAAAACACAAACCAAGTCCTTGAACTGAATTTTGATTTTAAATGTGAAAAAAAACCAAAAAGGTTTTTTCTTTTAATCAATTGAAAATAATGGCAGCTTTGTAAAAGTACGAACAAAACCATTAGAAGAATATGTGTGAGTGTGTGTGCATATGTGTCTGTTTGTAGGAGACACAAACAACATTTTGCTGAACTCCCAAACCAATATGTGGCACAAAAAGTTTTTCAACATTGTAATTAGAAAAAAAAAGAACAAACATTACAACGACCAGCGTTGCCAGAATGATGATTTTACTTTAATTATGAAAATTTAATAGGCAAAATAAGTTTTGAAGATATTTCTTTCTAAATTAAGATTTTTGAGATTTAAGAAAATTTATTGGAAAAGCACTTAATAGTTTGAGTGATTTCTATAAAAATTTTATCAGGGAAGTGGCTTGTTTGTATTGTGGAATATATATGTCAACTAAGAGGGCGGATCAATAAGCCCGTGACTTTTTAGGTGAAACATTAGTTTTTTTTTTACAAAAAAAAAAAGTTATTTCATTGTTCAGCATAGCTTCCTTTTAGTTCTAAATACTTAGCTCGACGTTTTTCCGCTTCTTTATTCCTTCCGAAAATAATGATTTGTCGAGGTCATCAAAATAGGCATTTGGTTGTGAGATGCTTTCGTCGTTGGAGTAAAATCCCATTCCAACGAGCATCGCCTTCAAGTTTGAGAAGAAAAAATAGTCACTCGTGGCTAAATCTGGAGAATAAGTTGAATGAGCGAACAATTCGTAGCTTAATGGATTTTTGTTATGAGAATTGCACATGTGCGCAGCCTTGCATTGTCTTGATTGTGAGTAAACGTGGCACTCATCGTGCAGAAAAGCTCAGGGGATGACCCCTACATATGCAGTTTATTGCACTGGAACTGGGAAAATAGGTTATGATGAGACGGAAATAGGGAGTAGTGTTTTTCGAGGCTTAAATTTAATAATAATAAAATGAAAGACAAAAGGAAACTCTATTACAGCATTTAAAACTCTATTACAGCATTTAGAATGTTGGAATTAAATTAGTTAAAACGGATCAGTGCCCAGTGTATATACCTTCGACACTGCTCAGATTATCAAAATTTAGTCTAACGCCTTCCATACTGCAAGGTAATGAAATGGCTTGCGGTATGGAAGCTTTCGCCTACCCAAGTCATAATTTAAAATTGAGATGCCTGTGGCTCCCATAATTTCTATTACATTTACACTGAAGTCATATATCGGGAATTTTTTCAATAGCTTCGTACTTAGAAAACTCAACTGGGCATCAAGAATATTCGGTATCTTCCGTGCTTCTACGGTCACATCGAAATTTAGTAAACCATTTATATACCATTTAAACCCACCTCGTTAAAGTTTTCCCAGAAGTCAACTGAAAGTTGCCAATTAAGAGAAACAGCGTTGTCATTTGGATAAAAAGGTGAGAAATACATTTTAAAATATCCAAACAATTTTAACTTGTTGCATAACATGAGATTTGAAATAACTTTTTCATTCTTGCCTTACTCATACAACTAATTTTGAAGAGAAATTTGAATGAATGGCATTTTTGCTTTAAATTTTTGTCCATCTTCTTGTTATGTTAGAGTAATTATTATGACCTCAGCTGGAATCCGAAAATGGGTGCTAATGAGTAGTCTAGCAGCTACAAAACCGATAGTTGTCTACTAGCCAAAAAAGTTTGATTATTTTTCTGGGGCCAAATCACCGCATACGATGAGCGTGACCGTTTTGGAATTTTTGCAGCTAAGTTTAACATTTATTTTTCTGATTTCAAATTAGTAATCTTACTTAGAAAATCTACCACAAATTTTTCTTAATAGCACATTCATGCTTTTAACTTCAGCCATAACACGAATGAACATTTAAATCCATAATCACAATGTTTATGTGTCAGAAAAAAAGCTACTACTTCCAAAGAGTACATTAAAACGCATTGTTTGACAGTAGTAAACCTGAGTTGCCCGAATACAAAATTATCAACGTTTTCGTAGTTGTTACAGAAAGTGCTACCAACATTCGAGTTAAATGTCAGAAAAGTAAGCTTCATACTGGCCGTGTTTTGTATTTATCGTACATACATATTTTATTATACATTATCATAATATATATAACGTAGATATGGGCGAAGTACCAGCAAAAGGTAAAAATATAATATGTGTCGTTAATGAACGAACAGGTTAAGTTGAGCAGATCTTCAACGTAGATTTCCTTTTTTGCATTACATAAATTGTATCTTTTGATTTATTTTTTGTTATATCCTTTAATTTATAATATAAAACATGAGGGTGCTTTACAACTTCCAATTCTCTCTCTCTCTCGATCTCTTTCTTTTTTTGTTTATATTAAACAGCTGTGTTGATAGATACCGGGAAACTCGGGAAACCCATTCGTTACATTACGTTTCTACATTCGTAAATGTAGAAATATAAATGTAGTTGGAACACCTGATCGTTTTTGTTAAACGAGAATCCATAAAAATGCTTAAATGACTGCAATGAAATGTAACCGTAACGCCTCCACCTCTAGAAAATAGCATTTCATTACGTGACAAATGTTTTTAGTGGAAGAATAATATGGAAAAGAATTTCCAAAGCACATGACACGATTTTGAGTATTCTATAAACGCGCTTACATTTCCATTTACGATACGATGGTGCCGTGCTGCTTGTTAAAAGTGAACGGTTGAACGACATGAATAAACGGATTCGTATTTTGAAATTGAACGACCCGACATAGCTCTAGTAAAAAATACTTATATTGACTGAAATATATTTGTTTTACAGTTTTAAAACTATAGTTTCAATAAATTTTTTTTATTGGTTTTATTGAAATATTGTGCAATAATTGTTTATAGGGAATGAATAATAAATCATTTATAAATAATTAAAATTTTAGTATTATTTTTTGGCAGTTTACAATTATTTTTAGCAGTTTTTAACAATACTTTACAGTCGATATTTTTCGATGCTGCCACACTGCAATATTATCGAAATCGAGCAATATTATCGAAATACTTCATTTTGGTATCATGACATACGATATCGAATGAGTTGTATTGCAATATTATAAAAAAGTTAAACAGTTTTTTTGTATTCATACTTTTAGGAAATGTGTGGTCTTCAATCTATTACATATTGTTTAAATTACGATCCAATATGCATCGTTTGCCATAATCTAGATGTATCGTAGTGTTATTCGATATCGTATGCGGTGATTAGACCCCTGGTCTTCCTTCTTCAATCAAAAATTATTGATCGCACCAAATTGGCATTGTAAAAAATCCTATATAAGAGACTTAACTAAGGAAAAACTCAAACTAAAACCCAAAACACAAATGTACAAAAAACCAAAAATAAACTACAATAATTTTGAAATTAGATTTTTGGTTTGTACATTTGTACATCGGGTTTTAGTTCAAGATTTTCCTTTCTTAAGAATTTTTGTCTGACATAAAAAAAACTTTTAAAGATTATTTTTTCTAAAATCAAGATTTTCTTTTTGGAAAATCAGGATTTTTCGACAAAAATTTCTGGCACCACTGACAACGACCATTGTCACTTGAAGTTGTAATGACAAAACGAATAGTTTTTAGTTTGATTTAATTTTTCTACTTTTATTTATTTTTTTCTGCACACATTTAGTGAAAAAAACAGAGGAAAAAACAACTGTCTGTTGCAATATCAACTGCTTTTATATTTCAACACTGACAGCAAACCATTAACGTTTTTACTTTTATAGGCACTCATTTCGCCAACGCTCTTTACACGTTACTTCTCTGTAGTCCCTTCTTGAACACCATACTCCCACAAGGACTTTATTTATTTATAATCTGCCAGCAAAAGGGCGAAACGAAAAAATCAATACATGTACACAGAGCAAATGAAAAATTATAATAACAAAGCACAAAAATAAAGCCAAATACAACAACAAAGTCATAACAATGGAAAACTTTTACTTTACTCCCTACACCAACACATACAACAATATAAAAATAGCTACACAGCCACTGAAGAAAACGTTTCATGTCAGAGAAAATAACTAGAAAAGAAAAAAATCAAACAATATTTTCAGCAGTTTTTTTTTTTTTTTTTTTTTTTTTTTTTTTTTTTTTTTGGAAAAAGTTAAAGAGAGTGAAAAAAGAGAGCGTCTACATATTGCAAACAGAATGAAAATCAACAAACAAATCAATTTAATTTAGAGCAAGGATGTTGCACACAAAACCAGCCTCCGCACACATATTCATTAGTATGTACATTTCTAAAAGGATATACACACATATATACAAATACGTACATATGTAGTTAAGTGGTTCGATACATACATATTATGTCTACATTCTGGTACATTCGCTTGTGTGTTGTGAAAAATTCATGAGTGCAAATGGGTTTTTTATGTAGCTACATTATATTTTTAATAGAAAAATATATTAAAATGCATTCTTATGTTGTAGCATAAAAAACAAAAACTTATTTGGCTCACAAACAAATAAATAACTCATTTAAACTTATATGTACATTCATTTAACAACTTAAATGTCTTGATACGTATGAGTGCCTATTTAAATAGCAAAATTGCGCCACAGGATGCCTCAAGCCCAGTGAAAAAATAATTGGCAAACGTAACAATAATCTAATACAATATATTTTAAGTTTTTGTATTAATTCTAAATGAGATGCAAAATATAAAACTTGTTTTCTTCTCTAACATAGCGCTCCTTTATTGCAACATAGTCATAACTAAAAAACGCATTTCAAATTTTTAGTTTCCATACAAGTCTTAGAAGTTTTTTTTTTTAGAAAATATCTCCTAAAGAAAACAGGTTTAAAGTAATTTTGAATAAATTTTTGGGACAATATAAAAGGTAATAATATTAACAATTCTGCATTGTTAACTCGAAAAGCTCATTTTTTGAGATATAACTATGTTGCAATAAAGGAGCGATATGATCTCCACTTAGGTTAGGTTAGGTTTAATAGACTGCTAGCCATTTAAAAGCCAGCCTTTGGGTTCATTTCAATCCCGTTGTGTTGCCTGGGTGTGATATGTATCTCAGTAGATCTACATATCACTGGTTCAGCACCTACCCGAGGATCGGATAAAGGATTGGAGCATCACCGTCTAAGATACTTAGGCGAGCGGAGCTTCAATAGCCTTTCATGTCTGGCCTCGGTCAAACCGACTGCGTTAGCTTCTTTCATTAGAAGCAGCGGATGGCTAGTACATCAGCAAATAATGCCACACTAATAACGAAAGATTTTTTTGCTATTATCTTTTTGGCAACACTATAATTTAATCATGAATCGTCTTACAAACGAACAACGCTTGCAAATGATTGAATTTTATTACCAAAATGCGTGCTCTGTTAAGAAAGTTCATTGCGCGCTTCTTCCATTTTATGGTCAGTTTAATCGACCTACTGAGGCTTCTATTCGGGCTATTGTAAAAAAATTTCGCACCAAATTTACATTGTTGGACATTAAACCACCAACACGCTTACGTAGAGTGCGAACTGAAGAAAATATCGCAGCCGTATCGGCCAGTGTTGGTGATGACCGTGAATTATCGATTCGGTGCCGTTCGCAGCAATTGGGCCTCTGTTACTCCACTACGTGGAAAATTTTGCGGAAGGATTTGGGTGTGAAGCCTTATAAGATACAGCTGGTGCAAGAATTGAAGCCAAACGACCTACCACAACGCCAAATTTTTGGTGAATGGGCTCTTGAAAAGTTAGATGAAGATCCACTTTTTTATCGAAGAATTGTGTTCAGCGACGAGGCTCATTTCTGGTTTAATGGATACGTGAACAAGCAACAAGCCGTATTTGGAGTGAAGAGCAGCCAGAAGCATTGCAAGAGCTACCAATGCATCCACAAAAAACAACCGTTTGGTGCGGATTATGGGCTGGCGGCATCATTGGGCCGTATTTCTTCAAAGATGATGCGAATCACAACGTTACTGTGAATGGTGAGCGCTACCGTGCGATGATAACAAACTTTTTTTTGCCCAAAATGGAAGAGCTTGACTTGCATGACATGTGGTTTCAACAAGACGGTGCCACATGCCACACAGCACGCGAAACAATGGACCAATTGAGAGGCGAGTTCGGTGAACAGTTTATTTCACGCTTGGGACCAGTCAATTGGCCACCCAGATCGTGCGATTTAACGCCTCTAGACTATTTTTTGTGGGGCTATGTTAAGGCTAATGTCTATAGCGACAAGCCCGCTTCGATTGACGCACTGGAAGCCAACATTGCCAACATTATTCGTGAGATACCGGCCGAAATGTTGGAAAGAGTATGCCAAAATTGGACTAAGCGGATGGACCATTTGAGGCGCAGCCGCGGCCAACATTTGCATGAAATAATCTTCAAACATTAAATTATATCGACCCAACTATCGATCCAAATAAATATTTCATGCATTTTTCTGAATTTTATGTGTTTTTTTTTAAATTTCCGATAGTTCTTATAAAATCACCCATTTCCCACCTCCTTTCCCTCTTCCTCACTCCTTCTATAACCTTTTATTTTCTTTTTCCTTTATTAACTTTTTCAGGCAATCACAAAGGGAATGACCTACAGGACCCAAGTGAGCTGGAGTTTCCGGGTACTTGCTGGAAATCCAACGGCCTGCTTACCTAACCTATCGGATAAAGGAATACAATCCACTTATATCACGCTCCGCTACTTCCCGCAAATCATGCAGCAACGTTCTGCCTAGATATGTATATAAAAAAACTGGACACCGACAGAGGTAGTGCTCAACCCTTTCTATTTCCACCTCGTCTCTACAACTTCTACAGAAGTCATTAAATGGAAGATTTAATCTCCTCACTTGCGTCCCTAAGTGCCAATATCCCGTCAGCACTGCCACAGCAGAATGCAGCATTCGTTGGAGTAGGCCCCTAAGGATGATAGTCCTACTGTTATCATATCTCTGCCATGTCAGCCTTGATAGTCGACCGGTAATCTCACTAGACCATCTGTCTTGAGCGGTCTCGAAAAGTTGATGCTGTACTATTTTCTTACAGTTTCTAAGTGGGAGTTCAACGACCCCATCTATATCTCTTTGTTGTAGCTGGACACCGACGATTGGTTGGCCTCCAAAATTGTGCAAATTAACGCCGCTAGACTATTTTCACTAGTCTACGCCGATTAAGGCCATGTTACATTATCATACACAATCGTGCGATCTACAAAATAAAGCATGTGTGCTGAAAAAGTACTAAAAGCGCAACCGTGCAACAGACTTTTTGACAAATCGTGCGATTTGAAACTTTTCAAATCATTATGGTTTCTGTGCGATCAGTGTGATATATATTGTGAAAAATATAAGAATATTGTTGGTGCCTCAAGAAAAAAATTTAAGTAATGTAAAATTATTATGTAAATAAGAGTTTTTAATTGTTTTATTGTGTATATAAATTATTTCAATCATACTTGTGTAATAGTGTGGCCTACAATGCCATTTTGAAACGATTTTTTCAAGTCGGCCAGACTTTTGAAACAGTTTCCTGCGAATGAATCGTACGATCGTGTAGGATAGTGAATCAGGGCTTTTAGTCCGAAACGTTCGACCACTTGGTGAACAACATTTGCCTCGTTACTGTCTATATAAATATATTTTTATGTGGGCACAAATGATGCACAAAGTAATCGAAAAGTAAACATACGGTTTAGACTACGTCAGAACCAACCATGGCAGTCATATGCCAGCAGTCATATTAACAGCCTGTTCGACGATATCGAATGAAAATGTATGCGAAAGAAAGCTAGTCACTCACATTCGAATCAATTTGTCTATGTCTCTATTGTTCGTTCGCATGAACTTATGTATTTTAATTGAATTTTGACACATCGTTCGCATAGAATAATGTTAGAAAAAACCCAAATCAATTTTCTTTCGCCCTGAATGCGAATGAACTTATCCTTTCGACATCGGCGAACTGGCTCTTAAATTATACTTGTCTTTCGTATAAAGTAAATTTCAGGTCAATAAAAATAATTTATACTTTTTGTATGACATTTCAAAGTTCTATGCCTTTATAAAATATATTTTGGTCTCCCACCTAAATTCAGCTGAATAAAAATATGCTGGTTTCATAATTTTTGTGAATCAAAAGAATAGAGAAAAGCTAGAAATTCAGCTGGCTGAATTAAAGTTTTAATAATGTTAATTTAACATTTTTCACGGTCTGCTGGAGTTTTGTTATCAGAAATATTTTTTTAAGCCAGAACTATTTGAATCGTGTAGTAGTACCATTCTTTTTAGCTGAATTATAAGTAATGTCTTGGTGGCACGATGAAAATACAAGCCGCCAATCTCCAGTTTTGTTGCTAGTAGTGTTTCTAAAAGAAAGTTGAGTATTACGTTATAACTTCTTTCACACATTCTTCTTGGTTTGTTTATTTTTCTAATACCGAACACTTGTTTAAACATTCCCTTTGTTATCTAATGAATGAAATTTTCTACCTGTAGAATATTATTATATGTATGTCTTTTTTTTTGAAAATTACCATCACTTTATTTTTTTTGTTTGTTTGTTTTACCTTTTCAATACCTTTTCTCTACTTTTAAGGTCATTAGCATATAATTCAAGTCTATTTTTTTAATTTTCATTTTATTTATTTTTTATGCTGGGGAAACTACCAGAAATTCTTTTGCTGTAATTTTTGTTCAATATTAAACGTTTAGTTGCTTTTTCTCTTAAGCCTTGACAATTTATTTTTAATTCCGCTTCTTTAACCCGGTTGTGGATTTTTATAAGCCGTCTTGTAAAAATTCTTTACTTGAAAAATCGTGTCAATTTTGTTAATTACTGTCAATTGTTGTTTGTTTATTTTGCTGTTTCAGTCGAATGTAGGCGTTGACTTTGAGTTGAAAAGAAAAAAAAAAAGAACACATGTTACAGTTAAGTTGTGCTATAACGACTAGGCAGGGGATACGAAAATACTTTGTTATACCAGTAGATTTAGTAAAGCCTTGCTACAACGTATTTGAGAATACGGAATACAGAGCTGCCGGCAAAAATATGGAAGAACTCGTCAATATCCCGATAATATTTGAATATGGGCAAATCCAGAAAAAGGTCCACAAGGGCCAAAAAATTTAAAGTTATTAAAAATAATTTTTTTACGTTAGTGTAATACAGAAATACTGAAATTTTATTCATTAAATCAATTTAGCCATAATTTTTTCAAATGAGCTGAATAATCAGAAGGCTGTGCTGCACAAATATCGGGTGGTTAAATTTCAAGGTCCGATGTTGAATGTGAACCACACCTAAACGCCAAGTTTTTTTCCGAATTTTATTTGACATTTCTCTATTTCAGACTTACTCAATTTGAACCATGGAGGGATACACAATCCAGCAACGTGTTAAAGTTATCCAGACTTATTATGAAAATGATGATCAATTTTCGAAGAAAATCATCTTCAGTGATGAGGCACATTTTCACCTCAGTGGAATCGTCAATAAAGAGAATTGCCGCATTTGGGCGAATGAGAATCCAAGAGTGACTGTCGAAAAACCAATGCACCCACAAAGAGTGACAGTTTGGTGGGGTTTATGTGCTGGCGGCATCATGGGGCCGTATTTTTTTCCAAAATGAGGCCGGTCAGGCAGTTACTGTGAATGGTGTTCGCTGTCGTGAGATGATAACGAACTTTTTATGGCCCGAATTGGAAGATATGGATGTAGACGATATGTGGTTTCAGCAGGACGGTGCCACTTGCCACACAGCTAACGAAACAATTGCTCTTTTGCGCAACAAATTCAATGGCCGTGCTATCTCACGTAATGGCGATGTCAATTGGCCGCCAAGATCATGTGATTTGACACCGTTGGACTTTTTTCTTTGGGGTTATTTGAAAGAAAAGGTGTACGTCGATAAGCCAGCAACAATTCAACAGCTAAAGGATGAGATAATTCGGCACATTAATGGCACAGAACCTCCATTATGCCTCAGGGTCATCGAAAATTTGGACCATCGGATGGAGGTGTGCAGCCGTGGTCGAGGCGCCCATTTGGCCAATATTTGGTTCCATACATAATTGAGTAATACCAATATATCATAATAAAATAAAATTACAATAATTTCCTAAATAGTTTGTGTTTTATTCAAAATCAACATCGGGCCTTGAAATTTAACCCTTTACAACTGCTCACTTCTGACAATAATTTTTTGAAATTTTTTTACGAGTATATTATAAAAATTCTGGGTATCCAATAACTGCACTCCTTTTCACATGACGGTGCTAAAATAACAGCAGCAGAAACTGCATAACGACAAAAGAAAATATTATAACTCAAAGGTAGATTTACACTATTGAAGGCATTTTGAGGTCTTATCAAAATTTTGAAAAATTATATTTACACGTTTCAAAAATTTGTTCAAAATATTTTTTCAATATATTTAAAAATCGTTTGATAGAAATTTGGTCAAAATTTTTTGAAACTAATTTATACTATTGGTAAACTTTTTATATACAAAAATCGTTTGATAGAAATTTGATCAAAATTATTTGAAGCTAATTTACACTACTGGTAAACTTTTTATATTGAAAATATTGACTTTGATCAGCTGTATTGCTTCTTTTGTTAAATAATTTATTATTAAAAAGTATAGATGACGACACAATCATCATAGCAAAAATGGTAGATTTACACTATTGAAGGCATCTTGAAGTCTTATCAAAATTTTGAAAATTTATTTTGCTGTTCTATTTACACGTTTCAAAAATTTGATCAAAATAGTTTTTCAATATATTTATAAAAATCGTTTGATAGAAATTTGAAAAGCTAATTTACACTACTGGTAAATTTTTTATATTGAAAATATTGACTATGGATGACGACACAATCAGCATAGCATAAACATTTTTAATATTAGAGGAAAAAGTGGTTGATAAAAATGCAAAGAAAAGAAGAAAACCAAAGGAACATTGGGCTCAACCTTTTCTTTTGGAAGGTAATGGTGTGTATTTGTCTTTTAGGGAGCGATTGAAAAGGAATGATCCTGACCTGTATAAAAACTTTGTGCGAATGTTCACCAGACGATTTTGATTATTTGCTTAATCTCGTCACCCCATTAATAGAAAAGGCCAATACTAATATGCGTGAATCTATATGCCTCGAAGAACGCCTGGCAATTACTTTTTCAGTGGCTTGCGATTGTTGTGCAAATTAAAAATGACGATTTATCGTGAAATCTGGCAGCTATAATTGTAACTAAGATGATCGTTTTATCGGCAAATAAGCGTTTTACTTTACAACAATCAATACATTTAGTCCCGCATTTTTTCAATTTTAAATACCTTCAAAACAATGAGTTTGCATAAAGACATCAAATTAAGCAACGTTAGTGTCGCTGATCACCTCCTTATTCGACCCAAATCTCTTACGATTTAACAGGCTTGCGCAGATCGATATGCCTGTTAAATTTATCCTAAATATTTATACTTTCGATATATTTAAAGATAACTTGGGCACTATGATATCCAATTAGTGCCATATTTATATGTTTTCGCTTTGAAGAGGGGACTTTGCCATTTTGGCATACAACCTTTTTGTTCTGATTTCATTATGTTGAAGCTCTTGAATGAATGCTCCGAATTTTTCCGCTATAACTATAACACGTTTTTTGTATGAAACATTTGGAAATGAACAGTTAATTCATGGGACTCAGTCAAAGATTCATTATATTGAGTTTTTCGATATAACAAAGTTCGTTATATCGTGGTTTCACTGTACTCAGCCGGCAACTTATGTTTGAGAAGTAATTACATTTTTGTGAAATTCCAAGCAAAACGTGGAAAATAATCACAGATTTCAAGTTTTTGGCTTAAAATTTTGAAGTGTTGGTTGGATTGTCAAGTATGTATTGACCACAGATTGTCATTTCCTATTTAAGTATTTCTTGAGAGATAACGGAATGCATTGTTATGCTGTTTTATATTGAACAAAAACAAAACACAAATAGTGATTTCTAATCTTTTTCTTACTATTTAATCAGTCAGTCACCATAATTTTATAAATTTTTTTTTGTTGCTAAGTTTTTTCACTACCGGCGGCGTAATACATTATTATTATTGGCTTTGTAGATAAATAAACCAAATAAATTCAAACCCATAAGCAAAATTGTATATTGTTTGCTTAAAACATGCTAACAACAAATGGAAAACAAATAAAGACCAGCGGCATTTTTTCTGTGTGTCAAAGGTATTTAATTAATACGCTGCAAAGTACAGTATGTAATTAAATAAATTCTAAAAAAAAGACACACCTTTTTTTGTTTGTTTTTTGATTGTGAAAACGATTTTTATTGCACATTTTATTGGAGAAATATTTCAGTATAACACAATTATATAGAAATGAATGTAAAATGTTCACAAAAAAATCTATTTATATATTTACACATTCAGTTTTAGGGAATAGCATGCCCAAACTCACAGAAAATATTTGAATTTAAGTTACCAGGGGAGGGACTATGTTCTTCACAACAAGGCTAAAATAAAGTAACATTATAAATAAAGAAATGAAAATCAAGCAAATAGCTTTTATATAATTAATAAAGATGTAACGCAAAAACTTATTTATGAAATAAACCAGGGGAGAGATAAACTTAATAATAACAACTTCAGTTTGAAAAACAACGACTTATATGAAACTATGTGCACCAATTAATACAAAAAATAAAATAAGTATAATTGCAAAAATTTAATAAGTTGTGCAAACGTCAGCGGAAATAATGTACAACATTCGATTGAACTAATCTACCCAAAATAAACGTAAAATACTTCGAAATTGTCAGAGCATGTACAAATTCACAGAATTTTTTTTTTTTTTTAACTTACCAGGGGAAGGACTATATAATGTTATATGCAACTACCATCACATAAAGTAACATTATAAATAAAGAAATGAAAAGCTAGCAAACTTGTTTTATACATTTAATAAAGATTTAATTGAAAAATTAACGTATGAAATTAACCAGGGGAGAGATAAAATTATTAACAACATCTTTAGTTTGATTGATAAATTGATGCAAAATAAAAACTGAACACAAGTGTAAAAATTTTATAGACTATATTCGTACATATGCCGAGGGAGCGAATATAAAAAATTCTATCGAACTAAAAAAAAAAAGTGAAAAAGTTTCAGTTTATTCTAAGAAATTGCTTTATAAAAATATTAGTTTTTAAACCAGTATTAACCAGGGGAGAGAGTTCAAAACGTAATATCCAAAATTATCTTAAAATATATCTAAGTGAATGAATAGTAGCTCAAAATTTTTTATTATAAATAGCAATATCCTATTGAAAAATAATTTCGTGAAAGTAACTAGAGACACAACAAATAGTTATATGTAATTAGAGAAAAAGTACAAATTCAGTTTAACGCAACGGCAAGCATCAAGTCATCCTAAAATATAAATACAGCAATTATATTGATTACACAGATGCCAGGGAAGAGAACTTTCTATCCCATTGATTAAATTAAAATAAACCAAAAATACGAGCAAATCAAACTGAATACAAGTTGTAGTAATTTCTTACAAATTAGAGTATTTAATTAAAAAAATATTTTATGAAATAAACCAGGGGAGAGTAATTTTTAACAATCTTTAATATAAAGATTGTAAAAGTAAATCCAATTGCAATTGCAAGCTTCGAAAAAGAATGCAACTCGTTTGTAAATTTCAAAATTTTTTTATGTGCAACGTTTCCTTCCTGCTCTGATATTTTTCAGGATAATTTCTTTTTTTTTTAAATCTACCACAATAAAGTAGTTTTTATCGATTGTTTTATGACTAACATAAAAATAAAGTATATTTTTTATATTTCCTCTTAGTACTTTTTTTGTTTGTTTAATAAATAATTGTAATAATCGTTATTTTTCATTCTTAATTGACTGAACGAATGAAGAAAAACATCAAACAATTTTAAAATATAAATTCGTTTTTATAGCGTGCTTTTCTGTAATTAAAAGGAAACTTTTCCTTTTGAAGTTAAAAAAAAAAGAATTGCGTTATAAATATGATATTATACAGCAATTTAAAATTTTAATGCCGACTTGCTTTTGTGGCAAATTTTAAGTATCGAAAAGAGGAATAAACTTTATATTTTGTTTTCTTAAAGTGAAGGACGAAAAACTCGCTTGGAGATTTCCTGGCTGCAAAGAAGCTTATGCGGTCGTATAAGAAATGTTAATTGCAAATAAAACAAGACGTTCTTAGAGCATTCTCTTAATATTTTTTAATATTTGCCATAAATTCTTTCAGCTCAAGGTCCTTTTTTTAAATTTGTTATTGTATTTTTCAATATTTCGTCTTCCTTCGGAAGACTTTTTCAGGAATTTTTTTTTAATTGCAAATTTTAAATTAAAGGTCAAAGCAACTAGGATCAAGCTTAATATTTTTTAATATGATCCAAGAACCTATTGCAATTAGTAGTATGTGTGATATAAACATACATCAAATACTCGCCACGGCTTCGGTTTCATACCTCTATCCAATGGTCCTTATTTTCAATGACTCCGAGAGAGAATTGAGGTTCAGTATGCTGAATTATCTCATCCGGGAGCTCATAAATTGTTTTTGGGTTATAGACGGACACTTTTTCTGGTAAATAACCCCAGAGAACGAAGTCCAACGACGTCAAATCACATGATCTTGGCGGCCAATTAACATCACCACCACGTGAGACAGCATGGCCATTGAATTCGTTGCACAAAAAAGCCATTGTTTCGTTATCTGTGTGACAAGTGGCACCGTCTTGTTGATATCACATATCGTCCACATCCATATCTTCCAACTTTGGCCATAAAAAGTTCGTTATCATCTCACGATAGCCAACACCATTCACAGTAACTACCTGACTGGCCTCATTTTGGAAAAAATACGATCCGATAAAGCTGCCAGCCCATGAACCTCACCAAACCGTCACTCTTTGTTAGGGTACATTGGTTTTTCGACGATCACTCTTGGATTATTATTCGCCCAAACGCGGACATTATGCTTATTGACAAATTCGCTGAAATGAACATTTTCCTCATCACTGAAGATGATTTTCTTCGAAAATTGATCATCCACTGTTGCCACTTTTTGCCACCAACCCGACCAATGCTGACGCTTGGAATGGCTTTAGTTCTTGAGTCAATTGCATTTTGTAAGCATGTAAATGCAAGTCTTTATGCGTAATGTTCATCAGCGACAAGCGCGAGAGGTGTAATTGTTGGGCACGACGACAAGTTGAGGTGGACGGCTCTTCAGTCATACTATCGCGAACTATTTTATGCAGAACAAGCTGTAGGAGCATGTACTGGTCTTTTTACTTCTCTTACCCGGTTTGCTCAAAATGTATGAGCATTTGGACGATTAAATTGATCGAAAAAATCACGAAGTGCACGATATGCAATTTGATTTGAACGCCCATTTTCATAATAAGTCTGAATAACTTTAATGCGTTGCTCGACTACGTATCTTGCAGAAAAAAAAACTGGACGTTTAGGTGTGGTTCACATTCAACGTCGGCCCTTAAAATTTAACCAGCCCATACATACAAATTTATATACTCGCACACTTATAATAGTAGCAGCAAAATATTATGATGTATTTTTGAAAAGCTACGCAGTGAGACCTTACATTAGTAAAGTTTAAATGGCCACTAATCTGATGATCTATGTTGAAGGTAACCGAATGTATGCCTTTGTAGTTATTACGAGAATTTTTTTGGTTTGGTGGCCTTCGTAGTTATTAGGAAGATTTTCTTGGTGTACATGAAAATTTTTATAGTATACATGTGAGGACGCCGCAGTGTGACGCCCTCATATGTAGGCTGCTCGAATACAATCTCGCATACTTTGTAAGCAATCAGTAGACACATTTACAATTTCGATACAATTTCGCTTACTTTGTAAGTAGGTCGTAGTCGTTTTGCGCACCTCACATACAGCTTTTTTTTTTTTTGAAATATGCCATTAAATTACTTTGTTGTGTTCTGTCTACTTCAGAGGTGCCCAAAAGTTCTTGGATGAATCTTGGATGGATCTTGGATGGAACTCGTATGTGCTGCCATCATATGGTATCATAGTAGGCTTGGAATCATTAAATTACCAACTTTGAAAAGTCGTCGAATCATGCTTAGTATCTCTTTCCTCCTTGGATTGATTCGCGGTGAAGTTGATTTAAAGTTTCTGTTGAGCAAAATAAATTTCTGTGTACCAGCAAGAGCAACCCGTAACTATCAATTACTAAGTCTAGATTATCACAGAACCAGCTATGCTAACAATGATCCCTTTCATCGCATATGTAAAATATTTAACAAATTTTATTATATTATAGATATCTATGTATCTAATGATGTTCTAAAACGAAAAATAGTTTTGTACTTAAATACGTAATTGTACTCCTTTATATTTTTTCTTTAGTCTGTAAGGACTTATAGTCTATAGACTTAAATAAGCAAATAAATAAATAAATAAAAGAGCAAAAAACAATACATTTAAGGAACAACTAATTTTATTTAATAATCAAAGCATGCGAAGGTGTTGTTGCTTTGCACTTATATGTTTACACACACATGTGTACATTAAAGCGCACAGCCTATAGCTAAGTGCTTTGAGCACCAAGCGCATAGGGCTTGGGTACTCCTGGTCTACTGCATTCCTTTCCTTTTTCATTAAATGTTTTATATATCTTGTACTAAGTCCTTTTTTATAATGTTTTCTAGGCCCTCTTACCTTTAGCACTGATTGTTAATTAAAATTTCTGCAACGTAGACTGACAAAGATGGCGAAGGTTTGATGTACAACCCCAAACTAAAATACGTACATATAAATGTGATACAAAAGATGAACGTAATTTATTTTTGGGAACTCCATATACTACTGTCATACACGTTGTAAGTTTAGCATTGATTACAAAGTGTTGCACACTTCATTAAAAAGAAGTAATATGGTAGGCAGTGTTCGCCGCTGGGTCAATGTGACTACTCTTCAAGGGATTGGGTAGGCGATCACTGCTTGACATACTTTCAGACTATTTTAGCGATTTAAGCTCTATTTATTGCTTCCATTTAACAGCTTTTATTAAAGATCAGTGTTCATGGTGAAACATTAGGCGCGCTTAGTTAAGTTAATCACTTCACTACGTTGCGCTTTACGTGCTAATTTATGTTGGTCTGTAAGATGTACAAATCTACTGTCTATTACTTTTTTTTATTCCGTTCTATTTAGGCTCGTGTCAAAAAAATTAGCTAATACTTTTTTTCTATACAAATCAAAAGGTCAATTTTCTGGTTGTTCGATTCTGCCATTATTTCTGTAAATCCATTCACACACATATACACTGCATATACACACATACACATACATATATGTATATGTATGCAATAACATGCAAATTTTAACACAAAACTTATGCTTCTGACAACAGATTCTTACCGGTTTATTTATGCGTAAATTATTGATGAAGAAACAGTAACAGCTTCATTTCGTTCTTGCAAATTTATGTATGTTTCACCTCTTTCTTTTTTTGTCCCCGTATTGCGCCAGTATTAATTTCTCTTTCGTTTGTTGCTGCGTAGTCAGGCGTTAAGCCAACCAAAATACGGAATTGAATTCAGGAAATTTTATTTTATACAGTTTCGTTTTTGGTGTAGTCATCATTCAGTGACATGAAAATTATTTTATTAATTCCATTACACTGCATTTAAACATATTTATTTTTGGCAAGGAGCAAGATAAAAGTGCAAAGAATTGAAATGTAAAGTAAGCAGTAATATGTAGTTATTTAATTAAAAATAAATTGAAAAGCTGGAAGCAAAAAAATTTCTTAAATGAAGTAGAATAATTTGTAATAAGAATCAATATTTATAGCGAAGAAATTACAATTCATTCACTCATCTGAATAAAGGAATTTATATATCATAATACAATATAATATAATATAATATAATATAATATAATATAATATAATATAATATAATATAATATAATATAATATAATATAATATAATATAATATAATATAATATAATATAATATAATATAATATAATATAATATAATATAATATAATATAATATAATATAATATAATATAATATAATATAATATAATATAATATAATATAATATAATATAATATAATATAATATAATATAATATAATATAATATAATATAATATAATATAATATAATATAATATAATATAATATAATATAATATAATATAATATTAGCATGTAAATAAATAACGACAATTCAGCTAGCTGAATTGGCTAATTTTAACTAAGAACTGCAATAGCTGAGTTAATACATTTTTATATCTTTCAAGTTTTTATTTAATATTACCAAAAAAGGAATTCAGCTGGCTATATAATAATAATACAAATGTGCTTTTATAAAAATCTGGCTAATACAAGAAAAATACTTCATGTATTTGGAAGGCTTCCTAAGTCTCGACAATTTAAATGTTTTGCTAATTAGAAAATAAAAATGCTACTGAAACAATTTTATCAATGATAAATCCGAATGAAAAATGTTTCGTGATGTTTTTTACGAAATTATTAAAGTTTCAATTATAAAATAAATTATTAAAATAAACTGATAACTAACTGATGCTAAATGAAATTTTGATCAAAAATCCAAAACGGTAAAAGATATGAAATTGGTATGCTTTGGCTGATAATTTTTTAAAAAGTTCTAATCTTGGTTTGCATTTAGTTTCTGTTGTTTTTATTGCAAATAAACATTAGATTTTTTCAAAAGCTATTTTTCTAGTTAGAGAAAACATTAATCAATTTTTGAGGAAAATGTTGATTATTTTGTTAATTCTCAAGGAAATTGTGATCTTGGTTTATATTTGCTTTTTTTTTATCTTTAAAGTCCCGAATACATTTCTTTCGACAACTATTCAGCTTGCTGAATTAGCAATTCGTCTAACTAAGAACTCTTTCAGCTGAATTCATAAATTTAAGTTTTTATATAATATTGAAAGAACAAAGAAAATACTACAAGGTCAGCAAAACAAAAAAAGGCAATTCAGCTGGCTATATAATAAAACAAATTGTGCTGCTATAAAATTGTGGCTAATATTTGGCAACAAAAAATCTTAAAATATATGAAAGTTTTCCTAAGTCTCGACAATTAACAATATTTTACCAAATAGAAAATAAAAATATTATTGAGAATAAACTTTATACAATATATCTAAGAATAATTGCGGATTAGCTAGCTGAAAGAAAAATATGTCGGCTGCTATTCAGTTAGCTGAATTAGCAATTTTCTAACCTAATCTTATTGTTCAGCTAGCTATTTTTCTAACTAAAAACTACTTTAGCTGAATTAATATATTAAGTTTTCATATAATATTAAAAAAATATGGCAAGGCTAGCAAAATAAAAAAAAGTAGTTCAGCTGGCTAAATAATATTATAAAAATTTTGCAATTAGAAAAGCGTGGCTAACATTTGACAATAAAAAGACTTAAAGCATATGAAAGCTATCCTAAATATCGACAATTAAAAGTGTTTGTTAATTAGAAAATAAAAAAAGTTAGTGAAACTAAATTTTATACAATATTTTCAGTAATAAATCCTGATCAGCTGGCTGAATGAAAAATATTGCCATTATAAATTTCTTTGGGCTGCTATTCAGCTAGCTCAATGAGCAATTCTTCTAACTAAGCACTCATTTTAAAAAATTTAAGTTTTTATAAAATATTAAAAAAATATATATCACAAGGTTGGAAAAATAAAAAAACATACATTCAGCATATAATAAAAAAATTGTGCTTTTATAAAAGTTTGGTTAATATTTGACAACAAACGACTTAAAGTATATGAAATGGTTCCTAAATTTCGACAATTAAAAGCTTTTGCCAAATAAAAAACAAAATTATTACTGAAACTAAATTCTATACAATATTTTCAATAATAAGTGCACACCAGCTGGCTGAATAAAAAATAAAAAATAATGATATATGTTCCTGGCCACACTTTATTTTTATCCTTTATTTAATTTTATCCTTTATTTAATATTTGAGTTCCCTGTACTTTTTCGAATAAATTAACGTTGAAATTTTCTTAGGAATGCTATTCAGCTAGCTGAATTATAAAAAAATTACTTCGAAATCTATCTCAATAAAAAACATATATCTATACACATGAAATTACAATAAAAATTATAATTCAGCTTTTAAAAAATGATCGTAATATAGATTTCCTAAAAAAATATGAATCACAAGGTAAAAGAAAAATGTAATTGTTAAAATTTAGTACCTTGCCCGGCTGAACAAAATTTTGTAAAGACGTTGCCAGTTTTCAAGAATTCAGCTAGCTGAATACGCTAAACATAAATTAGAAGGCAAAAATTAAGCAGTATTTGTGTCAAGCTTTGTTAAAAACTGTTATTCAGCTAATTAAATCGCTAATTGAAAATAATTTGGCGTCATGAAACAATGTGAATTATAAGTGAAATACATTTTTTCCTAACTGAAATATAAAACTATGCCTAGCTGAAAGAACAAATTTCTTGTTTATAGCATATATTAATGCCAGCATAAAAGCAACCAGTCAGCTAGCTGAATTACTGACAAATCCAGTTCTTAAAGCAAATTTTTGTTAATAAAGTGTTTTAGTATGAATTCCTGCCATGAGTTCGGCATTTTGAAGTATTTATCGAATAAATAAAAAAACAAAATTATTAAATCGAAACTTTCTCGAAGTTTTAGAACAATTCAGCTGGCTAAATAGTAATAAATGAGGATATTTTATGATTTTTCTCCAATGAAGCTATTCAGCAAGATTAATCACAACAAAAAAAGGGCCCAGCAGGTTTAGTCATAACAAAAAAACGAAGTCATACTTTTCAAAATCATTTAAAGACTATTTTAAACTTAAAAGTTTCGTAGTGTTTTGGCTAAAATCTAAGTATATCAGTTAATTCTGCACTACAATTCTTTTACGAAACATGTGAAAAATGTATTTTATATGTTAATTTTTTTTCTATTATAATTAAAATGACATTACTTTGCAACTAACTAAATTATTAACAATTCCAGTTGGCCCCTCAAGGAAGATATTCCAATAAAATTTTATTATTTTTGTTAATGGCCTAAAAGCAAATTTTTGTTATGTTTTGCCATTAGAAAAAATTAAAAGGGAAAGGAATAAAAATTTGTTCTCTTAATTTGATTTTACGAGTTAGATAACTGTTGTAAATTGTTGTTAGTAAAAGTTTCCTAAAGCTTAGTTTTTATTCATTCTTTTAAAAAATTTTAACTTTTCTTTTTGTATTCTTTGCCAATCAAGGTTTCAATTATTTTTGTATGTTTTGCAAAAAACATTTTTTTTATTATAATAATACTTTGAAAATTTCAGTTCAAATTAATGTTTTGAAACTTTTATTTTATCATCAAAGTTTTTATTACTTTTCTTTTAACTTTGCTTAAATTGTTGTTTACTTTTTTTAAAGATGTTGTCTGGTTTGATGCAAATTTAAGAGCCACTTAACGTTGTGATCACATTTGCACCACTATAATTTTAGAGAAATTTATGGGTTTCATTAATGGTTTTATTTTGAATCATCTGTGAAGGTGCGATTTATTTTTTATTTGTCTGTTTTAAATACTCAAACTCCAAAACTAAAATACAAATAAATATTAAACAGGTTAAGGTTGAGTAAAACGAACATTTTTCGTTTTTATACGAGCATATTAATAGTATTATTTATTGATGAAGGCAAAAAACATAGTCTTTAAATCTGTCTCTCTAGTGTTTTCCCTTATTAGTTGAATAAAATCTTTAAATTACAATATTAGCGCTGAATATTAATAAGATTATTTAACTGAAGATTAATAGTTGTCTTCTTGCTGAATTGATAAATATTATTAAATGTGGCAATATTTCATTGGTCAGAGTGCTATAAATTCCAGTAACGGGTTATTCAGCTAGCTGAATTCAGCCTGAAAGCTTACCATCCTCATCATGAGTTTAAATGAATTTTTTATAATTGAGGGAGAAATATAGTTGTGAAAAATATTATCCTGGGTACCTGCCATAATGACCTTACCCCACGGTGATCTAATCACCGGGTGAATACAATGCGTCTACCAGCGTCTACCCCATACCAGACAAACTGCCATACATGATTACCAATTCGGTCTCATGTTGTTTGGACATGATCTCCCCCTTGCTTAGGAACGGAGCTTTTCTAAAACTCCCTCCAATCTATGTGTCACGGCACCCGGTTGCAATGCAACTCCACACCGAGTTCAATTGAACTTTCACCACGATTTGGGTTTAACCCACAACCACCACGATACTCCCCGAATAACCACATTATAACCAGGCAGAACACAACAAGTTCCTGGAGTTCCCGGTTCACAAGGTAACAGATTTAAGTCTCCGGTCAGGCTTTGCAGCCCAAGGACTACTACCAGTAGAGCCCCAAACCGCTCGGGGACTGGCGATCCCCTGCAATAAAATACTTACACATCAGCAAGACGGCCTACAGCACAACACGAACACAGCAATAACAGCAACAGCTTTGATGCTGGAACAAAAAAGAACAGGAACCACCGGAACAGCAAACAGTAGCCATACGCAGACGAAACTGAAACTGCATCCCCACAACACAGAACACACACGGCTACAAAACACAATAACAATAAACAACACAAACATTCATCCTCACGAATGAGTCCGTTGGCCACCTCCTTGTGGCTCAGCCCTTGACAAAATGAACAAAAACAAAAACAACAATAAGATACAACTCCCCTCACGGAGGGCCTTAGAACAAAAACAACGTTGCCAGCAACTCTGTATTCACAGAAAACAGGAAACAGCAACCAGCAAAACAACACACCGCAAACAAGAACACCAGAAAAGGCACAGCCCAGCTTACAGGAACTGCGCTCTATGTTTCTCATGGTTGACTACACTAAAACTTCAACCATAACCGCAATCAACTCCGCCAGCAAGACGCGCAAACGGTTCCCAATGAACTTGCGGTTCAGCAAACGATGGTTCCGAAAATGATAACCGGGAGGCTACGCTCCCTACCTTGGCCTCCGACTAAATACTTCATGGGAATACGTTTGAAAGCTGACCATCCATTGAGTTTAAATGAATTTTTATAATTGAGGGAGAAAGACAGAGAGAGAGTGAGATTATGAAAATTGATTTATCTAATATTATATCATTCGTCTAGCTTGAGTTCAATCCTGGCTAAAGCCAAGAAATATTTTTATTTATAATTAAAACAATAATTGCTGCGATCAATAACTCTTGATCAAAGAAGACAGGAAAAAATAATTGAATACACTAAAGCTGATTTATATATATTGATCGGTCTTATCTGACGATGAACCTTGAACAATATTAAGGCACTGCTGCTCAATGTGCCTTCACGATGGTTGTCTTCCCGGTAATTTATCGCTTACTTTTAGGTTAAAAGAAAGTTATAATATTGAAATGTGATGTATCCGGCCGATAAAATCCTACCTTGAACAAACGCCGAGTTGTAGTAATGGGCGTTACAAGACAAACTATTGGGTGAATGTACAAGAAGAATTATTATGATAGAACTGCTGCGCTTTAAACATCTTCGCTTACGGGATCCTAATTCAGTCAGTGGATCAGAAGGCTCGATATGTTCTTCCCTGCCGCTAATCGTAGGAAGAAATCGTCCAAATACAAATATGTATCGATGCTTTTCTTCGATACCGAATATGTATCGATACTTAGCGAAGATTTAGATTTTTGGCTCGATGTGTTCTTTCCTGCCGCTAATCGTATGAAGAAATCATCCGATACAAGTATGTAAAGATGCTCTTTCTTCGATACGGAGTAGATATCAATACTTTGCGATCGATAGCGTATCGAATATAAGTATCGATACCATAGTGGTAGCGTTTCATCCCTATGTGTGTGACTCACTATTAACATCATACACTATGGTTGGACCGCCCTTTATATCAATAATTCTTTGTATAAAAATAATTTAATTTTATAATTAAATTAGCTTTATGTTTATTTCAATAAAATTCTAATTTAAATGAATATCGCTAAAAACTACTATTTTACCGGATGATTAAATAAATTAAAAAAAAATAGAGCTTTGTAATGCAATTGCAATTTTAATTGGCTGTAATGCGTAAACATGCTATTACCAACTTAATTATTTACGCTGCTAAATGCATTATTCAAAAATATCAGCTGTTGCCTTTTTTATAATTTAACTGTCTTAAAAGTTTGCTCAATGTTTAAAGTTTATTTTTTCATTTGTAATGCTGAACAGAGAACTGCAACCGGTGGCTTTTTTAATGAGCTAAGTACACCCGTCTCACATCGAGTTGCGGTGTGATTGGCTACCACATATTGTTTGCACACAAGTATGTTTTCTACTCGTTAGAGCTTGCGTCTGTTAACTAAAGTATATATGATACCCAATCAAGTTTGTATGCGGTGGCTGCTTGATTGGGTTTCTCAATTATTTTTTCCACATTCGGCAAACGAACTCTTACTTCTTTTTAACAACGAAAATTATATTTGTATATAAGAATTTGCAGTCACATATTTACCTTACCCATGAGAGTGTGTATGCTTAGTTTGATGTATTTACTCACTCACATTCGGTAAATGTATTCCTACTAAGCGCGACATTGCCAGAAGGTTTTTAAAGCATCATGTTTTGGCGATCGTATTTTGAAAAAAATATATACACATATTTTATTTGAACATATTTAGTACAAAACCGGTAAAAATAATAACTTTTACTTTTAAATATAGATTTTTTTATGAAGCATATTTTCATCAAATTTCTTTTATTTTATGTTCCTTCATTTATAATAATTTTTATTTCTCGGTTTTAATCCATAACCACAATAAATGCACAGTTACAACTATACACCAATTGTAGAAAAACTTATGTTTGAATTGAGTTTTCGTTTCAAAATTTTTGGCAAAAACAATCTTAAAATCATCATTCAGTATGCTACTTTCAAAATCGTCAACATGGTTGTAAATTATTAAATCTGGCAGCAGCGATTTCAGTTAAAGTTTGAAAAAAAACGTAGTGCGTATACATAACAAAACAATTTGTCGAGAGAGTTGTTTTTGCAAGTTAATTTTGTGACGACATCATTTATTTACTATTAAGAAAACGATAAAAAACGATTGTAGAAAATACTGGCAAAAACACTCTTTTTTGTGGTCGTTCTTTTACTCTTTAAAAAATACACAAGATACGAAAGTGATTAGATACATTTTTGCTGTATCAAGATTTCGCAAACGAACGACAGGTATAAATAGCACCGCAGCAATTTTTAAGACTGTTTAAAATACTCGGATGTGAAAATGATTGCGTAAACATCCGGTGTACTTATGGTTGCGGTGCACCGGTGCAGATCTCTGATGCTGAACACATTTTTTCTTCGCTAATAAACATATTTTTATATGAATTTTTCCTTTTTTCTTGTCTTAAAATATTTCAAACATTCAAATTTGTAACTCAAATATGACCTCAAGAAAAATCTTAAAAATTTCACAGCTGCTGGAGAAGGAGTTTCCAACAGTTTTTTCTTTGCTCCGCACGTTCACTATACTCGTACATAAATGCAAAACTTTATTTTATTTTAATGAATGTTCATTATTGGATTAAAGCAAATTTTTCTTTCAGCTACACAAATGCATATACATATGTGAGTGCGCGCGAGTGTGTGTTGGTTGTTCTTTACATATGTATGGGTATGCTTGCTAGCGGATTTTATGGGGGATATAACATAAATAAATATGGATATTTTTTCCTCTTAAAATTGTTACGTTAACTACTTTTTGAGTTTAGTGCTGTTGTTGATGACTTCTACTGAAATTGTTTTTCTATTTGTGCCGCCGCCACTCGTTTCAGCTAACTGACTTAAAGTCTGAACTCCATTTTTTTTTTCTTAGCTTTTATATATTTGCTTTTCATTTTACGAGTATTTGTGTGTTAAAGAAATGAAAATTATCATCTACGATAAGTTATTTACGTGATTTGCATTTAAATAAATGCTACGTTTAGTTGTGTGTTCATTCATAGTGTGTTTCTATTCGGCTACCAAATGTTCGGCTACATCTCTATATCCTACACCAAGTTTATTGGTAACTGTTGGTGTGTGTTTTTGTATGTGTGTTTAAAATTTTTGTGTACGTTTTTTCTCTGGCAGTTGTCTTCTATCTTTGAAAAAATTTCAATTTTGATTATTACATGACTTACATTTCAAACTGAAAACATTTGTTTTTTATACTTAGTGTTGTCTGGTTTTATTTGGGTGTTTTTTTTTTCTTTTTTAATTTTAACATGTTTATTTCGAATAGAGAAACAAAATTGTTAGACAAAAGTCTACAAAATCTTAAATATAGGGGCAGGTTTTAGTGCAACCACAAACACATACGTGTGTTCCACTTGGGACTGCTATTTCTTGGCTTCAAATTTAATCATTTCATTACAAATAAAAAGCTTTGACACCAAATTGTAGTTGACATTCTTTTTGAATTAAAAGTGAGTACAAGTATACATAAAATGTAAACAAAATACTTTCGCAGTAATTCAGCCAGCTGCAAACAAACAGCTATATGATAAGTATTTTTCAATTTAGTCTAACTTAGCTGAATAGGTAAATTTATTTCCTAATAACTCAACTGTTACTTGTATTATATACCACATATTCAGCAAAATGATTTTATGCCACAAAACTAGGTAAAAGTTGACTTAAAAAGCATTTAGTTGGCTGAATATCTACTACTGTATGGTAGTTATATATCACTTTTGTTCCACATAGCTGAATATACATATATTTATATTCTAATGTCTCACTCTACACAGTGGATATATTTCACATATTCAGCTATCCGATTTTGACCCAAAACAAAACTAGCGAACGAATTCAGCTAGCTGAATTAACTCATATTGAATTCCTTACAGCTTAAACCCGTTTTTTTTCGAAAAAAAAAAAATAAGGCACGGCAATGATCCTTAAAGAAACTGCATACCACACTGTCATGTAAAGTGGATGTAATCACATCTGATGGAGTATCTGTGAGTTAGAATTACTCCATATTCTACAATTTTGTTTATTGACATTGCCGTTTAAATCAAAATGTGCCTCGTCAGACCTAAAAATGCAGTTGAAGACGTTTTCATATTCTGACAACATTTAAATTATCTTCTCACAAAATTCCAAGAGAATCGGGAAATCTCCAGGGTTCAGTTTGTTTGTTAATTCAATATTAAATGGAAATAAGTTTAAATCTGGGCGCAAAATTGTCTACAGTGACTGTCTGTTGACACCCATTTGAGCAGATAAACTTCTTGTCGAAACTCTAGGATTGGACTGTATGATAGCGGCTACAGCAGCGATAGTTTCCTGCGTTCGAACTGAGGGATTTCGATGATAAGGCCTTCTTGCGATTGTGCCACGCTCAGCAAAATTCTTGACGAGCCTCGTTATAGTCCATTTACTAAGAGAAGTGCCGCCAAGCGTGCGCCTATATTCTCTTTGGATGGAAACAACGTACTCTAAAGCGTGAAAGTGTTGCAGTATCCAAATTCTTGTTTCATTGTCCTAATTCTCCATTTTAGTTAAACTTAAAGATCAATCTATAAAATACAATCAAAATGGAACGGGTTAGTTACACAGAAAATAAGTTATTTTTTTTTATCTGGGACCAGTACTTAGGGAATGACCCTACATATGTAGCGCATTGTACTGGAACTAGGAAAATAGGGTATGATGATCAGAGAATGACTCGCTATCGCTTCAACTTTGTATCGATAGAATATCCTCTTGGTGCGATATCAATAATTTGCCTTTAAATGTAAATAAATGCTGCCAAATGACCTTTCATAAACCAAATATTAGTAACGTAAAAGTTTTCGAGTATAAATTAAATGATAATAATTTAAACGTTGTAAGTCAAATGTTGGATCTGGGTATTGTGTTGGATAGTGAACTTAACTTTAATGCGCATCTTGACTATATTATACCTAAAGCTTATGCTGCCTGTGCTTTTATAAGAAGAAATTGTAAAGACTTTTCAGATCCTGGTACTTTAAAAACCTTGTATACTGCTTTTGTTCGTTCTAAATTAGAGTATTGTTCTTTCGTTTGGAACCCTTTTTATAATGTACATTCCAATAGAATTGAAAGAATACAGAAGAAATTTGTTAAATTTGCACTTCGTAATTGCCAAGTAATGCTAATGTCAAGTTCGTATAATGCTCGTTGTTTTCTTTTGGGCTTGAAGCCATTGTATGTGAGACGTACTATTCATTCTGTTATAATAATTTATAATTTGATTAATGGGATTATTGATTGTGAATACCTGTTAAAGTTAATTAAATTTTGTGTACCATTTAGATATTTAAGATCAAAAAATTTATTTTATATTTCAACACGTGTTACTAATTATGCTATGCGGGAACCTATATTACGTGCTTTGAGCACTTTAAATAATATTAATAATATTGTAAATGTTGATTTTTCACTTGCACTTAATGATTTTAAATTGTTATTAGATTATAAGGATTTATATGATTTACTATTTAATTAAGATTTTGTCAGCCTGTAAGGGTTTTATTCCATAGGCATATTAGAAATAAATAAATGATGAGGAGGAAAGAAGGAGTAGTGTTCGCGAAATGTTAACGATATAAACACGAACGACTGAAACAAACTCTATTGCAGCATTTAAAATATTGGAATTAGGTTTTTTTTCTTTTTTGGTAGAAGCTTCCGTATTGTTTCTGATGAAGTAGGTAAATTTAGACGTTTCCTTAGGCCAACTTTGGGAATTTCCATAAAATTTTGCACCGCTTTGTTAACTGAATTGGAACCAGCTTTTCATATTCAGTGCGCGTTTTGGCCGTGGAACGTGTATAAAATACAATAAAAATGGACTAATAACGATTTAGTGCGAAATTTGAAGTTGCCATATTGTTTCAGGGGATTCTTGGGATTTTGCCGATTCTTGAAGCCAGTTTTGGGATTTCAAAAAAAAAAAAACTCTGAATGCTTTTTACGTATAATCATCCGGTTATACGGATAATTAGTTTGATATTGAAGCGGGGTTTTTTTAGTTTTTTAAACTATATTTTAATGAAGTTGGGTGGGCAATAATGATCTGTAAAATTTATTTAAACCTGCTGCTACTGATTATTTATTAAACTTATATGTGTAGATATGCAATACGTATAGTTGAAGTTACCATATTGTTTCAGGGGAAGGGGGGGATTTTGGCGATTCTTCAAGCCAGTTTTGGGAATTCGAAAACAAACTCGGAATGCGTTATACGTATAATCATCCGGTTATATGGATAATTAGTTTGATATTGAAGCGGGGTTTCTTAGGTTTTTAAACTATATTTTAATAATGATCTGTAAAATTTATTTAAACCTGCTGCAACCGATTATTTATTAAATTTATATGTTTAGATGTGCAAATATGTTGTATGGAGCGATTTTATATGACTTTTAACTAAATTTTTTATGGAATTTTTGCATTAAAACTCACTTTGTTTTATTATAAATTTTATGAATAAGCCCTATAATATTAAGAAATTTTTCGTGAAAGCAAAAAGTCTTCTAAAATTTTTTTCTTGTTCAGAATTTGGTTTTGTCTTACAAATAGCTGCCATGAAATAATATACTTTTTTAAATTTACAATTTATCACTCATTTTAGCTCGCTGAATTTCGCATTTTTTTTTATTAAATAATTTCATAACTTGCAGTTTTTAATTTTGGCTGCGCTTTTCAGGGACCTGAAAAAAAATATGTTAAACATGCATTAATTGAGTGTTTTCCGCCCAAAATCTGCTGATGTCTTTTTTTTCGCTCTTTTGACATATATATATTTTTTCTTCTTGTGCACAGTAAAAATTTGTAAAGCATTTTATAAAGCAAACAATTTGTTTACTTTAATTCTCTAAAAACTTGTGCTTGCGTTTTTTGCGAACTTTTCTTCTTATTTTTTATTTATTTTATTTATTTTTTGCTGCAAAGCTGTCTGTCTGCCTGCTGTACTTTATGAAGGCGTTATTAAATTACTATAATTTGTTGTAGTTGTTTATATTATTTATGTCTGCTTAAAATAAATATTCAACGCAAGAGATGTTTTAGTTTTTGTTCGTTAAATTTTTACGAAAAAAAAAGAAAAAATCACAAAAGTAAATAAAAAATTAAGGGGCATTAAATTACTAAAACTATGCTGCTTCACAAATAATGATTATAATTAAATAAACAAAAAACAGCAATTGCCAAAATCTACTAAATTAATGCAAAAAAAAAAAAAAAAACAACAACAAAAGAAACGCAGAGAAGCACAAGTTAGTAATGATAATAACAAAAATGCAGAAATAAGTCGGGCACGTGTTTGTTTTAAATAGTTGTTTGAGTGTTGAGTGATAGACGGACAGTTGAAAGAATGTGTTTGAGGAATGTTAATGATGAACAACAAATTAAAAAAAAACTGTAATTTTTGTTTTGTTTTTAAAGAAAGTGAATTATTTGCCGAGTTTGGCTGAAATTAGAACCAATTATTTTGCTAACAAATGACTGTATTAATTATATATTGGTTGAAGGAAATGAATTTAACAAGTATTTTTGATGCTATTGGAAAAATCAGTACTCAGTTTTTGCTTAGTTTTTTATATTAAAGAAAAGTTATTAACTTCTTCAGCTTATGAGTAGGTCTAAGATAGCTCAAAATATCGATTTTTGGCATTATGATACTCAGTCTAGGACGCTTATTTAGCGAATAAACGCAAAAAACTTTTTTTGAGAAAAAAAAAATATTTGTTCAAAAATTTTTTTATTTTTGCTCTAGGACGCTTATTTAGCAAATAAACGCAAAAAAAAAATTAAAAAAAAATTTTTTTTGGTACAAAATTTTTTCTTATTTTTGCTTAGGACGCTTATTTAGCGAATGAACGCAAAAAACTTTTTTTTAAGAATAAAAAAAATATTTGTTCAAAATTTTTTTTTTTTTTGCTCTAGGACGCTTATTTAGCAAATAAACGCAAAAAAAAATTTTTTTTGAACAAATTTCTTTTGTACAAAAATTTTCTTATTTTTGCTCTAGGACGCTTATTTAGCGAATAAACGCTAAAAAGTTTTTTTTTGGAAAAAATTTTCTGATTTTTGCTCTATATGTCTTTAATGCTCATAAAGCAAGACATTTAGCTGAATTTTATGATCCAAAGTAAAGAAAAACTGTCCTAAAGAAGTTACCCACGAGTATAACTTTCACTGTGTTGCTCACTATAAAAGTTTTTACTTTTTTTTTGTTTTGATTTAGCTAGCTGAATTAGAAAAAATTTATAGAAAACAATAAAAGTCCTTACTTCACACAACATTCAGCTAGCTGAATTATAGAAAACCTATGAAAACTTCACTCTAAACCCCCTTAATGTGGTTTTGCCATAATAATCTGCGTGCTTAACATTGTTTTATACCCAAACATTTTGTCGAACTATAAATAATTTTCATTTTGTTTTTCATTTATAATTTGCAATATAATGTCACATTTATTTGAAATAATACCCACAAAAAAAGACAATAAAAAGCCATCTACGTTGGATTATGTTTTTTATGTGTGTAACAATTTTGTACAATTTTTTTATGTCAAAAAAATGATAATAATAAAATTTTATAAATATGAAATATTAATCTGTACTCCCAAGTAAGCAGGTTTATATTTATGTATGTATGTCTGCCAATGCAAAGAAACCCGTAAATAAATGATCATATTACCAAGCTACACTAGACTACAGCTACACGCTGTATGGCAAGCAGGCAGGCAGTCGTCAGTCTTCAATGTGATGAAGTCAGCAAAAGCAAAAATTAAATTAGTAAACAAAAATTTTATTTGTTATAAAAAAAAAGAAATAATTTACAATATAACATATAATTATAAAATTTATTATGAGTATAATTAGTGCTTGCGAACACCCTTTGGCAGCACATGGTGACATAAGCATAAAAAACTTGACTTTTAGCTCAATTGTAGATATTCGTATTTTTTCTTTACAAAAAATAAAAATTTTTATAATAAATATTTGTATACAATTTGGTACAAAAATTAAGTAAAGAAATTCTTTTTTCTATTGTATATTTCTATGCTTTTGACAGCTTCTACTTGTTTGCGATTTGCAGTTTTTGTGCAACTTTGAAAGACGTTTTTATTGCAAATATTTTTCCCCTTTTAAAATGTATTGGGGTTCTTTGGCATAATTGATTTATGATTGGAAATATAAATTATTTATTTCCTACAGCATGAAAAATTTCTTGCACAATCATTTGTCCACAAGGTAAACTAAACTATACGCGGAAGAAAGAGCAGATTTTCAAGCAATCGTGTTATTAGAATTTTGAAATGGAAGAAAACAAAGATGCATTTTTTTAAATTGAGATGAAATTAACTTTATGCGAAAGATAATCTGGCGGTCATATTTGAATTATAAATTGAAATATGACCGTCAGCCCTGGCTCGGACTTGGTCTAATCTGGAGGTCCAGTTTTTGTTGCGTTGAATATTGTCCTCCAAGTACGTAGACTAGACTTCTCATATCCCCATAGAAAATAGTCTAGCAGTGTTAAGCCGCACAATCTTGGAGGCCAATTCTTTTACATTAGCCTGCCTAACTAATTTACCCTTCGAATAAAAAATCATTAATAAAGAAAACTACTTTTCCCGTATTCAGCTAGCTGATGAAAAATAAAGCGGAGTCTTGCATATTCAGCCAGCTGAATGTTGATGTAGATCCCATACTCACAATGACTGAATGATAAATTTTATGAAATGCAGTTTTTTCCGTTATTCAGCTAGCTGAATATAGAGAATACCCATCATGCGATGGATCCTATGCTACATTATTGCAATATAACATGATTTTTCTGTATTCAGCTAGTTGAATATGATAAAACTTTATCGCTTTCAACGTTTGGCGGAAATGTCTCTTGAACTCTTTTTCTATAAGGCTATGAAGAATAGCCATTCAGCTTTGGTTTTGAAATACTTAATTTTACTATCGTTTTACCACTTTAAGCAAGCAAACTTAATTTTTAAGCAAGTCAACTTACCCTTTAAATAAAAAATCATTCATGAAGAAAACTATTCTTCCCATATTCAGCCCGCTGGTGAAAAAAAGCAGAGCTTTGCTTATTCAGCCAGCTGAATATTAAGAGGTTTATTCGTATTCAGCCAGCTGATATCGATGCTCACTATGTTTGTATAATAGTTTTCACGAAATGTAGTTTTTTATGTTACTCAGCTAGCTGAATATGGAGAAAATCCATCATATGATGGATTCGATGCTACATTATTGCAATGTAACAAGATTTTTCTGTATTTAGCTAGTTGAATATTGTAAAAATTTATCGCTTTCAACGTTTGGCGGAAATGTCTCTCGAACTCTTTTTTAAATGAAATTATGAAAAACTGCCATTCAGCTTCAGGTTTTGAAATAATTAATTTTACTATCGTTTTAGCACTTTGAATAAGCAAACTTAATTTTTAAGCAAGTCAACTTACCCTTCGAATAAAAAATCCTTCATTAAGCGGAGCTTTGTATATTCAGCCAGCTGAACATTATGGGGTTTTCTCGTATTCAGCCAGCTGAATATGATTTGGATACGATACTCACAATGATTGTATAATAATTTTCACGAAATGTAGTTTTTTCTGTTATTCAGCTAGCTGAATATAGAGAAAATCCATCGTATGATGGATTCGATGCTATATTACTGCAATGTAACATGGTTTTAATGTATTCAGCTAGCTGAATGTGATAAAAATTTGTCGCTTTCAATGTTTGGCAGAAATATATCTCGAATTCTTTTTTTTATAAGACCATCAAAAACTGCCATTCAGCTTCAGGTTTTGAAATAATTAATTTTACTATCTTAAAAATACAATAGTTAAAGAGAGCAATTAAATTTTTTTATTAAGCAGAAATAAAATACAGATATAATAATAAAATTTTTTTATTTTACATTTGACTTGGTTTCAGTTTGCAATATTTTTTAAGCATTAAAAGGAAATGGTTGGTAACCTGATTAAAAGTGTTTACGTTTTCATGCAAACAAAAAGTTCAGTTTTATAGTGTATTTTTACACACACCGTAAAAAACTGCTGAGTGCGAATTTATAAATTAAATAAAATTGTATATTAAAATAAGTTTCATATTAATAAAATTCTGGGAATTTTAAACGGCAAATAAAAAATAGAATTTTTTTTTGCAGGTATGAAGAAATTTTTGGGTTTTTTTTGATAACAATAAGTAAATAAATTATTTAGTAGTAAAATGTATTTTCTGCAAATTTTAAAACATTAATTTCCTTTGTAACAACTTTACTTTAAAACCCAAATTGTTTTACTTACATATCTTTTAATATTTTCTGTTTTATTTTAGCGCTTTTATCTTTGGTTTTATAATGACTAGAAAATATTGTCTTTTAATTAGCCCTATAATAAAAGAGCAACAGAATCCTTGAGATTCTTGTGATTTTTCCTTACTTTTCAATGTTTTATTTTATCTCCTTTCCATTGGGTTTCTTTACACGTTTTGTTTCTGTATGTAAAACATAATTAGCCATTAAGAAAACCAGCAGCAACAATTTTGCAGGGAAAAAACAAACCAACCACATTAAGTTGTATTTTTTTTTTAAATTATTAAAAAATAAGTGGTCAGCAGTTGATTAAGGTTATTGTGTGATAAAAACTTGTCTTCATTGAAAATGAAAGTGTACAAAAAAAAAAAAACTAATTATTTAATAATTATAATTGGATTTAAAATAAGAGAAGCAAAAAAGTTGGGTCATTAAAAGTGAGTTTCATTTAAATCCAATTTAGGCAGCCAATTAAGAGTCAGTGACAAGAATTTTCAGCAGCTGGGTGATAAAAAGCAGACCAACTAATTTTAAATTGTGAAAAGAGAAAATGTCACTCATAAACAAAAGAGAATTGAAACATTTGGATTTATTCAAAACTCGCAGGCAGGAAAGAATATATAGCTATAAATACAAGTTAAGAATGCCGATTCTTGGCTTGAAAAATACGCTTATTATAATAACAAAATTATTCAAAATATTGTCCATCGTTAGCCACTACTTTTTCTCATCTCTCTGGCAGCATATGGGATACCGCCAAAAGAACTGCTCCGGTTTTGGGGTATATAATAAATCAAGTCAATTTCTGATGCCCTGTTCTGAAGTGAAGCGTATTTCTGTACGGGCGGTCGTTCTGCTGCGATTGAAACCAATGGTGATGGCCTCGAATCTGATCAATTATAATGGTGGGTTTTTGTTGATTGCCCTCTTCAAACGAATCAATTGTGTTCTGTAGAGGTCCCCTGTGATCGTCTCTTAGCATTTCAACAGCATAATGCAAACAATATAATACAAAATAGCCTTCTAGTCCCACTAAATACAGGGTGAATACGGAGTAAATTCGATGCGAAAGGTAGATGCGATAAGAGTATAATTTGGTATTCTGTGCTGTTTGCGAAATTTTTTTCACGAAATAGTTTAAAAATGAAGTAACACTGGTATCACAAAATAAACAATAGTGAAGAACGATAAAGTGACATATACGAAAGGGAAAATTAAATGCGAAAAGAATATACGAAAACGCAATACATAGTACCAATTCTTCGATTTTTCTTTCGCATCGCAATAGGGAGTAACCCCCCAGAGAATTACCTTGCCGTCATGAATATTCGGCTTCGGCGTTGGCCAACCATACAGGGCAGGCTATATACGAGGTCTGATTAAATAAATTACCGTTATTTTTAAATTTCGTGAGTTACGTATGTTTGATTTTCGCATTTTTTTTCTGTTATGTTGGCACACATATCTGTTATATATGTTGGCTATATTAGCCATTTTGGATTGTCAGTTTGTTTTTGACACATAAAAAGGTTTGTCGTGTTTTGGTGTGCTCTTCGATTTTTTACTATGGATCAAAGAAACAAGAAAACAATGGATCAAAGAAACTTTATTAAGTTTTGTGTAAAAAATAAAATTAAAAGAAGTGTTGACTGTGGCGTTTGGCGAGTCTACTACGAGCAGAACACATGGTATAATCGGTTTAAGGAACGACGAGAAGATGTCAATGCCGATCATCGTCCTGAACACCCGAGCTCGTCAACAACCGATGAAAACATTGAAGCAGTGAAGAAATATGCGGTAGCAAAGATTGTTCCAAATTTGGCAAACAAAATTGTTTTATCTTGGACCAGTACTCAGGGGTTGACCCCTACATATTCCACATGCGAAGCGTACGGCTAAAAAACAAATTCTCCCTGTAATGCGTAGTACGATTCCCTGGGCAATTAACCACAAATGGATGAGCTCTGGACAATAAACGTGTGCTACGTAAAAATGTACGAGTTTCGGGAACAAGATCTCTAATCTCGTCAGAGCAAAATCCATTGAAGTAACGATAGAACAGAGTAACGCACCCCACACTACGTCGATGCTATAGTGAGTCAATATAGTTGGATACCCTACTGTCACCGATGAGCCTCTTCGCCCTCTCCTGCACACGGTCGAGTAACCCCAAATAGACTTTGAGGCACCTGCCCAAACATGAGAGTTGTATTCCATTTTCGGTCGGATGTAGGTGGTATAAACTGTAAGGAGATCGGATGGAGTGAAGTACATCTTACACCGTTTCAAAAACCCGAGGCTCTGGAATGCTGCTTTAGAGACGTGAAAAATGTGATCACTCCATCGAATATCACACTGTATTTTCATACCAACAACATCAATAGCGGTCGTTTGTATGTTAATAAATAACACTGGGTCTTACGAGCGTTAAAAGCGACTCTGTTTTTACGAGCCCATTCGGATATTTATGGAAGATCACTGTTCAGTGAATCATATTTAGCCTCTTGGCAGCGATCACTGACAGACTAGGCCTATAACTAAAAGAGTACGAGTAGCCATTGCTGCTGTCATCCGCGAAAGAGTGGATAGTGTTTGAAGTTTAACAGAAAGGGCCTTGCGGTACCCCTGAATTAATCTTGAACTCGTTTGATGAGACCCCATCTATAACAACTCGTATAGTGCGGTCTCTGAGAAAGCTCGATATAAACCGAGAGAAGTCATCACCGACACCAAAAGCTGTACGCTTTGCTAGTAGTGCACCATGCCACTCTGTCAAGCGCTTTGGAAACATCCAGAGTCACCACCTTACTTTCACCGAAATGGTGGATTGAGTGGCACCATTTCTCTGAGAGATATGTCAATCCTCGAAACACTTCTGAAACGCGCTTTTTGGTATCGCCAACCATTTTTCTTTTATCTCCTCAATCGTAGCAAAACGCGTTCCTTTCATCGGTGTCTTTAATTTTGCGAAGAGGAAAAAGTCAGCGGGGGCCAAGTGCAGTGAATACGGTGGTTGAGGCATGATAACAAACAAAACTGTAAAAATAGTACATATGACTTAAGTTGTGCTAGAACCTCTACAGAAGCTTCACAGAAACGGAAATTAGTATACACGTAAAAGGTTTTGCAGCTGTGCTGCAAGCGACTCACACAGTTAAAGCTCAAACGTTATGGTTGTAGCTTAGACCTAAAAAATCAGGGAGAAGTGTTGGCTCTTGATATTGGTAGGAATACATTCCTCGAAGTGTTATTTTGCAACATACAACTGCACCTCTTAAAGGGCCAGATAGTGGGGATTATCAAAGTGAATCTGGCTAAGGCCTGATGCTCCTTACTACCGAAGTCCCTGCTGTAGAAACCTGTACATAAAAATCGTATAGAAATAAAGTGTCATTGTGGCCAGGGTAGAGAAATTGAAGTTTTATGCCTTATCATCTGATAATTTCTAATTTATTGATTTTCCAAAACAATTATAATAATTTCATATAAGAAAATTGCCATTTGTGTAAGAAATACAGAGGAAAGTATTTGCATGATAAACAAAAAAAAAAACTTCTGTGACGTCAATCTTAATTTCAAATGGAGTAAAGCGAGATTGCATTATTTTAAGATTTCTTTGAAGGATACCTTTTGCGTGGTTAAAACTGTTGTATTCCTTCATGCTTCAATTTGTGTCTCTCTAAGGATTTTTATTTCAATTATATCTTTCTAACTGTCAAGATCCCATCAATCTTTCTTATTTTTGAGTAATGTATGCACAAGTGTGTGTGTGTGTGTATGTGTGTTTGTGTTGGTTTGTAGGCCTACACATGTACATTTTACTATCAAGACGGTTTCAAAATGTATTTCCATTAAATGTAGGTGGAAACCAGCACTTAGGTTTCCATTGTGGCTTTTCCACAAAAAAAAAGAGATAATTTATGTTGTTTTCTTTTTTGTTTGTCACTTTTTTTTATTTTAAGTCTGCTTTTGGCCAAAGGCTACACGCAAAATTAACAGGCTGTTGTCATACGATGGGGGTTGCAGGGGCGGAAAAAAGATTTGTTTGTCTCATCTGTTGTCAGACTTCGTTTTTCTTTCCTTTTTGGCTTATAGCAAATATTTATTATTTATTGTACATATTTGGCTATAAGTTTCTGGTTAGTTTCTGCTTAAAAAGCAAATTATGATGGACTATGTACATTAAAATTGACATATTGTTAAGTTTTTATTTATTAATAATTTATTGTATATTTAACAGAAATCAATAAATTATTTTATTTCTTAATAGTATTTTTATTTCTCTTTTTTTTGCAGGTGTGTTTAGAGATTAATAAAAAAATTTGTTTCAAATTTTGGTTAATTGATGTCAGACGCAGATGATTTAAAAGGTAAAATAATAAAGTTTTGTAATTCCTAAAATTGCTAAAATGAAAATTAATGTGAACTAAAGAATTCTATTAATATTGAGAAAACGATTTTCCAGCGAAAAATTATAAATTAAATTAAATTAAAAAAAAAAAAAAGATCAAAAGATAAAATTAATATCGAAAACTCAAAAACAGAATTTAAGCGCAAGAGAATTCATAACAGCTATTGCGTATCAGCTGGGTAGGTACACCACTTTATTTTGCTGCTGACGGTAAACATTACTAGTCTTGACAGTTCATATTTGACAGTCGTGAAACAGACATGTGGCAAATTTATTATGGAAAAATATTCGATAAACCAACTTGTTTTAAACGTTAAAACGTTTTATCAAAATCAATCATCGATTACTGTGACGATGAGAAAGTTTCGTGACTTTTTTGGGGGAAACAACATGCCAACAAAACGCACTATTTATCGTGTAGCGAATGATTTCCCAGAATGAGGGTGTGTAGGTGATAAGCCCCAGCATGGACCACAACGTACTGCAAGATCGGCTGAAAACATTACTGCTGCTCAAGAAAGTGTTCAATACAATCCATCAATTTCAACTCGACAATCCATAAATTTCACTTCGACGCTGCTGTCATCAGGAGCTTGACCTTTAAAGAACAACTTTGGCTACAATTTTGCATAAGGATTTGCATTTGTTTCCATTTAAGATTCAATTAACACAATAGCTTATTACGCAAGATCACTTACGTTTCAACATCCTACCGTACGTTTGCCGGTAGGATGTTACAGCTTCATGAAAAAAGTGACGAGGCACATTTCCATTTGAATGAATAGCTGAATAAATAGCATAGTCGGTTTTGGGCATTGGACATCCTTTAAATTATTCATCAGTCCCCTTTGCATCCATTAAAAGTGCCAGCGTAACGGTAACTGTGAATGCTGATATGATTGAAAACTTTTTAACGCCGCGGTAGTATATCATCCCGGCGAACTCCCTTGGGAAATTCCTAACACCAGCTGCGTAGTTTATTTGGGCAATTTTTGCACTAGAGTGTGCCATTAAAGGCACATGTTGAGTGCCCGTTTTACGATCTCAAACGTAAACGTTCGCTACTAATTTGAAGTTGAGCGGAAATACGGATTTTCGCCTAATTTCCGAGCCACGTTTGTAGTTGAAAAGTGTAAGAAAACGTTGAAAATAATATGCCAACTTATCACCAAAAAAATTGTTTTGGACCTACTGCGTTTGGTTACAGCCTTACTCGTATGTCAAAATAGTTTATGGATTTCTTCATAGTTGTAGCCAAATCCTTGAAATACAAATTAGTTTTAATGGTTATCATAGCTATTCAACAAGTCCGATAGATGCTTGTGCAGCTCCAGAAGTTACTTTCATACTTAGTTTACCCTCGTTGGTATAAGAACACGGTTCCTAAAGTAACTTTTTATCCACTTCATTAGATATAAAGATAAACCCCAGTTTTCCCAAGCGTTCTTTATTACATTATTCCATCTAAGGCTTTCGAATGCATTCTTTACGTCAAGAGTGGTTATCAGTCGCTCAGATTTTGAGAAATTATTCTGCCTTCGAATTGTCGTTTGACGGTTATAACGAAAAATTCACAAATTTGTGAACTGCGATCAAGTACGGATTTAGGAGACGGGAGAAAAAGTTATAGCCCCTACCAAAATTATAAAAAACGCTTTATATCTAACACGCTTATATTAGTTTCACTTATATGTTTGTTTGTTTGTACACTCGAAATGCCATATGAGTGATTATTACATACGAGTACGAGTATGCAGGTATATAAAACTGCATATACTGTAATGCTGCTTTAGTGTGAAAATTGGAGTTACCGTATTGCTTCCGGGGAAGTGAGGAGATTTTAGAGATTCACGAAGCCGATCTCGGGAATTCCCAAAAAAATTCGGTCCAGTTACGCTAACCGGTAAGGAACCGCTTTTTCATATTCGGTGTTCATTTTTGCTGTGAAACATACATTTGAACTATATAAACAGTCATAGCTTTAGGGCGAAAATTGAAGTTGCCGTATTGCTTCTTTGTACACTGAACCAAAAATTTACCTAAATACTGCAAAATGGAGTGTAAACTTGAAGAAATATGGGTTATTTACAATCTACAAAATATTTTATATAAATTTACTCGGAATTTCAACTATTGCAATTTATTTATTTATTTATTGAACTTATAATCAAAATTATAAGCTAATATTAATGAAAGGCAATGGCATCGTAGGCCTTCAGCCTTTAGTTAAATGGAAAAATATTATTCAGGTTCCATAAAATAAATCTATTGAATATAGAAAAAATTTATTCAAACCTATAGGGTGAGTTTTTTAAACAAAATTTAGTGAAATAAACGAATTTTTTTATTCAAATTAACATTCTTTCAGTTATTTTTTTATTAGTTACTACTGTTTGAAATAAATTTTTACTGATTCAACAAAATTTTGCCTACATTTTTAACCAATGATTTTTGAAATATACAAATTTATAATTTTAACAAAACCCATTAGAGTTGAATCGGATAAAATTTCTTCATTTAAATAAATTTTATTCCGGTTTGAAAAATACTCTTTTGATTTAAATAATTATTTTTCCTGAAAGGTATACGAAATTTAATAATAATACCGACGAAATTTGGTTCAGTGTAGGAGGGCGGAGCCTAAAGTAAAAATTTAAACAATTATTTTTCGTGAAGGGTATACGAAATTTAATAATAATACCGACGAAATTTGGTTTAGTGTAGAAGGGCGGAGCCTAAAGTCGACAAAAAAAAAAAAACTCGGAACCATTTTGCTAACAGAATCGGTACCGGTTTTACATATTCACGTGCTTTTTGGCCGTTGCACATGTATCTGAGCTATTAACGATCATTCGATTTAGTGGGAAAACTGAAGTTGCATATTGCTTCCGTGAAAGTGGGGAATTTTGGCGATTTTTTAACTTTATTTTAAGAATTAACAAAAAAAAAAAAAACAAACTCGGAACGCGTTATACCAATCTGATTATATGGATAATTATGTTATATAGTTTGATATCGATGCGTATTTTTAGTTTTTCACAAATTTTGATTTTCGTCGGATCCGAGCAAAATTTTATCTTCCAAAAGGTGCAGCATGTCTGGGAAAGATTTGATTTTCTGTGAAATTAACGTATTTTTTTCACAAATTTTTAGTTTTTCACAAATTTTGATTTTTGTTTAATCCGAGGAAAATTTTATCTTCCAAAAGGTGCTGCCTGTCTGGGAAAGCTTTGATTTTCTGTGAAATTAACTGCTTTCGATTATCTTGCATGATATCTTAGACATGTTTTTGGCAGATCTTAAGTTTTGTCATCTATAAGAACCAGTGATTTTTGATATATCCACAATAGACTTCTCGGTAGGACAATAAACGCAACCACTAAAAGGAGCAGTGTATCAAAGTAAAGTTGCACAAACAGATTTGTATAAAACAATTTTGTCACAACTATATATTGCTGAAAGTTTTGTCCATCCACATTGATTCAGATGTGGCTACTGATTTCGAAAACATCTCTTGACAGACGTTTAAAACTGATTACCACTTAGTATCGCTTATAATTTTAGCCATCCCAGTTGAAGCTAGCTTTAAAAGCCTCCCGCGAAACATGTAAAGCATTTAATTTATACTACATATATCTACCTGTGGTGAAGGCCATTTACAAAATTGTGTTACAACTAAAAAGCCTTTAGGGCTAGTTAATTTGTTGTCCATTTTTTCACAAGCATACTTTGAATGAAAGAAAAAAGTTCTGCAACAGCACTGCATTTATGGGCGCATTTAATTTTTTTTCCTTGAAGATTACCCGGCCTTTTAATTTTCTTATTTCACAAGAAGCACAAAAAGAAAAATACAAAATCACTGTTAATGACTTTGAAAGATTGTTACATTTGCTGGTTGCCAGTATCCGTTAAAGAAAAGATTTAACTACAATGCAATTGGAAATTTTTTGTACAACATGTTTTCTTGCTGTACGTTTTATAGTGAGTGCCACAATGGCGAGCCATAAATCAAGCAAAGGTCAAACAACAACTTAAGATTTGCAAAAGGATTTAAACTAAAAAAAGGGTCGGTCGTTTGGTCGTTCGCTCGTTGTTGAATTAAACCAACAATAATAGAAATAAAGAAAATCTAACAGCAAATATTTCAAGAAAAATAACAAAAAACGACAAAATAGTGTTACTTGTTCAAAACCACAAACAAATAAACAACATTTTGTTGGCACAATTGCAATAAATACAACAGACTGTAAACCAATATACGAGTAAAGAAAGCCTGCAACTGATAACAATTTTTGCAAAGAAAAAATAAAAAAATAGTAAAGACACCCGTCAATTCCATTTATCTGTCTCTCTGCCAAGGGTGAATTGCTGCTGTTGTTTTCACAAAAAGGATACTTTGCTTAATTTTTTAATATTGTTTATATCATTGTGCTTTCCTTATTTCTTTAGTTTTATATTTATTTCTTATTTTTCTTGCATGAAAAATTAAATGCTGCCAAAAATCTCAAGATAATCAACAATATCAGGCAAAAGTCAAAAAGAAACTAAAACAAAATTTAAGCAATCTCTTGGGGGGGTTTAATGTGTCAAGATTAAAAACAAAGTGAATTAAGAAATAATATCAAGATTTAAATAAAACAAACAAACAGTTTTAGTTTCAGTTTTAGCAAAAAACAAAAACCGAAGTGAATGTTAGTATTCAAAAAATAACAAAAAAAACTACTAAGCAATAAATAGAGAAATTAAATTTGCTTCAGACTTTAAAATGGCAATGGACAGCTCATTTTTAAGATGACAAAACATTCTTAAACTATTTGACAAACTCCAAGCTAAAATAATAATTTATTGGTCTTTGCTTCTAACTTTTTGCTAAATTGCATTTTAAATCTTACCAGGACATGGCTGCTGGCTGTATGATCTTCTACCTACATTGATAATTTTAAATAATTTGACAGCCAAAACTCCAAAAATAGTACCAACAAAATATTTTATAGTCTTTAAGAAAAATCGTTCCATGCCTCACAGGATATAATTGATTTTCACATATCATATAAATAAAAAATTTTATATTTTTCATAGTTTACCAGCAAAGTGAAATATTAATTAGCTACAGGTTGTGAAATAATGCATACTTACTTTGTGTTAAGTTGTATAAGAAACAGCGCAAGGATACGTTTATCCTCCATATATCCTTTATCTTAACTATAAGACGTCATATCTGTTTTACCTATTTTAGCTAAACATTCTAAACTGATTTCAGCAATTTGAAGCTAAAACATCAATATAATAGACTTTGCTACTAGTTTTTTGATAAATATCATTTCAGTTCAAGGACATGATTGCTTTATTTATGTTTTTCTATCTGAAATTTTACATATAAATACTTTAACAGCAGAAACCCCGAAAATAGAGCAAACATTATATTTTATAGTATTAAAAAAAAAAACTTTCAGTCATTGATAGTAAGTAATTGTTTTTCATAAAAAACCAGAAACAGGTTTTTTGATAAATATCATTTCAGTTCAAGGACATGATTGCTTTCTTTATGTTTTTATGTCTGAAGTTTTACATATAAATACTTTAACAGCAGAAACCCCGAAAATAGAGCAAACACATTATATTTAGTACTTAAGAAAAAAACTTTCAGTCATTGATAGTAAGTAATTGTTTTTCATATATCATATAATAAAAAAAATATATATTTTCGACAACTTACCCGCTAAGTAAAATATTTATTGGTTACAAGTTGTGTAATAATGCGTACTTACTTTCTGTTAAGTTTTATAAGAAACAGCCCAAGGATACGCTTATCCTCTCTATATCCTTTATCTTAACTATAAGATCTGACATCTGTTTTATATATTTAAGCGAAACATTCTAAACTGATTTCAGCAATTTGAAGCTAGAAGATCAATATAATAGACTTTGTTTCTAGTTTTTTGATAAATATCATTTCTGTTCAAGGACATGATTGCTTTCTTTATGTTTTTCTACGTGAATTTTTTACATATAAATAATTTAACAGCAGAAACCCCGAAAATAGAGCAAACACATTATATTTAGTACTTAAGAAAAAAACTTTCAGTCATTGATAGTAAGTAATTGTTTTTCATATATCATATAATAAAAAAAATATATATTTTCGACAACTTACCCGCTAAGTAAAATATTTATTGGTTACAAGTTGTGTAATAATGCGTACTTACTTTCTGTTAAGTTTTATAAGAAACAGCCCAAGGATACGCTTATCCTCTCTATATCCTTTATCTTAACTATAAGATCTGACATCTGTTTTATATATTTAAGCGAAACATTCTAAACTGATTTCAGCAATTTGAAGCTAGAAGATCAATATAATAGACTTTGTTTCTAGTTTTTTGATAAATATCATTTCTGTTCAAGGACATGATTGCTTTCTTTATGTTTTTCTACGTGAATTTTTTACATATAAATAATTTAACAGCAGAAGCCCCGAAAATAGAGCAAACATTATATGACAAAAAAATTCTTATATAATATTTTTTCAAACAGTATTAAATATTCATATGTCGGTATACTCGTCTGTTCTTTTCGGAATGCAAAGTTTGAATAACATAGTAATATTTCAATTATACACACATTTGCAGTCCTTAAAAGCAAGTTAAGAGCCACTTATTTTTGTCTTCAGTAGCAACAAACTTTCTTAGTTTCCTGCACAAAAATCTACCATATTTATGCTCAGTTCTGTTTCAATCCTCTTTTGTCTTGTTCTTATTTTACTTGGCAGTCCTTTTCGAATCTGTTAAACCAAATTTTATTTTTAATTTCTTAGCTTCTCTCAAAATCATAAATTTAAGTATTTACTTGAAAATCTGGTTAATGCATTAAGCAATTGTTGCTTTTTAACTTGTTTTCATAATATTCCTTTGACCAACATTTGCAATTAAGACTTCATGCCGGCAGCTGCCTTTTAGTCTAATTGCAATTACATTAAAATACTTAAAAGTGAATGGCCACAAACTATAAAGCATCTTTTATAAATAAATGAAAAAAAAAAAAAAGAAACAAAACTTAAGAAAACTCCCACCAGCTAAATTAAAAGATATATTTTACCTCACAAACGTTAAACTTGTCAAAGGCTCTAAAATTGTATTTATTTAAACACAAAAATACAACATCAAAGCTGAATAAGGACCATTTTAACTGCATTAAAAATATTACAGTGAGACTGATAGAAAATTTTAGATTTTAGATACTTGCCAAATATCAAGGCTGACATGGCCCAGATATGATAACAGGAGGACTGCCATCCTTAATTGTAATTACATTAAAATACGCAATCTCCGTAGAGGCTTGCTCCGATGGAGGTTGTGTTCTGCTGTGGCGGTCCATTTAATGACTTCTGTAGAAGTTTCACAGACGTGGAGGAAGTAGAGACCGTTGAGCACTTCCTCTTTCAAAGTCCACTTTTTTCTTATATAAAGGCATTTTATCTAGGCAAACCGATGCTATATAATTTGCGGAGGTATCAGAATGCGATGCAAGGGGATTGGACTCCTTTATCCGATCCTCGGGTTGGTTCTAAACCAGTGATATGTAGATCTATTAAAATACATATCACATCCAGGCAACACAATGGGACCAGACCCAAGTAGGCTGGATTTACAAAAGCTGGCAGTCTAACCTAAGAAATATATTAATGGAACGGGTTTTAATGAATAGGAAATTTAATGATTTCAGTTATGTGACCGCCACGTCTAATCTATAGAAAGAGAAATTTGGGAGATCAACTTTCACAAACTGTTCGCAGAATTCGCAAGCGTTTTTCGCCAACAGCTCTTCTAATATTGATTTCCAGGTGCTTTATTAAGTCTACTGTATCGACGCAAACAAGTGACTTCACATGTCCCCAAATATAATATAATCATCTCCCGTTCATCATTGCCAGTAACATTCTGACCAGAGATCTGCAACCGGCGCCTTTTTTAATGATTTAAGTACACCCGTGGTAAATCGAGTTACGGTGCGATTGGCCACCGCATAGTGTTTGCTCAAGTATGTTTTCTACTCGTTAGAACTTGCTTCTGTTAATTAAAGTATGTAACATACGCAATCAAGTTTGTATGCGTTAGCTACTTGATTTGGTTTCTCAATTTTTTCCACATTCGGCATCGAACTCGTACTTCTTTTTGACAACGAAAATATTATTTGTATGTAAGAATTTGCAGTCACATATTTACCTTACCCATGAGAGTGTGTATGTTTAGTGTAATGTATTTACTCACCCACATTCGGTAAACGTATTTGTACTAAGCGCGGCGTTGCCAGAAGGTTTTTAAAACATCATATTTTGGCGATCGTATGTTATATATACATATATATTTATATATACACATATTTTATTTGGACAAATGTACAAACCAAAAATTTAATTTAAAAATTTTAAAGTTCAACAAAAATTCAATAAATTAATACAAAAAATTCTATTCTTAATTTTAATTATTCTTAATTTTAATCCATAACCACACAGTTACACATGCATATAACCGATTGTGGAAAAAATTTTGCTTGAATTGAATTTTCGTTCCAAATTTTTTAGCAAAAACAATTATAAAATCGTCTATCAATATACTACTTTCAAAATCGTCAACATGGTTGTAAATTATCAAATCTGGCAGCCGCGATTTCAGTTAATGTTAAAGAGGTGAGGCGTATATATCCACAACTAAACAATTTGTTGAGAGTTACAAGTGGATTTTGGATTAGGAAAACGATAAGAAACTAAAATAGAAAATACGCAAAATGTTTATCTTGTTTGCTAGTAACAACAACACTCTTTGTTTGTGGTCGTTTCTTTTACTCTTTAAAAAATATACAACATACGAAAGTGATTGGATACATTTTTGCTGTATCAAGATTTCGCAAACGAACGACAGGTATAAATACCACCGCAGCAATTTTTAAGACCCAGTGTACTTATGATTGCGGTGCACCGGTGCAGATCTCTGATGCTGAACGCATATATACAACAAAAGAATTTATCGAGAGTATAGAAGAGAGTTTTCAGCAAAAACAATCTTAAAATAATCATTCAGTATACTACTTTCAAAATCGTCAAGATGGTTATAAATTATTAAATCTGGCAGCCGCGATTTCAGTTAATGTTAAATAAAAGGTGACGTATATACACAATAAAAGAATTTGTCGAGAGTGTTGGTTTTTTACAAGTTGATTTTGTGATTAAGAAAACGATAAGAAACGAATATAGAAAATAATCCAAATGTTTCTCTTACTAAGTGCCAGTAACAACAGTAATCTTTTTTGTGGTCCAGTCTTTTACTCTTAAAAAATACACAAGATACAAAAGTGATTGGATACATTTTTTATGTATCAAGATTTCGCAAACGAACGACGGGTGTAAATACCACCGCTTTAATTTTTAAGAGTGTTTTAAATACTCGCATGTGAAAATGATTGGGTAAACAGCCGGTGTACTTATGGTTGCGGTGCTCTAGTGCAGATCTCTGATTCTGACCACCTTCGTTTTTGAAGCCATATAGACCAATGACTCCGCCAGCCTGTAAAGTACGCCCAATAGTAATTTTCTGTGGATGTAATAGTGTTTCTACAAAAAGTTATGTGTTATCCATCATCTATACTGATGGTAAGGCTGCGTTGGCTTATTTTGAACAAAGTTTTAAATAATTAAAACCTTTGTTTCATTTTACGTTTGCTTAGTGGAAAAGTGAATTCAATCAGTTCAGGTTTAAATGAATTTTAAAGTTAATTTAGTTATAACTCATTAAAGGTTTTAATTACTGTGGTTAACTGCAACACAAAATCTGTAACAATTTGTTTTCTGTGTACTTTTCTTTCTACTTAAAATAGTAAAAACAAAAATTTCTGGCTGAGGAACACTTCATTTATCTTTACAAAAAGGCATTTAATTCTTGATCTTGATAAATTAAATGAAGAGCAATACAATAGCAAAAACGATTAGCATTTGCTCGTTTTGTTTTATACACTTTTTTTTCATATTTGTTTTTTCTCCACTACAACTTTTTATTGTTAAGTTTCCCTTTTTTTCATACTCTACATTAACTTGCACACGAGTACTGTGGTGTAATTTTTGTTTTTAGTTCAGTTCGTTTCAGTTTGTTTCGGTAATTAATTGCTTTTGCTTACTATAATTAAAAATTAATTAAGTTTTAACAGAGCAGAGTAATTTTTTGCATCAAAAAACTTTATCATGTAGTTCTGCTAAACGACTTCTTTTTTCGACTCAATTTATATGTGCGCTACTTAACAAAGTGCCAGTGAAATCCCTTAAGTATTTATTGACAGTATTTGTTCGCCTTTACAATAATGAGAATTAAGTGTCTGGAAATTGACATAGATAAATCTTTATTGCATGTTATTTAAATTATTCATTCACAAATTATTCTTACAGGAGGTTTTAAACATAAATTCTTTAGGATTATAATTATCGATTCGAGTAAAAAGCTATTTGAATGGCAGTCTAAAAAAATTTCCGTTCCATTCCAATGTATCGCAATACATAAGCATACATGTACAGTAGTGAAAAAGATTTACATCTGCACCTGCCTTTACGGTCATATGCATACAGAACCAGAAAATGTTTAACGTGGGTTCCTGCCTTGACGGCCCAACCCTACGGTGATTCTCTCACAAAGAGACAATGCATGACAAATTGTCATGCATGACAAATCGGAACACATGCTGAATGGCGCATGCTTTTCCCTATGGTGTAGGGCGGAGCCTTCTTAAAACTCCTTCCGATCTCAATATTACGGCCCCCGGTTTAGTGCAACTCCACACTGAGTCCAAAAACTCTCCCCGCAATTGGGTATTAAACCACAACCACCACGTTGTACCCGAAGGATATCACCATAGACGGACGAGATTAATGTTCCCGGGGCCCCCGGCTCCCTTGGTACCAGAAAATAATAGCCTCTGGTCAGACTAGCGCAGCCCTAAAAAGGGCTGCTACAGTTATTAACCCCAAACAGTTCGAGGAACTGCTAGCCCCCATAAAAAACACATACTACAACAGTTATTACACTCACTAACACCATAAAAACAATGATCATATCGCTCATATATTGCAACATAGTCATATCTCAAAAAAGCTCGTTTCAAGAAAAACGCATTTAAAGTTTTTAGTTTTCATACAAGTCTTAGCAAATTTTTTGAAAAAATATCTTCTAAAGGAAACAGTTTAAAATCAATTTGAATAAATTTTTGGCACAATATAAAAGGTAGTACTGTTAACAATTCTGCATTGTTAACTCTAAAAGCTCCTTTTTTGAGATATGACTATGTTGCAATAAAGGAGCGATATGTAAACCGGAACCCATTTCTGGAAACAGCACCATATAAGTAATAACAACACCAACACACGAACCCAGGAAAATTAATAAATAGCAAAAACCCAGCATCATAAAAAAATAATAAAATCAGGAACCAAGAACAGGAACACTGGAACTCAGGAATATATTCACACAGCAAACACAGAAATATTTGAACTAATATAAAAAACACAGTACATAAAACATATGCATAAGCATACAATTGTGAAAAGGATTTACACCAGCACCTGCCTTTACGGCCTTATCGGACAGACCAACTCCACGGAGTGAATTATTTATGATTCACCATCGTCCCGGTGTAGCTTATCATCCTCACACAGGTAACAATTTTTGCCATATGTTTGTAGCCATATGAGCAACTTCTTGTTGAGAAGTTCGGGCCTTCTAATCCCTCTTGTATGCAATTTCCCAGCAAACAGAGCGCCCAAGTTAAGATCACGCCAAGGCAAAACCTGTTCCCCCTGGAAAAAAAGGGGCCCATAATCATACAGTTGTGAAAAAGATTACATCAGCATTTGAATTGCGACCTTATCTGATGATGGACCAGTTCCACGGAGTGAATTATTCACGATTCACCAGCGCCCCCGTGTGGCTGACTAGACTCACACAGGTAGCAATTTTTGTCATATGTTTGCAGCCATATGAGCAACTTCTTGTGGAGGAGTTCGGGCCTTCTGATCCCTCCTGTATGCGATTTCCCAGCAATCAATGGAAGACAAGGCTTAATGAGTTGGTAGGCCGAAGCCCACTAGCAGCATCAGCCGTTAAACCAACTTACCCCTCAAGCATTATTACTGGTTCCATACAGTACAGATATCTGTTGTAAAAGCAACAGACCTTTAGGAGGATGTTAGCTCGCGAAAAAAGCCACACACCAAACCACTATGACGGATACCAACTCCCCTTTCCTGCGTTTTAGGTTTCAACCACAGCCAGAACTTTTTAGCCATGGTAGGGCCATGCTGCTCCCAGTTCTGCCAATTTAATCCCTTGGTAAGGGCTTCGGAGGCCAACACAACATAAGTCATGCGGGACTCCTTCCTCTCTTTACCAAAAAACAGGGTGCCCTGGTTAGGAATACGCCTAGGCAAAATATGTTCCCTGGGGGGCCATAAGCACACAGTAAGAGAAGATTCCCCTAAAATAGTTAAGGTATTTCCAAGACAGATATGTATATTGTACAATATTGGTCCCAGCAGGGATCCCCACCTGCACAAATTTTGTTGTTCTGAGTAAGGGTTTCACCGACACGCACTCTGAGCAAGAGTTCTCTTAGAAAGCTGTCTACCATTAGAAATTTATTATTTTGTATACAAGCCCATCGAGCCACACGGTGTCAAAGGCTTTGGTAAAATCAAGGTTATCTGCACTCCCTAGAAACATAGTCAATTACTACAGTTAAGGCGTGTGATGTCGAAAGTCCAGTCCTAAACACAAACTGAAAGTCCTTTAAAATATCCTTATCAATTATTGCACCAGAAGAAAAAACTGGAATAGCTTTTCCAAGGCAGACAACTGAGAAATCGGTCGATAACTCTCCACATCACAAGGACTCGTTCTGAGTTTCTGAACTGGTAGAAAAAGGGATATTTTCCAAGCTTTTGGAATATAGCTAATATTGTAGCACTGGCTGAATAATATGGCCAAAGATCCTCATGCTACACGATCTGTCTTTCTCAAGACGAAATCGGATATAACGTTTACTCCAGCTAGATCTCTGGTTTGCTCTCACCTTTAGTGCATTGCCCAAAAGCTCACAATTGATGAACTCAAGGTGGTTGGTATTGTCGTCAGTTACTTCCCTGTCGACGATGACGACGAAAGAAGTGATCTGTTCATATCTGAACTATTCCGGACGAAACAGTTGTTTCATCGGTGTTTCGCAACGTCTGTATAAAAACTTGCGTTTGTTTTGTGTGTTAAATATTGTGAAACTACAAATCAAAAACGATCATTTCAAACTGGAACTATTTTTGGCTTTTTTTTTTATTGTTTTTATGAAAAAAAAAAAACTGTTTAGTGTGTTAAATAAAACTAAACTAAATATTTACATTTTTAATGACCAAATAAAATCTTTTGACAATTTCGAAATTAAAAGTTTTTTTTTTCTTTTTACAACAAAAGTTGCTTATTTTGGTGGCTTAGACGAATGAAATAAAGACCTTGGCATAAAATTAATATAAACACTTTTAAAGCGAGAAGTAAAAAATAATTTTTTTTTTTTGCAATTTTAGTAATTTTTTCAAGTTTTTTGTGAATTTTTTATTTCTTATTTTTTTTTTTTTTGAGTAAATCGACAAATAAAATTTTTGTCAACATTTTCAAGCACTTAAAATGACAAAATCGAAAATTATGGCTGTAAATCAAATTAAAGTCATAAATACTTGTGGTTGGGGTATCTTTGGTGGTCATAAATGTGACAGACAGAGACGCTCATCGAGCATTTTTTTAAAGCTGCCTGACTAGGAAGGGTGGTGGCGAGGAGATCTAACAAACAGAATTGTTATTGTACAATATTTATAGTCTTATGGCCTTATTCATAAAAAATATTTTATGTTTATTAAACTGTTATTTGACAAATTTCTATGGGAAATTTGTCAAATAGCTGTTTAATAAACATACAATATTTTTTATGAATACGGCCGTTATAATTTAATTTTTGTTAAATATTTTAGCTATTTTTGGACTTTTTAACAGAACAAATAATATTTTTTGCAGCCTTTAAATGGAAGTTTGGGGGAAAATATTTACATTGCAAAACTTATATTTACTGGCAGCGTAAAACATCTTGATTGATCAGCTGGCTGTGAGAATAGCCAATACAATAAAAGACATACAATAAAATAAAAAATTAAAAATCTATTAATTTTACCAATTATGATTTTTATGGGCAGCACATGTATTTTTATTTTTTTTGTTTAAACATAATTATTTATTTTATTGCTATAGATCTTATATCCGGCAAAACTTTAATTGAAAAACAAAATATGTATATATTTGTAAAGAAGGCTGCATTCATAAATTTTTGACTTTTAAATATTTAATACTCTTTTTTCACAGTTTTAGAGTTGAAATGCAAAATAAGCTTTTCATAAAATATTTGTGTGGCTGCAGTTCTGTTTGTCGCCTTAATTTTTTATGCCGATACATTTTGAAAGGTGGGTAGAGGTTTTGTGTTGTAAAACTTCTTTAGACAACCATTAAAAGTTATAAAAAATATGACATAATTTTTTAAAATATTCGCTGTTTTTAATACTACTCCGCTACAGATAAGTACATGCATACATAAATACATATTTGAAAAACTTCCTTCTTAACGAATCCAAATTTTTAGTGGGGGGTGCGTTACTCTGTTCTATCGTTACTACAATGGATTTTGCTCTGACGAGATTAGGAATCTTGTTCCCGAAACTCGCACATTTTTACGTAGCACGCGCTCATCGTCTAGAGCTCATCCATTTGTGGTTGATTGCGCGGGGAATCGTACTACGCATTACAGAGAGAATTCGTTTTTCAGCCGTACGCTTCGTCTATGGAATAAGCTACCTGCAGACGTGTTTCCTGTCTGTTATAACGTTGGAAAGTTCAAGTCAAATGTTCACAAACACTACTCCCTCTTTCCCCCTTCTCATAACCTATTTTCCTAGTTCTGGTACAATGCACTGCATATGTAGGGGTCATCCCCTGAGTACTGGTCCAAGCTAAAAAAAAAAAAAAAAAATTTTTAGTGAAATTCAATACTGCATGCAGCCTCAGTTAACCGAATGAAACAGCTGATCGGTTTTGTTATGTGTAAAGCAGTTAGAACGGTTATTGAAATGTAATGTAATGTAAACGGAGTTTATGAACCTGTAGAAAATAGAATTTTCTCACATTTTTACTCTACATTTTTTTTAAGTGTTAACAACATGGTGATATAAAAAACGCTAAAATTAAAAATAATCAGCCTTATTATGTTTGGCTTAGTCGTAAAACGACTGCTGTCGTAGTAGCTGTCACATTTACATTATTACTCGTATGTTACTCGTACCGTCTAAAATTTTCGACAAGCAAAATTTTGTAAATGATTCATAATGTAAAAGATTACGTCATACTAAATGATTATGAGGCATCCTGTTAAAGAAGTGCCAACCACATGTTTATAAATAACGCAAAAAACATAAAAATAAAAAATTTTTTTTATTTATATATATTTTTTTGATATTGTTCACTTAATTTGTGCGTATAAATTTTGTGAAAATGTTGTATTGCATTGTACTCATCCTCTGAATATAAAGAGGATTCTAATTCTTTTAAAAAGGCAGCTGAGACAGCAGCAAGTGAAAATATTTGCGCTTTTCAGCAAAAAATTTTAAATTATATTTATTATAAATGTTTGTTCACATATGTTCATGTGTTTAAAATCAGTCCACGCTTCTTACAAACCTCCGCGGAATGGGACGGTGGACCAATATAATTTAAATTTTCGCAAACAATGTATCACGCAGCTTTACTTTTTTTTACATAAATAAATTAATACTCATTTCGAATGAGCAAATGTAACAGCATATGTAAAAAATGGAGAAAGTGGAATTCATATTTTTATTTTTTATATAGTTTTTTTTTATCCGATTTTAATTATTTGTCGAGGGCAAATACTTTGACGACGAATTCGCCTCCTTTTTTAAGACAAATACGCCAAACATGGTAGCATTTTAATGACGTTTTTGTAATAAATTTGAAACTGGTCGTATTCATTGGCGTTTTTCAAAAACACCCGTCTTTCGCCATAAAAACGCCAAACACAATAATATGTTATGTGCCAGTGTAATTCGATATCAAGTATTACAGCTCTGTCGTGTACGGTAGTGCATTACTTTTCAATTTCATTAGTTCGTCACGGTTTCTACAACGTCATTTACACAGCATTGTCAATAAAGTAATAAAAGATAATTCATATTATGCTCTTTCGGAAAATATTTTGCTATTAATGTTGTTTGATGATTACAAAGAAACTGATGTTGAAGATCCAACGGAACTTAGAGTTTATAAGAAACCAGATATGAACTTTAATTGCACAAGTTATACGGAAATGATCAATTTGAATAATATAAGTAACGTATTTAAATCACCATTCACGCAAAACATTCCGTACGATATATTGAAAGAATATTTAAACCAAGATGTTTTTGATCCAAAATTTCCATCACACATACAAGGAACGGAACGACACGTTCAGTTGCTAGCTAGCGTTTCTAAACGAGTTATACCGGAAAATGTAGATGCCGTGTGAAATTGACCAGACTTGAAAGCAAAAAACACTTCAAAATGTAATTTTTTTAGTTTCTTTTCTATTACTAAATTTCATTCTGACTAAATAAATTTTTAAAGAGAAGAATAAACTTGAAAAAGTAAAAACCATAGCAATTTCGCTGAATTTTTTCTTGTAAAGTGCGAAAGTTTTAATTTTTTTTGAAACGTTTGTATGCGAAACCCCTCAGGGTGGTTGCAGATCAAAGTGAGATTTTCCAAAACTTGGCTCGTTTTAGAGTTATGGTTTCTTCGGCAAAGTTTCTTATTTTAATACCTAGAATACGTTTTTTCTTGTACCTTGAGCGATTTTTTGCTTCCTTGAACTTAAATCTTCAAACTTTGACTGTTTGTTTATGCTTTTTTGTGAATATGTATAGTTTAGCGGTTTTTAGCGCTTTTTGAGTAGGTACACAGCGCATTTTGGTTATAAATAGTTGACAACCATGCTTTTAAGTACATAGTGTTGTTTGTCTCTTGTCTGTATGTGTAGACCTTCTTTTGTAAATATTTTCTCTTTGATTTTTTCCTTGTCTAAAATTCTTATTAAAATCAACTGACCTGTTTTTCTCAAGAATTTTAAAAGTAAAGTCAGTGCAATATTGATTGGAAATTATACAAAATTCAAAATTTCATTTAAAAATATTAATTGAACACGCAAAGAAAAGGCATTTTAAAATATGGTTACAGCAACATAAGTATATGCACCATAACATTGAGTATTATTGTTAAAAACAGTATATTATCGATTCAATTACAGTTAGCTTCCCCATATATATGTTTTCGTTTTCATTTCCGTAAATCTATTGTTACCGTCTATCAATTTCAGAATATGGTTGCGTAATTTGCTTTTAAATTACAGTAGCTTTTATTGCACTCAATACTAAAATATATGTTTCTATCATATCTATGATACACTTACTCACATATAACATATATAAGTTCACAGAACAAACTTACTATTGTCAACATTACTTTTGTGGTTAGTTTTGTGGTTTTGTTATAAAAAGGATATGTGTTTTGTTTTAAATTAAAAAAATTTGTTGTTGATCTAAAAAGCAAAGCAAAAAAAAAAAAAGCTGAAAATTAGCATATAAAGCGCATGCAGAAATCAAAAGGTACGTTAAAATGTTAATATTAGTATGTATGTTGTAATCAACAATGCTATGGTGAAATCAACCATGTTGTTGGCCAACCATATTATGGTTGTGCTCAACAATACTATTGTTACAACCAAAATAAGTTTAATGACTAATCATACTATTGTTGGTAACAACCATACTATGTTACATCCAGCCATATTAATATGGTTATATATGGTTTTTAAATATACAATTGTTGTCAAAATACTTAATAAAGTTATTTTTATTCTAGCTAGTAGATGCTAAAACCAGTTGACGTCAAAATGATTTGCAATTGTGAAACCTGATTATATCCTTAATTATTTAAAAACTAAAAACCATATTATAATCATTTATAGTTTTATTTTATATTATTATACGTACATATGTATGTATATTGTATGACATAGTTAGTTGTAAGTAAACAAAATATTATGGTTTATCAAGGAATGTCGTTTATTTAATTAATATGGAAAACAAAAATATGATTCTATATCAATAAAGCTATTTATGAGAATAGTATGGTTGTTTATTGAAATTAATATGGTTATATAATATAATGGTTGGCATAATAACATGGTTGGGTATAACATTATTATGGTAACTTTCACTAGGACTGTGGTTGCTCACAATTATAACAATATTAAACCAGAATATATTGTGGTTATTTATAAAATTTTTTTTAAACTATAGTGAAGCATATCAATGGCGTTTCATATATAACAATATGAAATTATCAGTACCAACCATATAATTCAACACTAGAATGTTGCCCTTAGAATATTGTCAAGTCAACCATATATTTTTTTTTACGTGAAGAAAATGTTTATGTTAATTATGCAACTGCAAATAAAAAAAACCTGCTCCCTTTTTATGCGATTATTGGATTATTTAATAAAATATTTAAACCAGTTTTAACCACACAAAATTAAGTCAAAACTAAGTTCGTTGGCCACAAACAGATTTATGCTCTTAAACTATTTTTTCTTCAACAACAAATGAAACAATCGACACCATAATGTCTATTTTAAGGTCAAAACCTGTTCAATAAATATTACAAAATTATATCCGAAAATATTGCATTTCTTTTCTTTTTTTTTTTTTTTTTTAAATCTGAAAGACCACCAGAAGTGCAACATGAACTGAGTGAGCCACATGCACAGAATGTTCATCAAAAAAAAATAATAACAATAATTTTTTTTCTTTATTAAATGCTCCAAAAATACTCATACTTTTGGTTACTTATTTTATAACTGTAATATGAAACCATTTACAGTTCATTTTCTATTTCAAATAAATTTAATGGCTGCAAAAGAAAAAGTGGAAAATACAGTTGATTTGTCTGTTTGTTTGTTTGTTTGTTTACGAGTATTACTATCTTGGCAACTTCTAGCATAGAATACAAATAATTTTGCAAAGTCACGAAATATTTCGTAGATTTATCTAATGTTCTTTCTATTCAATACCTGAGGACAATGGAAAAACAAAAGCGAAAAAAGAGAAAAACCGCAAGAACCTCAAAAGTGTTTAAGCAAAATATTTGCTTAAGTATGAAATATTTTTACAACATGAATTAATTTACTTCCGCTTGAGTAAATGACAACAATATCTGAAGCTGTCCAGATTGTGAGCTTGAGGTTGGTTCTTTAGTGATAGGTTGGGGTAACCTTGGTACGTTTTGGTGACAGGTCACAAAATGAATCAAAAAAATTAGTCTAAAGTTTAGAGCTCACGGACGAGCAACTCGTCTAAAAATTTTGTATTAAAAGCACTCAGTTTTTTAAATGCTTTCTAGATGATTTTCCTTCAACTTGGAGAAACCTTTCCTTGTCTAATTAATTTATAACTTTTTTTAATCACAACCAGGGTTGCCACCCAAAAGTTTTCAATCCGACCAAACTTGGATCTAAAACCTACCAAAAACCTTACCAAAAAACCAATTTTTTAATATTGAAAAATATATATAGCTCCTTTATTGCAACATAGTCATAACTAAAAACTGCTTGTTTCGAGTAAAACACATTTCAAATTTTTAGTTTCCATACAAGACTTAGAAATTTTTTTTAGAAAATATCTCCTAAAGGAAACAGTTTAAAAGTAATTTGAATAAATTTCTGGCACAATATAAAAGGTAGTACTGTTAACAATTCTGCATTGTCAATTCGAAAAGCTAATTTTTTGAGATATGACTATGTTGCCATAAAGGAGCGATATGTATTTTTCATATAAAATGTAATTTTTATTTGAAACAGTTTTTAAATTATATAGTTATACAATGAAACAAAGTTTCATTTCTGTTAAGCACAACAAATTCCACTGTGTAATAATGATATTAGGGTTGCAATCAGCCAGGGTTGGAAAAGTTTAAAATTAGGTGCTAGGCAAATCTTCTTTAGACAACACTTTAGAGGGAATACTTATTTGTAACATATGATTGTCTTTACCATTAAAGTCAATTTTAGATTTCATTTGGTTTAGGAGCTTAATATAAAATTTCTATATTTGTTATTTAACTAATTTTGTACTAGTTCATATTTTTTCCAATGCACATTTTAGCTTTTGTGCCAATAAGTATTTTTGAAAAATATGTTACTTTTATTATTGAAATCGATTTCAGCATTTTTACAAAGAAATATTTGACATTGGCTTTTCATAGTTAGAAGTAAATAGGATTGCTTCAAATGTTCGCAGTAGAGTGGAATTTTTTTAAAAACACCAAAATAAGGTTTAGCCGACCAGCCGACAAAACGAATAATATCCGACCAAATTTGGTCGGAAAAGACCAACAGTGGCAACGCTGATCACAACACAATATTTAGGTAAATAAACAGGAAAAACAGGAAAAGCATTTAAACAAATGGTCTATATCGGTGATGTTCCCGGGGAGCAGGTTTTGCCTTTGTGAACGCCTAACGAAGATACTCTGCTTTCTGGAGTATAGGAAGGTTAAAAGTCTTGTTATGAGTTTGAACAAAAGCATTGAAAATCTATATGCAGTTAAAAGAGCTTTGTATGATTAAATTTTCATTTAAGTGTTTTGATTTATCTCTTAAATTTATTTTTATCTCTTAAATTTTTTTTTATATCCATAAAAATGTAAAGGGTAAGTTTGTGATTCCGTTTGTAATTTCTACAATTTTAATTTTCGACCCTATAAAGCAGGGGTGCCCAAAAGTTATGTGTGGAAAAGCAAACACCAAAACATTTAAGGAAAGACTAATTTTATTATATATTTTTTGTTGTAAAAAGCAAAACAAATTACAAAAAACAAAATTTACACTGATAATTGCTGTAGTCAATGTTTACCAGCAAATCATGCGAAAGCAAAAAATATATAAGTCTTATATATTTTTTAAGTCTTTTTTATTTTTATATTGTAAGACGAAATTGTTTGTGTTTTTTTCATTGTCAGTGCTGAGTGCAGTATATGCGTATTAAAGAGCACAGCCCTATAGCTAAACACATTTATAAAAACAATTGAGCATGAAGCGCATAGGCCTGGGCAGATCTGCCATAAAGTATATATATTCTAAATCAGAATTAATAGAAAAATCGATTAAGCGATGTCCGTCTGTTCGTCTGTCAGTCGTTGTAACTTTTTTCTTTCACCATTCTGTTACTCCATCGATTCATGGATTTGCTATTGAAATCCAGTAAAATCGGTTCTCATATAGCTAAGATATATCCAAAATTCCGAAAAAAGCCATAATTTTGTATGAAAATTTTTGACAACAAAATTGTTTGTTTTGAAGCAAAATTATTAAGCGTGACAGTTACAAGGCAAACAAAAATTTTCCCGATATCGGTCCATATATATCCAAGATATAGTCTAAACCGATTTTTCAATGAAAATGTCGTGTAAGCGAACTTAAACAACTTGCTTAAAATCAGTTCTGGTAATAAGAGGAGGTTCCTTATATACAGAAAATTTTCGATATCGGTCCATATATACCTGAGATATAGCCTAAACCGATTTTACCATGAAAATGTCGCGTAAATGAACTTAAGAACTTTATTTTGCTTAAAAGTAGTTCTGGATATAAAAAGAGGTTACTTAAATACAGAAAATGATAATTATCGATATGGGTCCATATATACCCGAGATATAGTCAAAGCCGAATTTTTTTTTCTTAAAAGCAGTCCTGGTTTTGAAACGAGGTTACTTAAATACAGAAAATGAAAAATTCCTTTATTGGTCCATATACTCGTATACCCAAAATATAGCCTAAACCGATTTTTTCCTAAAAACGTCGTGTAAGCAAACTTAAAATTTTATTTGCTTCAAATCGGTTCTGGTAGTAAAAGGAAGTTACTACAAAACAGAAAATGAAAATTATCGATATCGGTCTATATATACGCGAGATATAGTCTAAACCGATTTTTCAATGAAAAAAATTGTTTTTCTTAAAAGCAGTTCTGGTTATGAAAGGAGATTACTTAAATACAGAAAATGAAAATTTTTTATATCGGTCCATATATACCCGAGATATAGCCTAAGCCGAATTTTTCATAAAAATGTCGCGTAAGCGAACTTAAAAATTTTTTGCTTAAATGCAGTTCTGGAAATATAAGAAAGTTACCAAATAGAGAAAATTAAGATTTCCGATATCGGTCCATATATACTCGAGATACAGCATAAACCGAATTTTCCAAAAAAATTTTTTTTTTGTTTAAAAGCAGTTCTGGTTATAAAATGAGGTTACTTAAATACAGAAAATGAAAAATTCCGATAACGGTTCATATATAATCGAGATATAGCCTAAACAGGTTTTTCCTTGAAAATGTTCATGAAAGATTTCCTTTTTGGAATGGTGATTACAGGGCAAAAAAATGTTTTCTCCGATATCGGTCCATATTTAGTTCAAATTTGTACAATATACTATGTATGTACATACGTGACTATCGTGAAGGGTATTTTAGATTCGACCCAGCCGAATATATTACACTCTTACTTTACATCTAGTTATTAAGAAAAGTTTGGACTAACTTCTTATCTGACAAAAGAAATGATATGAATTTATTTCTTAATACTTTAATCTACCAAAACACTTCTTATTATTTCTTAATACTTTAATCTACTACAACATTTCCTTTCGGAATTTTTTGTATGTATGTGTATAGTAATGCATATGTAAGGTTTTTTTTTCTTCAAATACGTTTTAGGTTTTTAGTTAAATGTATTTATTTAATAAAAATGTATGTAAGTGATGTTTCCATTTAATATTGATGTTGTGCCGCAATTTATTTCTTAGAATTTTTTATTTTTTTGTAAAAACAATATATAGTAGAAGTCTGTAAAAGTAAGAAAATAAAGAGAAAAAAGCAATTTATATCCAACAAATATTAAAATATTCAAGGAGAAATAAAACACAAATTATTATGTTTTATTTGCAAATAAAGAAGCCCCGTGGGTGAATTAAGGAAAAACGCAGAAAGAAAAGAAAGAAATAATAATTGTGAAGCGTAGTCAACCAACATCCTTGTCGTCATGATGATTATTAACATGTTCATTATTAACAATGTCGTCAGAAAATTTACACCGTACATCACGCAAAAAATCAAAACACATACACTTACATTAGCAAAGCTCTGCTCAAGCCGCCAACAGCAACTGAGCGACTGACTTCCAACTGACTTGTTAAAGGGAGTTACTAAAAACATATTGTTGAACGTTACACTTTTCAAAACCCTTCAATTTGAGGTGTTGATTGGGAGAAAATGTATCATTGGAATCATATTTGTCAGATAATTTATTGCTGCGTTATTCAATACACGCATTGAGGACGCCAGGCTACCGACTGCAACCTGTCAAAAGTGAAAGACAGAATGGCGCAAAATTAGTCAGTGTATTCTAAGATGCAATAGCTGTTGAAAATGACATCAATCTACCCTCGTAATTGTGTCGTTTTTTTTTTAACGGTAACTAATGTGTATCCACGCTGCAGCTACTTGACTGATATCATATTTTCCAATTAATCGAAAAAATTGTACAGGTCCAAATAAAGATTTCCAGCACTCATAATATTTTTTTTGTCATGTAAAAAAATTTATCCAAAAACCAAATTAAATGATTAACTTTGCGCCATCTTGCATATGTGTTTATCTGAAAGTGATTATTTAAACGGCAACACAGCTACACGACCACATAAGTAGCTGTCGCCAAATTAAATTAATTTTTAATTTTGTCCAGCGAAAAGTGTTAAGCGTAAATGAACTTAATACACGCTTGTCAGATGTTACAATATTGTAAGATCTGGCAACATGCTGACAATGTAGTGACAATGAAAAATTGTCCCGCAGAAGTAAATTTTGTGTTCAGACGATCGTAAGAAAATCTTACAATTTCATTGTCAGACTATGGTCTGACAAATAATTCATCTGACAACAGTTCACACGGTTGTCAGATTGTTAGATGAGAAAAATTGCCAGACATATTGTAAGGCATTGCCATTTATGTATATCAACAACCATGTTTTGCAGTGTTGCTCACCAAACTTTTTTCTGACAATGATGCTGTTGTCAGGTGCATTAATTTTATACATCTGACAATTAAAACTGAGCTTACAATACCAGCCAATTATCTGGCAATGCCGATGAAGAGTGTTCTGACGATTGTCAGATGCCTGACAACATTGTCGCAATTGATTATCAATGGTTTTTCTGACAACGTTGTAAGTTAAAAATTGGCAGTTCACACGATTGTAGTACCATTTTCAGACAATTTTACTGGCAATATTGTAAGATCTGACAGCCGTGTGTGTACAATATCTATAATACCTTAAATGTTACCTAATATTATATAAAAATCGCAAATACAAAAAGTAATTGAACACCACTGAAAGTCATTAAGCAGCTGCTCATTTACTTTTGCATTAAATTATATTTTTCGTTGTTTGTTATTATTATTACATTTAGTGGTTTTTATAGAAATTGTTAAGTATTTTATTATTATTATTACTATTTGTTTATGGTATTGTATTTATTTATGGCATTGTAAACACAATAGGAAGAGCTGTAGTATGCGCGTCTACAGGCTGTATATTAATATTATGGATCAGCTGTTTGTTATGCCGCTGCCGATTCTAATATAATTAAATAGCTGACTGCACGGCGACAATAGTTGCTAAAGGGCACTTCAGACTATCACAATTTGTATTAAGACTTGTCAAAAATTCAAATAATACGAGCAAGTGTGATAGTGCGAATGTAAAGCGTTATGAAAATGAGAAATAATACGGTAAGAGATTTGTCATCCCATAATACTTCACCAGTTTTAGAAAGTTGTTTATAAGATTTTTCATTGGGTCAGGGTTGCATTTTTTATAAAAGCAAATAATAAAAATATTAAAACCATTTCACTAATGGCACGTTAGATATTTTGACAGTCGCAACAAATATCGTTAGATTGAGTTTTTTGACCATAGAATTCTAATTATTCGTTTTAATAGGGGTTTCCTACGGGCTAACGATAGTCAAGCCTTTGTTTTCAATTTTAAATAAATTCAAAGAAAATTTTATGAGTTATTTACTCTACGTTTCGTTCGCCTTTTTCTAACATCTTCAGGAGTATAGTTTACTTAATGTTAGTGTCTGTTTAAATAAAATCCTAAAAATGTTTGAAAAAAGCAAATCAAACGTCGAGCAAAAAATGCATAAAATTTGTTTTTAATTTATTTAAAATTTAAAACAAAGGTTTGACCATCATTATCCCGTAGGAAACCCCTATTGAAACGAAATATCATTAGATTTTTGTCTCACAAAATCCAGTCAAAATCTTAAGACTTTAATGTGTTTGTTGTATAAAGCCTAGCGAATTAAGCCAGTTGACCCTTATGATCATGTTCATTATAAAATACTTTTAGTTACCAACTCATTTGCTTTTTACAACAAAAAATATTAAATAAAAATAACTTTTCTTAAGTGTATTGGTGTTTACTCTTCCATATAGAACTTGTGGGCACCACTGCAGTATCTATTTCTTTTATAATATACTTTTCTTCCAGCTCATGTTATATACCGAACTCTTTTGTTAAAAAAAATATATTATGGATTTTAATTTATTGAATTTTTGTTGAACTTTATCATTTTTTAAATAAAATTTTTGGTTTGTACATTTGTACAACGGGTTATAGTTCAAGTTTTTTCCTTACTTAAGTTTTTTCTTAAGAAGGATTTTTTACAATACAAATTTGATGTGATCAATAATTTTTGATTGAAGAAGACAAGAAAAATAATAATCAAATCTTTAGCTGAGGACAACTAGCTGTTTCGTAGTCGCTACACTTAAAAAAAACTTAAGTAAGGAAAAAACTTGAACTATAACCCATTGTACTAATGTACAAACCAAAAATTTATTATGGATTTTGTTTTACAGTGTGCTATTGACTGGCTACGCAATTTTGTTTTTCTGCCTGCGAAAAAATAAATTATTAAGCTGAATTCATATATTGGAGTTCCTTGTCTTTATTTATTTTTTTTGCACTGCTATTTTAAATAGTTGAATGAAATAAGAAGAAAAATTCTGATTTTAAAGAACCACCCTGCCAAGAAATACGCGAGACATGGTCATAACTTAAAGACATTTTGAACTAAAAAAAAAAACAACAAGGATATTCACGTTTTAATGAAAATACTCAACTGCAAGAATTTTACATATGTTTTATGCAAATGCAAAACATTGTGTATATGTTTTTCTGATTTTAGACATATGTTGTTTTCCTAATGGAAAGCAGTAAGACTTTTGTAAATGTTTTTACAAATGTAAAGCAGTAAGTGTATTCTTGATTCATAAAATATCCTATTACAACGTTTTTTTATACAAAGCAGTAAGGGTAATCATGAATTAAAAACATGCAACTTGCAAGACCCTTGCAAATGTTTTTGTTTTCGCAAATATAAAGGTTGTGTATATTCTTGATTTAAGAGTATACGGGCTATTACAAGTGTACTTTTAATTTTTGCGAACGCAAAGCAGTTAGGATATTCATAACATAACTATAGCCAGCTTACAAGACGCTTGCAAGTGCTTTTTGCTTTTGCAAAGCATTAAATGATAATAAGCAAGTAATAGTATTGTAATAGATAAAAACCTATTGGTCTACTTAGACTTAATCTATTACTGAACTTCTACAGGTCTTCTGTAAATTAATTAATCATGTCAAGATAAAATATTTACTTTGTTACAAAGTAGATTTACACTTAAAATCGCTCAATATTATAATTTTTTTTTTTAAATTTTTTAACACATCTTTTGGAATTTTACCTATTAAATTCAGTGCAGCAGTTCTCGAGTTATGGCGAAAGACGTTGACTATAGTGTAGTAGACTAATTTTTGGTGTAAAAATATAAAACAGGTAAAAAATCCTTACGTGATGGAGAGAAACTACAAACTGATTTGAATTTAGCGCAGCAACATCCATATAGTCTATAAATTTTTATTAAAATAACTTTTTCGCTGCTTCGCATCGTATAATTGTGCAGCGTTACCAGAATGAAGATTTTACCTTAATTTTGAAACGTTTTAGTGGCTTAGTATTGTAATAAATGTGTGAATTACTTTTAACTATTCAACAACGTTTAGTTTCGTTGATCGAATGCTACTTGAAATAACTTTTTACTTACACACGGTACAAGCACTCAAACGATACAATCACAAATTAATAACTTTCTCTTTGTTTTCAATGAGAGTAGACGGCGATTGTGTTGGGGAAGTTGTGTTCGCCATACGGAATCCATAAAATATGAATTGTTTTTATTACCATTTCTTTGTTGGCCTTGATATATTTTAGCTTTTCTGAAAAATGTTAGAGCCTCTTTTTCATGAGACTCAGTTGCTAGACTTTCCTTTTAATTATTCCACAAAGAACGCAGACTTTTATACAATTCTAACAAGACATATATTTGTATTTTGTGCGCTTCTTCTTCAACAACTTCAGTCCACAAAATTTTCACTGAAATTAAAAAATTTTGCGCTAACAACGCAAGCAATATGACAAACATCGATACATCTGCGCGAAAAAAAAAACTTGTTTCAAATATTTGTTCAAACAGGCAAAATTTCCCATAAACAACGCAAAACGTTAGTGAAAACGTAAGTTTTTGGCATGTGTTCTAAGCAGTTTACGTAGTTTTTGATTCAATTGAATTTTCACTTAAAAATTTTTTTTATCTTTTGTCTGAATAGGCTATGGTTCAATTGAGTATTTGCTACGTATGTATGCTTTTGCAAAAAATAAATAAATGATTAGACTGACGAAACTACCATATTATTTCCTTGCAACAAAAATATTTGCAATAAGTTTTGAATTGAGATATATGCCATGCCCAAAATAGTTGTTCGCTTTTTTTTTAGTAAAAATCCACTAAACTATCTATTGCAAATGGTATTGCAAAGTAGCAAAAAGCTTATAGAGTTGATTTTTATTAGTGAGTTTTGTTTTAATTACTGCTTTTCGTATTTGCACTTTCATATAATATCTTGATATATATAGTTTGCTAAGTTATCTTAATAATTAAACAAAAAAATTTTGATTTCATGTAAGACTTGTGAATACCCCTACTAACCGTACATCGCTTTTTTCTAGTTCTAGCATATAATTTAAAACTTGTTACAACACTGCGATTTAAAATGCTAAAGGGAGACGTTGAGATGCCTAGCATGGGTGTCAGTCAGTCAGTCAAATGAAATTGTTGTTGTTGCTGCTTCAATGATGCAGTCTATTATAAGTGTGTTGCTTTTGTTGTTGTGGTTGTTATTGCAGTTGTTATTGTGTTTTTTTTTTTCTTAGCAGTATTGCGCTATGTTGCCTTTTGCACTCGTGTTAATGACCCTTTTTTTTTAAGAAATAAAGGGATTATTTATGCGTTTCTTTTTTTCCACTTTCTTGCTGTTTTGAATTGCAATATTTTGCTATGATTTCAGTTGTTTATTGCTGGTGTTGTTAACTGTTTGTTTACAACATCCTTATGCTGCGTTTCAAAATCAAACGCACAACATACATGAAACGTTTTTTCTTTCAATTTCCATTATTTTTTGTTTGCTGCCTTACAAAACAGTCTGCTGTTCATGTAACAATGTGCAACTACAGACATATGTAAATAAAGCAGTGCTTGCAGCTTCATTAGGTGCGAGTGATATTTTGATGGTTTGCATGGGGGGTAGCACTTGGAAATAAAATTATGAAATTTTACAAGAAGACCTTAAACGGTCGTTTTGTTTGTCTTTCTGTCTAATGGGAAAAATTTCACCGCTGGTCTAGTAATTTGCGGCTTAGTTCAATAAAAAGTCTGTTTTATTACAATGGGCGTGCATTTCGGCCATTGTTCTGAACGCTGCGCCAGTTTTAATATCGCAATAATCGTCCTACCTAGATGACTCTCGCAGTATAGTGGATAAATATGAACTCACTGGTCAGGTAAGCAATAAACCAATATCATTGCATCTAAATGTAAGATCTTCCCAAAAAGGCACCGCTATACCTGCAAGTGTACGCTCGATATTACACCGTTCACAAGATGTAATATCTGCCAAGCAGTGTGTTAACAGCTCTGCAAATATTTCGGCGGAACTTTGCTCTATTCTTATATTCACAACTGAATGCAAATGACGACAGACAACGATATGTGTTCTTCGACACATAAAAAATAGTTCAAAGCATCGGGCTACATTTATGGGTATATCACCATACCAGTTGCCATAACCTTACCAGCCCATTGAACAGTTTTTGCCTTCTGTGGGGCACTTCCTCCAGCTTCAGTCCATTTCTAATTTTTCCATTGCAAAAAAATCGCTAAAGCGTCTTTTGTGAACATCTGTTTCTATATGAAGGAGTTGCCAGATCGAAACAAAATTTAACATAGCAGAGATGGAAGTTTCCAAAACATTTAACTCTTTGCTGCTTATACCGCGCTTTTTGTGCTAGGCTAAGAAGTTGCCGAACCGCCCTCGTAATGATTTTTATGCGCTATGGTAGGGATTTCACAAAAAATCTCCTGAGAACACTCGTTGTCACTCCATCCGACCTTTTTACTATTTATGTCATCTATATCTGCCCAAAAATGGAATACAACGGTCATATTTAAGCCGAAAGATTTCAGTGTTAATGGGAACGTAGTTGTAATAAAATAAATTACTCACACGAGTATTTTTAATATTAAAAAAAAAAAAAAATTTCGATTAAAAGCAAAATATCACCTCAATTTGGTACACCCTATATTAGTCTCGTTTACATTATTGTCTCCTATTTTGAATTAAGCAGCTGAAACTCCCCTAAAATATGTATCTGCTGTAATGATTTTCAAATGTCTCTGTCGTGATTCAATCAAACATTACTCACAAAAACACTTTTTGCTTGTTTGGAAATCTTCCCAGTGGCGGAAAGAAGGAGTAAACAGGCCTGCTACAAGGCCTTATTTGGCAGACACAAGACCTTGCCACTGCATTCCATACTCATATATTTTTTACACACGTTGTCCTAGCCAGCCAAGGCCTTCCCCGTTCCCTTCCTCAGAAGACCTTCTACAACAGGCCTCATAGAAGGCGTTCTTAGTATACTTTCGTTAGAATATTTTCTTTTTTGCCTTAGCGATCTTTTAGTTACTTTTTTAATTTTTAACACAAAAATTTAACAAAAATACACAATGCGACTGACCTATAACGCATTTTAAGCAAAACTATTTAAGTTTATATCTTTTTTATTTTTCTCTTTCTACATTTTCCAGTTTTTGTGTTTGCGTTTTTCTTTGGCATTTTTATTTAAACGGTTCATAAATTTTTGTTGCTACAAACGTACGTTTGTTCTATGTAGTACGCGTACAAGAATATAGTATCTTTATACGTATGTAGTACATATACAGCCATGTTCTGAGAACGCGCGGTCTGAAACCGCAAAGCGTTCTGAAAAACGCTTAATTGATTTTTAGGTGGTCTAATGAACGCGCGTTTTACTGGCGTTTCGGAGTTTTTTTCGAAAAAATACAACATGTGTTTTACATACGTAAAATCATGCATGTTCTGAGAAACGCAAATCGCTTAAATTTAGCGTATTCGATTTCAAAACGCCAAATAGGTGTTCTGAGAAACGTATAACACAAGAAATGTGGTTTTGCGACTTGAAATCGCCAAATAGGTGTTATGGAAAACCCATATCTCTTAAAATTGGCGACTTCAACTCGCATATGTATATTTTTTTTTAATCTTGGACCAGTACTCAGGGGTGGCCCCTACATATGCAGTGCATTGTACTGGAACTAGGAAAATAGGTTATGATGAGGTAGGAAAGAGGGAGTAGTGTTCGTGGAGGTTTAACTTAAACAATAACAACACGAAAGACTAAAGCAAACTCTATTGCAGCATTTAAAATGTTGGAATTAAATTATTTAAAACTGATCAGTGCCCAGTGTATATACCTTCGACACTGCTCAGATTAGCAAAATTTAGTCCAACACCTTCCACGCTACAAGGTAATGAAGTACATTGAGAAGAAATTAATATTGTGCATATATTGAAGTGAACTGATTGCATTTGCTAAAACTGAACTTGCAAAAGGCAATAAAATTATTCAGAATTACAATTTATTATAAATTTATTGAATTTTTGATGAACTTTTTTATAATTTTTTAAATTAAATTTTTGGTTTGTACATTTGTACAAACAATGTGGGCAATTGACAAAATGCATATGTGATTCAATATGAGATGAATATAGATAGAAAATAATTAAATGCTCGGTGGCTTAGTGGTTAAAGCAGTAGATCATGATACGTCATGTCCCGAGTTCAAATCCCAGTGGGTGCTGATGAGTAGTGTAGCGACTACGAAACAGCTAGTTGTCCCCCAGCTGAAGATTTGATTATTATTTTTCTTGTCTTCTTCAATCAAAATTATTGATCACAGCAGATTTGTATTGTAAAAAATCTTTCTTAAGAAAAAAAAAACCTGAACTATAACCCGTTGTACAAATGTACAAAAAAAAAATAAAATTTATTATGTTTCCTTTTTGAAACGCTAAATTTAAGCGATTTGCGTTTCTCAGAACACGCCTGATAATTAGAAGAGAGTTAGTAGGCCCTCTATAAGGCCTTTCTGAGAAGGCAAACGAGAATGAATATTGGATAAAAAAAAAAAAAAAGAAATGTGCAAGAAGGCCTTACAGAAGGCCATATAAATGAAGGACTATAAAAGTTTGCCACTGGTTTAACTTCCTTTCATTACAAAAATACCTCTTTAATTTAAGGCTGCAGGAGGATTTCAACCAAATAGCAGACTAAAGCACTCCTTTTCCGTATTTGTTTTCAAAACAAACGAGAAAATACTTGTCGCATAACTTTTGCAAAAGCCTCATTTGTTTTTTCTTTTTTGTTCGCAACGCCTTGTCGCCTTGTGTCTTTTAGACACATTATTTCTTTTCCTTGTTTTTTTGCCGGTGTTTATTGTTTATTTCCTTTTCAATTTTAAAACTTGCTTAAGCATAAATATGATATGCTTTAGAAATTGTGCTAGTACTACTAGCTAAAGAAAACTTTTCAAAAAGTTTGTAAAGTTTTTGTTTTTTTTTGAGTCTGTATACAGGTGTTTAGTTGCTTAAGTCCTTTTATTATTTTGGAAGTTGAACAAGTTCAAGTTCATATTTCAATTACATAAATGTAGTAGAAGAAAAAAATTGTGAAATAAGTTTAAAACAAAAGTTATAGAAAACAATTTAAAATTGTTCTCAGCTTCTTTTTCATCCCAAGTTGAAAGGAAAAATAATCTGCGAATTAAAAACATATCATAACATATGTTTGCTTAAGACAAATACACCAGTTTTCATAAAGAAGCAATCATTATACATCTATATATTCAATACAGACAGATGGATGGCTTGGTCAAATTTTATTTTTGTGAATTCTCGCCTACCTGCTTTCACTCCGCCTACTTTTTGTTTCTGCCTTAAGCCACCTCTATGTATAATATTGTTATTGTATTGAGCCAAACTGGATTTAAGGTTTATGCTAAATATTTATATATTGTCTTATTTTATTTTTTTTTGCTACAAATTATCTTGAATGTGGGTTTCTCTACGTCAGCAGTTTTTAAAACAATGACAGCATAAAACTTTAAACCACAACAGTGGGTTGATTGGCTGATGCTGCTGGAAACTTGTTCATACTGCAACTTTGTTTTCTTGTCTTGGTTGTCATGCACTTTCAAGGAAATCGTTTATGTAAATTAATTTTATGTTGTAAATTCAGTGGACTATGGGATTAAGGGATTTTCAGCTCTTTGGGAATTTTATTTTGTATTATAATTTCATAAAAGTGTTCAACTTTTACTTTCTGTTCTTAACCACAAGTTTTAAAATAATAAAAAATATATAAATAAAATGAAATAAAATAGGACAAGAAAATCAAATGAGTTGAGTAAAATCAACTCAATTAGGTTAAAATGAGTTCAATAATTGAAAAAGAAAAACAAATAATTATTTGCTTAAACATAATTTTCCTTTAAAATCTGGAAATGATTTGGTATGAAGTCATGAATAAAACTCTACTCCTCAACACATTCTTATGGCATTTAGATTTTCCTATATATTTCCGTACAAGTATCAAGAAAATTACTTTCATTTTTCATATTATGACTTTTTATTGTCACTTGAAAAGTTACCAAACCATGTATCGCAAAGTCTTAGCTATACAACGACATTCGACTAAATCTTTTCGTTGTCATTTAATTTCTACGCTAACAATTTTTTCACTTGCTATATACGATTTCTATATTAAAAGTAACGATTATTGTATCGGCGTCTACGTCGTACCAATAATAGATAACTTTAAAGGAGATCACAAGCTGAATGAATCTCAGACCCAATTGCAACACGATGCACGATGCCAAACTACATTTGCGCATCCAAGCCATAGAAATCCAACATTGCGACGATTAACATGACTTCTACGTCGTGTTGTACAATACATGGAATATTCTGCGTTTAATTATGAGTGCAAAATTGGTTGCAGTCTACATGGATGTTTCAAGAATGACGTTGAGATGTCCACATTTCTAGGTGAAACCACTGCTATATGTTGTGCTAACATAAAGAGAAATTGCCACAATTTGAATCTCCACCCAATCCACTCAATTCATTGGTTTTTGGAACTTCACCAAATTCCAAACATTTTTGGTTCATATTCAACAATATAATATAACGTTTTAAATGACTCCCTTTGGTGCGATAACACTGATGAGAGATAAATATAAGCCGACGAATATTTTTATTTAACTTTTATGGGCCATAAGTCATGTTCCTGTGTTTCACGTTTGTCTGGTGGATACTTGCGAAAAAAGCAGGGAAAGAAAAATCAAAGTATCATGTAAAATGATATGTGCTTCCTTTACAAAGCGTTCTAATACTGAAGCAGGTTATTATTATTCATATCGGACTGATAGTTTGTGAAAATAAGAACAATCACATCTTGAAATATCGCCGCCTATTCCACCAATACGCTGGCAATATTTTATCGAATCAAAATCTGAGCTCATTAGCAATGTACTCTCAAAAATTTTACAAAAATCATATTTAGTAGAGCGAACGTGATGTCCAAATACATTTTGAAAAAATCATGTTACGACAACAGCGATCCTTATTTGGGTGTTCTAAACCCTCAAAATGAATTTTCGGTCATGAAATTTGTAGTATCTAGCCAAAAATGAAAGAAAAGTTAATTACACCTGATTTTATGAACGTCCGCAACAACTTACAAAAAGAGCGAGCTGGGCAGAAGCAGTATGCAGACCGTGGTGCTAGAGATAAACCACATCAAATCACCGCAGGTGACGCAGTACTAGTGCGTACAAATGAACAAAACATGTGGAGCAATAAAAAGCAAGATTCATCACAGATCGTTCATGGTAGAAGATATAGGTGACAATCAGTACCGTAGGAAATCTATGCATATGCGGCCAAATGAAGCTGCAGTTACAATACCCGCAACATCGGTACCTGAAAATGAGGGAGACAAAAATCACCACAGATACTTATAACGGCCAGCAGTGCTCTTCATGGAGAGCTTGAACGTCCGGACGAAAATCCCCCACAAATATTGCCACGATTAGCAGGGATCAAGTCACAGCCTCATCGATTGCAGCATTTAAGAAGAGAGATGAGATAGTGATCATTCTCATTAGTGCAATTAATCACTTTCTAGTTTTACAACCCTTCGTGCTTAGCAATATTAATGCCTTTCTTAATCAACCTTGAATACACATTGATTAGGCAAGTTATCACCATTTTCCATTTTATGTAATATTAATAAATTACCATTCAATAACATCAATTGAAGTAGATTTATAATAAACCGAGTTTATTATTTACAACAAGAAGACGGTCGGCACAGCCAGGAGTAACTATTGCGGAGGTTCTTTCTGAGGCCTTTGGCTACATTGCACATGTTCTCGTATAAGGTTCAGCTTGTTTAAAAATTACAGCCGATAGACTACAAAGAGCATCTTTACTATGCCTTTTCATTCCGTTCATAAAGGTAGTTCTGCGCCACCCTGTATAAACAAGTTGCTTATTCATTCTACAAATTAATTAATTAATACAGTAATCATCTCCATAGCTATTTGTTTCTTTTGTTTATGTAATCATAATACTTGTATGATTAATTTATGTAATTGTAATGTAACAAATTTGATATCTAACAAATTAAATCTTGATTTTCTTTTCTTTCAGGTACGTTAACTTCTTTCGGTGTTTCTGGGTATCTTCATTAAATATTCATTAAAACTATATGAGAGAGAGCGAGAGAGAGAGCAAACATATCTCAATAATATTCATTTAATTGGTATGTAATTAAAATATTAAGAAAGCATTTATTAAGCAAAAGTGAAATATGGTAAATATTTTGTTACGAAATTGAACCACATAAAAAAAGCTCGTACTGCAAACATATCGCACCCTACATGCAAAAGGGTCACAACTCAAAGTTTTCCAAAACTGACTTTTTTCAATAAAAGTAAATTTTTTATTAAATTTCTTCTGGCCATATTGAATCCCGAAGATTTTTAGTAAATGGTCATAAAAAGCAAACTTAATGTAAATTTTTTGTTTTCACAAACATTGAATTCAGATTGAAAAAAAGTATAGCAGAATATTAAATTTGTTAATAATGGAACAATATTTTCTTTAAATATTACAATCATTTTTACATAAACAGTTTTTTGTCTCCTGAAAATTTTAGTATTTTGAGTTGCGACCCTTTTGTATTTAGCTTGCGATATTGACGCTACAGTTTATTTTCATGTGAAATCGCAGCGAAAAGTTTTAATAAGAAATTAAACATAGAGTAAAAGTTATTGCTCCAGTAAAAGGTTGCACTTATGTTCTGAAAACGAAAGCGCAAGAAATTATCACAGAGTGCTTTCCATTTTAATGTGAAAGTTTCTAATTTCGTCCATATATTTTTAAGTAGTTACTCAAAATAGTTGAACAATTCTTCAGCTCCAGTTATGTATGTTTTTATGATTGCATTTTAGGCTTACAAATTATAATTTGCATAATGATAATACAGGGTGTCTGGTAGCACATTTAGATTTTCATATTTAAATAAAAAAACGCAATAATAGACACAAAATTCTATCAAGAGTGTTGAACGATGGAATGGAAAAGCGGATCTTATTTTTTGAAAAGCATGTCACCAGATATCTTCCATCAAGGTGAACACACTGTTCAAAATGGAGTGTTCCTTGTGTTCTACGCCATACGCTGCACGTAAACTTGGTCCAATTGAGCTGATTTCGAATATTTTCCTTTAAAGCCACAAGAGCTTGGAAATTGTCACAATAAACCCTCTCTTTGGGAGTTACATCGGGTGACCCCGTTGGACATGGGATGTCGTCAAAGCATCTGATCAGTTTTTGTGGGAAATTTTCCTCTAGCAAATTCAGCGAAGCTTTGTTTGTGTATGCAATCGCTTCATCCTGTTGAAATTACATGTGTGAAAAGTACAATGAATGAGCTTGCTGGTTAGGTAAAAAATAATTCCGTAATCATGCGTTGATAATTTTCACCGTTGATATTCGACGCCTGGCTTTTGAGAGTTTACGAAAACAAATTGTCCATTTATCTCAGGTGTTGGTAAGGTACACCAAACAGTTACCCTGGGGCAATGCAATACTCTTTGATGTTCCAAGCTAGGGTTGTGGGTTCTTGGAGATCAGTCGTTTGTGTCAAAATGAGCCTCGTGGCTCCAAAAATGAGATTTACAGTGCAAAAACGCTACAACATCGATTCACAAACATTTTTCCATAAATCAGAGTCACTTTCAAATTAGATTTTTGGTTTTTGTATATAGGGATTTAACGCAAGTTTTTCCATTCTTAAGTTTTCTTAAGAAGGATTTTTTACAATACATATTTGCTGAGATCAACCATTTTTGATCTCAGCAGCCGCTTAACTACTCAGGCACCGAGCCATTGAATTATTTTCACTCTACATTCATGTCATATTGAATCACGTATGCATTTTGTTAATTTCCTGGAATGTTTTCTAGGAAACCGCATGACTTATGTTGTGTTGGCTTCCGAAACCCTTGCCGAGGGTATAAATTGGCAGAGCGGGAATCAGCATTGCCCCCAGGTGGTTCTGCTTGCTTGTACAGCATTTGCTGTCTCCGGACAAGCGGCATACTTTCTTTCAGTTCCTGAACGATTTGTATTTTGAAAGGATGGAACTTCAGATTATTTTCTAAAATTTCATGAATAATCGCTTTTGGCAGTCCGAATGAGGCTGCTCTTTTCCATATTGAAAGTCACGATTTTTACGTAAACGGCTTTCAACCAGTTCAATGTTTTCGGGAGCCATTGCATATCGGCTGTGGTACATTCAAAGCCGACGCAGTTGCGCGGAAACTCTGCAGCCACGTACGAATTAAATTTATACTCGGTCCATCATGTAATCCCCGAATATAAAACTTTGAACAAAATTGTTGACGAGCAATTACATAAAAATCGTTGCTCTTAAAAAATTTCTCCAGAGCGAACGCGCGATGCTCACACGACCACTGCGACATCGTGACTGACAGATACACACAATTGATAGTTCCAACGTTGCCACCCTCTGTTCGCTTCGCTTAGTACTTTTTGAAATAATCGTATTTAAAAATATAAATTTGTCACCCGACACCCTGTATAAAAATTTGCTGGAACAGACAGAAACAAATAATCACTCAAATTATTTATAACATTGAATATTACCAAACCAAATACTAATGACTTTATCCGGTTGATAAACAACATGTCAACATATTTATTCAAGTGTTCATTAAATTTATATATTTGTCTATTATAGTTTTTAGTTATTACGTTTTTAACCTCACATTTCGTTAATATTGTATGATTGACATTTTGAATAATAAACATTATTTGGATGATTTAATAATAATGTGTATCTTGTAAATGAAAATTGTATAACTGATTGAGGAGGTTGTGAGGTTTTAAATTCAATGTAAATAAATAAAATCATCTTAAGAAATATTTTGTTTATACATATTGCTACTCTATTGCAACACACATCACATTTTTCCAGTTTTTATTACGTCCTAGAAAAAATGTTAGGAAATATCTCCTAAAAAAGGTGGTTTGAATGAATTTGAATGAATTTGCTGTACAATAAATTTGTTACAATTCTGCATTGTTACTTTGAAAACCACATTTCGTAGATATCACTTTGTTGGAATACAGGAGCGATATGTAAAGTGGTGACAAATTAATCATCCAATTTCGTTTTCCAATAATTTTAGTACTGAGAAAAAAAAATATTAGCCAAGTTCCGAGAACGCGCGTTCTAAACCCGCAATGCGTTTTGAAAAACGCTTAATTGATTTTTAGGCGTTCTGAGGAACGCGCGTTTTACTGGCGCTTAGGAGCTTTTTTCGCAAAACTACCACATGTGTTTTACAAACGTCTATATGTATATGGTAGTAATATAAAACGAAAAAAAAATTGACAACAAATAGAAAAATTTTTCAATTTAGTTTTCTTAATGAAAATGTGTAAAATTCTTTAAACTTTTTATTGAAATAAAAAGAAAACAAATTTAGTTTTAATAACGAATAGTTTTCAGCCATGTTCCGAGAATGCGCGTCCTGAAACCGCAATGCGTTTTGAAAAACGCTTAATTGATTTTTAGGTGTTCTGAGGAACGCGCGTTTTACTGGCGTTTAGGAGTTTTTTTCTTCGAAAAAATACAACATGTGTTTTACATATGTACGTCTATATGTATGTATGTGGTAGTAATATAAAACGAAAAAAAATTTGACAACAAATGGAACAATTTTTCAATTTAGTTTTCTTAATGAAAATGTGTAAAATTCTTTAAACGTTTTATTGAAATAAAAAGAAAACATATTAAATTTTAATTGTAAATAATTTTATTGCCTTTTGCTAGTTCCGGTTTAGCAAATGCAATCAGTTCACTTCAACATACACATGCGAGTTGAGGTCGCCAATTTTAAGCGATATGCGTTTTTCAGAATACCTATTTGGCGATTTCAAATCGCTAAACCATATTTCTTGCGTTATACGTGTCTCAGAACACCTATTTGTCGTTTTCAAATCGAAAACGCTAAATTTAAGCGATTTGCGTTTCTCAGAACAGGCCTGTTTATTGAAATAAAGAGAAAACATATTAAATTTTAATTGTCAATAATTTTATTGCCTTTTGCAAGTTCAGTTTTAGCAACTTCAATCAGTTCATTTCAATATACACATGCGAGTTGAAGTCGCCAATTTTAAGCGATATGCGTTTTCGAGAACACCTATTTGGCGATTTCAAATCGCGAAACCATATTTCTTGCGTTATACGTGTCTCAGAACACCTATTTCTCGTTTTCAAATCGAAAACGCTAAATTTAAGCGATTTGCGTTTCTCAGAACATGTATTTATATTGAGTTTTGGAAACGTTTATTTGGATTTGCGGAATTTTTTCTAAAGTTGACTGATTGATCAAGCTAGATCAAGTAAGCAAGAAAACTGATGTCTGTGTTGGTGAAGACATCGGAATCTCGCTGGTATCTCACTTATGTAGAGTATGGTCCATTTAAGATATAAATATATCCCCTGTTAAGATTATATCTGTCATTTTAAATTTAATTGGATGTTGAAATCAAGAGTGACTAGTGCAAAAAAATCAATTCAAGTTAAATGAATCAAATATTATTTTTCTCTAGTTAGTTTATTTATTTTTTATTGTTTATATTTCAAATAATTTTTTTCATTTTATTTTAATTAAATCGTTGCTGTAGTATTGAAATTTTTAATGAATTTTTCTAAACACAAATGTTTTCACGTTTTAATTAAAAATTGTCACAAATGTTTTCACTCTTCGTCTTCCTCTTCCTCCTCCTTCAACGCAACACTTGTTTTTTTTATAACATTGAAATAGTTTTTAAAAAGAATATTTTATTTTCTTTGATTTTTAACGTGTTCGGTGTTTGGAAAAATTTAAATATTTCTTAAGTAACTAATTGGAATGACACGTGTCTATACGTGAAGTTTATTATTATTATTATTATTATTTAACGTTTTCTGTTTGTGTGTGTGTGTGTTTGTAAGTGTATTGTTGTAGTTCTGTTTCTAATGCGAGTACTCTTAAAATCATTTGTATAACGAAAACAAAAACTAATTTCTATTGTAGCAAAGTTTGTTAATTACTGCTTTTTAGCATTAAGAGCTTAATTTTATTTCTAGTAACTCTTTACCTTGACTAAAACTAAAGCCGTTGAGTACCAAAGAGAGGCCGAAGACAACTGCCGTATAGTTTTCAGCCCCACCAGGAAATTGCTCTAACTTGTCTGCTTCTCTTAGTACTTCCTCTTTAAACAATTTCTGGTCTCTCGACGAAAATTTTCCAAGCACCCGATATGAATAGTTTTGCTACGCCTCTGTCTTTTGATGATCCAGTTAAAGCGGGTGTAAATGAATTTTATTTTACGTCTTATTTTTTTTTTTTTTTTTGTAAAGGGTATATATAAGTTAGTGATTTCGTTTGTAATTTTGACCCTATAAAGTGTATACGAGTATATTCTGAATCAGAATTGATAGAAAAGTCGATTAAACGATGTCCGTGCCTCCGTCTGTCGGCCGTTGAAATACCGTTTCTGACAAAACCATTAAACTTAGAAACTTTTTTTTCATCATTCTATTACTTCATCGATACATGAATTTGGTATTTAAACTCAGTAAAATCGGTTCAGGCATAGCTGAGATAAATCCAACATTCCGAAAAAAGCATATTTTAGGCAATTTTATATGAAAAATTTTGGAGAAAAAAAAATTTTTTTTTTGCTTCAAACTAAATAATATTATTAAGCATGCCGGTTACAAGGCAAAAAAAAATTTCCCCGGTATCGTTCCATATAGATATATCCGAGATAAAGCCTAAACTGGGTCTTAATGAAAATGTGGCGAAGGCAAACTTAAATAACTTTCTTTGCTTAAAAGTAGTTCTGGTAATAAAAGGAGGTTACTAAAATATGGAAAGTGTAAGTTTCCGATATCGGTCCATATATACGCGAGATATAGTCTTAACCGATTTTTCCATAAAAAAATGTTTTTTTCTTAAAGCAGTTGGGGATATAAAAGCAGGTTACTAAAATACGGAAAATGAAAATTTCCAATATCGGTCCATGTATACCCGAGATATAGTCTTAACCGATTTTTCCATAAAAAAATTTTGTTTTGTTTAAAACCAGTTGTGGCAATAAAAGGAGATTAATAAAATACAGAAAATGAGCATTTCCGATATCGGTCCATATATACCCGAGATATAGTCTAAACCGATTTTTCCATGAAAAAAATTTTTTGGCTTAAAAGCAGTTCTGGATATAAAATCAGGTTACTAAAATACGGAAAATAAAAATTACCGATATCGGTCCATATACATCCACGATATAGCTTAAACCGATTTTTAGTGAATAAAATTTTTTGCTTAAAAGTAGTTCGGGTATAAAAGGAGGTTACTAAAATACAGAAAATGAACATTTCCGATATCGGTCCATACATACCCGAGATGTAGTCTAAACCGATTTTTCCATGAAAAAATTTTTTTTGCTTAAAAGCAGTTCTGGATATAACAGCAGGTTATTAAAATATGGAAAATGAAAATTTCCGACATCGGTCGATGTATGTATGTATGTATACCCGAGATATAGTCTAAACCGATTTTTAATAAAAATGACGCTTAAGCGAACTTAAACATTTTTTTCAAAGCAGTTCTAATAATAAAAAAAAGAGTTTACTAAAATACAAAAATTAAAATTTCCGATATCGGTCCATATATACCCGAGATATAAACTCAACCGATTTTTCCATAAAAAAATTTTGTTTTGCTTAAACGCAGTTCTGGTAATAAAAGATAATTACTAAAATACAGAAAATTAAAATTTCCGATATCGGTCCATATTTACCCGAGATATAGCCTAAACCGATGTTTTTATGAAAGTGTTGCGTAAGCGAACTTAAGCATTTTTTTTTTTTTTTTTGTAAAAGCTGTTCTGGCAACGAAAGGAGGTTAAAATACAATAAATGAAAATTTCCGATATCGGTCCATATATACTCGAAATATAGTCTCAACCGATTTTTCCATAAAAAAATACACTCTTATTTGTTTTCAGTGTTTTTTTATGCTATTGTTTAGTTTTTATTATTATTTCTGTTTTTTTATTTTTTGTAGTTTAAATTTTTCTATTATTTTTCCAGCATTTGGTTTTCATTATGTCTGTGTTTTCTAGGGAGCTGTTGACACCATTAAGTTTAGTTTTTCAATTAATTATGCATTAAAACAAATTGCTCGTTTAAAGTTCTAAGCTGTTTTAATAATTTTTATTATAATTAATAAAATGGTTTGAAATAATTGTTTTTGGAGATTTATTGCTGCGTGGAGTGAACAAAATTATCAATTTCAATCTTCAGGCTGATTAAGATGATTAAAGGATTTTTACTCATTTTCAGTAAAATGTAAAACGTTTAACAGATCTAAAAATAAAAGCTAGAGATTAATAGTCCATTAAGTGGGATATAAATTTCCCAGAATATTGTTTTAGTAATTGATGCCTGAAAACACATGAAAGCTTTGTTGCTGTTCGTTGGAAAGAAATAGAAGAACACAAATAAGAAGGATATCAAAAACAGCTTGCTTAAGTTTAAGATCGAGGCCAATTCTAATGTAAAAAATAAGGGAATAGTTTCTTAAAATTTTTATACGAGTAGTTTGCTAATTAAGCATTTTTAATTAACTTGGATCTCCTGCTACAGATACCAATCAAACAGAGCAATACTATATGTACGAGTATGAGTTGAGTGGAAATAATTAATCAACGCAAGAAGAACGTGGTGTATCATTCGGAGTGACACTACTGTGAAATTGATTTACATCAGCATCTGCCTTTACGGCCTAAACTGAAGATGGACCAAAGCCACGAAGTGAATTTACTAGCGCTCCTGTGTGGCTTACCTGGCTCACAAGACAAGAAGTCATTTCGTTATATTAAAACGTTTCGTTATATTCAAAAGCAAAAAAATTGGGTCTCATATGAATTGAAGCCGCAAGACGCTGAAGGGGGGATTTTGAATATCGAAAGTAATGCTGGAACGATACAAAAAAAAAAAAAAAAAAAAAAAAAAGAAGTAAGAAGAAGTATTGAGCTCGAATAAGAGTTGAGTTGGGCGGCTTTTCACACAGCCAATTGAAGGTCCAAAATAAAAAGTTACAATAGAATTAAAGCGGAAGCAAAAGAATTACCAAAAACAAAATATTTCCTGCAGAACGAGCTGTACAAGCAATCACTGAGCAATCGACCACAAATGGATGAGGTATAGACGAGGTACGTGTGCTACGTAGAATTATGTAGATTTCGGAGACAATACCCTTTATCTCGTCGGAGCATAATCCACAGTAGTATCGATAAAACAGAGTATCGATAAAACAGCATCCCACATTGCGGCGGAGCTCCAGTGAATCAATAGAGTTGGATACCCTACTGTCACCGATAAGCTTCTTCGCTCTCTCTTGCACTCGCTCGAGTAACCCAAAAATAGACTTTGAGGCACCGGTCCAAGTTGAGAGAATTGTATTCCATTTTCACTGCCTAGCTTACGGTATCGCTTCGTTAACGATCGCTAATGTCATATACAAAAAATAATTGAATTTAAGTCAACTATTATACAACTAACAGTTACTCCCTCTTTCCCCCTCCTAACAACCTATTTTCCTAGTTCTGGTACAATGCATTGCATATGTAGGGATCATCCCCTGAGTACTGGTCCAATATAAAAATAAAAAAAATATCGGAGGTAGGAGAGACAAAAGGTACAGGATAATAAGACAACATTAAGTTTATAACCGGCCCCGGAATGGGGTTTTGACCTTAAAAAATTTTGGCGAACGTTTACGAAACGACTTCGTGAACCAGGCGGTAAATATGTCTTGATTTTCAAAATACGTTTTTGTTGTTATCGCAATTAGTTTAAATAAATACCTAATTATTTGTAAATATTTTCGTTTTTATGCGAATTTAAATGATAAAGTATTCATTTATTCAAAATATTTGTAGAGTTGGCCTGTTAGTTATTCTTGATATATACAATAAAAACAACAACAAAAATACAAAAATCTTTTGTTATTCATTTCATTATGGAGATACGGAATAAATTATTTGTTTCTTTCAAGGTCGGTGTTAAAAAATTTAGTACTACTAATTTGTTTATTTTGTTTTGAGATTTTGAATATAAATTAAATTTATGGCTGTTCGTTTATGTTGGTTGAATGGAATGCTTTTGTTGAGCATTAAAATCAGAAAATAAATTTTACTTATAAATGCATATTTTTGTGAAAATGAAAAGTGCTTAAAGAAGTAAATTTCATTTTCAATATGAAAGTAAGAAATAGGTCAAAATTTAAAACTCTACGCTACTTAATTCTAATTGAAGCTTTAACAAGGTTTAATGAATAGGCTGTCCATTAGTCACTCTATACTGCTAAGTGACCGGATGTGGCTTTGAGCAACACGTGCAAACGAACCAAATTTTTTTTTATCCAAATGGCTGATCTTTTCAGTTATTTTATGGTTTTACCCAAAGTGGCAGAGATTTGTAATATGGAGTGGTATCTTTGGCCCACTGATTCAGTAAACAATGAACCAACGCCAGGGAGGTTACTTACTCTCTATTGCGATGCGACAGGAAAATCGAAGAATTGGTATTGGAACTCTGTATTGCGTTGCATTTTCATATTTTGCTTTCGCATTTAATTTTTCCGTTTCGTAAATTTTATTTGATCATTGTTCTACATTGTTTATTTTGTGGTACCAGCGTTGGTTCATTTTCAAACTATTTCGCGAAAAAGTTTGCGCAAACGAAACAGAGTACCAAATTATACTCTTATCGCATCGAACTCACTTTCGCATCGGTTATGGTGCGGCCCTTCGGGGAATATCGTGGTGGTTGTGGTTTAAACCCAAATCGCGGGGAGAGTTCAATTGAGCTCGGTGTGGAGTTGTATTGCAACCGGGTGCCGTGACCTATAGATCGGAAGGAGTATTAGAAAGGCACCGCTCCTAACCAAGGGGGGATCATGTCCAAACAACATGTGACCGAATTGGTACTTATGCATGACAGTCATGTATGGGGGCGCTGGTAGACGCATTGTATTCACCCGGTGATTAGATCACCGTGGGGTAAGGCCATACTGGCAGGTACCCACGATAATCGTTTTCACAACTTTCGCATCGCAATAGCGACTAACCTTTCCTGTCTCTGTAGGAAGACAAAACTTGTTTATCTGCACAGAAAAAATTATCGTAACAATAAAATCAATAAAATTTAAAAATAAAAAAAAAATTTGTGCGAAAAATAATTTGTATGCATCAAAAAGATAAGCAAAGGGAGGGGTTTCATAGAAAGCCATTTTATCGGAATTGGATTTGAAACCGAAAAAAAAAATTTACTTTGATGTCATGAAAACCAATAATATCGGTTTTTGTTCGAACTAGAATTAGGGTCGGTTTTATATCATGTTTAGACGGTAATGTGAAACGCTTGGTTCGCTCTAGGAACCACGATTGCGAAACTAGGTGTTCAGACGTTCGTTTTGGTTTCACACTGATGTTTACATATTTTGCGCAAACGTTTGACTTCTTTTTTCAATTTTCATTTATAGCGCATTTACACCAACTCAAAATCTAGTAGATTTGAATTGAAATCTACAACGAAATTTATATCGTTTACACCACCGTTTTTTGACATCTAGCAAGATTTCATTTGCTCAAAAATAATTTATACATGTGGGTTTGACAATACAATATTATCAGAGACTGAATACACCAGCATTAAAGTGTATATTTTTTGTGCCCAGAGTTGTTGCAGCGTAGTATTTTTAAGTACTTTTTGCAAGAAATCACAGTTGCATCGCTTAGTACTGAGTAGATTTCAGGAGATTTCGTCGAAATCTACTCATAAAGTAGATTTCGTTTTGTATGGGAAATCTTCTCAAAATCTACTAGATTTGGCTTGAAATCTCGAATGAGCAGATTTCGCTTTGGTGTAAATAGGCTATTAAATCTTAATGTAAGTATCCAATTTTTATATCATCAATGTTCGGTTTTTTCTTTGTTTAAGAGCTAGTTCAGATAAACTAGCGATAATTTGTTATCAATTTGGTTCATGGATTTACAACAAGATTCAAAATGAACCAAGTAGGTTCGGTCTCAAAACTCTGTATGGCGAATCATGTGGGTTCAATCAATATTGGGCCGCGAATCATGAATGAGAGCGCGAACCTCGAATATAAACTGTCGTGCCACAGAAAGCAATGTCATCGGTTTTGTTATTGGTAAACCCAATAGCTTATTTAAACCCAATTACATAACCCTGTTAAGTATGTTCGTTACAACCCTGATTCTTTTAAATGCGCCAATAAGGTATTTATATGAGATTTTGTTGAATGCATTACTCACTTAAATGCGCAGAGATTAAAAATTATTCTAATTGTAATTATTAATTAATATAGTAATTACATTTCAATTTTATTTCTATAACCACTTGTTAAAGGAATTTTATATAAATTAACTTCCAGCTCTCAAATTGCAACAAACAACCTTTAAAACAATTTTGCGCACCACTAAATTTAAGAGCCCCCGTCAGCCAGCAAGCTCATGTTCCCTGAGTTATAAACAAAAGCAAATGACCATGAAATTGCCACATGTAGCAAGTGTTTAGTTTACCACACACTTTAAACACACATTTGCAAAATAATCATGACAAGGTAACAAACAGCACATGGCCAAAAGAAAGGGAATCTTCGGATATGGGTTAGAAAACCCAACATAACTTAATGATAATGACGTTGATGTTTAAAGTGAAAACATCAAAGTGAACTAAATCGTAAAATTATTGCTTTCTGTACAAAAACACACAATTAAGTCTCAAGCAAATTAAACTTAACCACTAATGACCACTTGTTTTATAGTTGGCACAAGCACATAGAAAGACAGACAGACCGGAGAAAGGACGGACAAAAGAAACAAGTTAACAACGAGAATAATTTAAAACTTATTTTGTTTTCTTTTTTTTAAATGGGGGAGTTAAAAAACACAATCTTTTTGTCCATATAATTAAATGATTAACAAAACAATTCGAAACATGCAACATTCACTGTTCAAACAATTTTAAGCCACAAAAAAAAAAGGAAACAAGAGATTAACACAGCTTAAAAAAATTTTGAAGAAAAGCTAAAAACTAAATTGAGATGTTGATTTAAGCTTGAGGCCAGTTTTGTTTTTTATATAAAAAGTGTTTTAATGAAGTTATTCTTCGATATTTTGTCTTCCTTCGAAAGACTTGTTCAGGGAACATTTTTCTTGAAGAAGTCGAAATATCGCAGAATGAATTCATTAAAACATTTTTTATATAAAAAAAAAAATAAAACTGACCTCAAGCGTAAATCAACATTTCAATTTAATTTAAAACAAAAGTTAAAAAATTAGGATCAAGATAAAAGCTAAAAACTATTTCTTCTAGGTGTCAAAGAAAATGTTTATGAACCTTGACTATTACTCATTTTCGTAGAAAAGAATTGAATTGAAGAAAAATAACCCAAAATTTCAGACAAATGATCTCTCTATACAAAATTTTTTACACTGATAGAAAAACTTTCGTAGATATAACCATTTTTTGCATTAATGTTACGATTTTGCAATAATGTTAAAGTTTTCGCATTAATGTTACGATTTTGTTTTGTCGCAGAAAGGAGTGCCCGGAAATATTGCAGCTGTTGAACTGGCGAAAGCCGGTTATAGCAAGGGGACACTACTAGGAGGGTAGGAGCCTCGCTTACAAGCTGTGAGAACCAAGTACAGCGTTAACTTGCAAGTACTGCACAAAACATATGATCTAGTGAGGTTACCTGCCGAGTAGCGAGGTTAATATTGCCTGTGTATGATCGTAGGAGGACTACGGTCTCGAAGGGTTTTCTTCGGCGAAGGTGACATACTTTGGTGAGAGTTCTGACAGCACATTGTTACATAGGGGCGCATGCTACGATGTTAAATCTTTCATTTATTGATTACTATAGAAGTTGTAGGAATGAACACTAGGAGGAGAATGTTGAGCATTCCTTTGTCGGTGCCCTGCTCTTTGTTCTATAAGAGTGCTGTATCTGATTATATGGGAATTCGGGTGAACGAACCGGTTTTTATTATCCGGCTTTCGGGTTGGTTTGGATCTGAACTGTCGGGGGTGGTATAAGTCTCATAGGCTGCATATCTTCCTCAGGCAACAGAACGGCATCAAGAAAGGACCCAAGTGGGCTGCTTTCATGAAACTGACAGCCGGTATAACCTAATCAACCTATCCTACGATTTGGTGTTGTCCTAAAACCAACGTAAAGCTTCATTCTAGTTATGGAATATGGTTTCATTAAAGAAATAACAATTGTAATTAGAATGATATTTGTTTGTTTTTGAAAAAATGAGCCTGTGCCAGGAGTAGAACGTGCAACTTGAAAACTGTCAGTCCAGTACTCTACCAAATCAGCCATCGTCTTATATACATTTAATAAAAGGTTTACTTTTAATATATAGAATTTTTTAAATTTATTTTTCTAATTTAATTAAGTTTTAAATTTTTATATAACTTTAATTATTCAATTGTAATATTTATAAGCAATTTGTTTTAAGTTGTAGAGACTGAACGTTTTTCTGATTTGATAAAAAATTTATTATTATGTGAAGCAATTTGCTGTGTAAAGTCAAGATTACTTGTCAACGAAGGTTTCTTACATACATATGTATGTACAAAGACTGGCACCGAAGGAAAATTTACAAAGTTTTTTAATACAGATATGTTAATTACTTAACAATTATAATTGTTAGGTTAAGTTAGCGGCCTGCCTACCTAACCTAACCTAGGTTAAGTTACATAGGCTATCAGTTTTATGATTAGCTACCCCACTTGTGTCTATTATTGGTACCATTGTGTGACTAAGAAAAAAAAAACTAGCTTTGTTTATAAAGAAAGGAAGCGATGAAACAATACAAATTTGAAAGATCTCATTTTTGTGGGAATTAAATAAGAGAAAAGTCTGTTTTTAGTAGATCTTTCTAGTTTTACTAGTGACATTGTTTGGTTTTTAATCAATTATTGCTAAATCAAACCAAAACCTAAATTGCGAGAGCAAAAACAAATACGGAAAGCATGCCGTAAATTGGAGTCACCATTGCTCAATATGGTAACTTTCAGATATAAACTGATACACATTGAAATAACTTTGCATTTTTCCTTTGTTTAACGCGATTTTCAACACAAGCTTATAATCCTAGCTAAATATCTACCTGAAAGTAGGTATGTAAGCTAAAGGTGGCGCATTATCACTTACCAACTTGCTTCTCAATCACATGATTTTTACTCGCGATGTTCCAGTTGCAACATCGATTCACTAAATAATTAGCTCCCCCGGGGAGCAGGTGTACACCTAACCAGGATACTCTGTTTTCTAGGGCATCGTGATCCTCGTTTGTCGTAGCTAAATAATTAGCTCCCCGGGGAGCAGGTGTACGTCTAACCAGGACACTCTGTTTTCTAGGGCATCAAGATCCTCGTTTGTCGTAGCAAATAAAACTCTAGGAAACCGTATGACCTGTGTTGTGGTGAGCTTCCTAAACCCTTACGAAGTGCTAAAATTGGCAGAAGGGATATCGACAAAACTCTTTGGAAGTTCTGCTTGCATACTATCTTGGCCCTGATCATGGTTGATCAGGGTCAATATATTTGGCTGAAACATTCTGGCTGTGCTTTAAACCTAAAATAGCAACAAAATACCTGTAATGTAAAGAGCCAGTAGTGATGGTTATTGCGGATGAGTTGGTTAAGGGCGTGTACTCTTAATGGACTTCGGTCTAGCAATTTGTTTAGCTTTATTTTGCTGCATACTATCTAAATAATCCTTAATTTTCGTGCACTCTCTTTAACCAGCACTACACAATTTAAAATAATTTACATTCGTGTTTATATTTTTTTATTTGACCCTGAACTTGACTTTTGTTTAAAGAAAAAATGTATGACGTTTTAAAGAAATAATAAAAAATTTAAATTCGTAAAAAAAAGAAAAAAAGAAAAAAACACGAAAACGATGACAAGAAATCAACTGAAACGTGCTAAACGCATTCGTGTTCTCTGGTTAAATTTTATTACCTTTTATTTAATTTTTGTAGCACGAGCTAGTCATTAACTTGTCTCTTTAGGGTTTATATTGTCTGTTTTTAACAATTTTTTTGCTTGCCAAATTTGTTAAGGGTTCAAAACTGTATTTTCAATTTCTTACATTCTTTAAAGTACGATGGAATTGAATAGATATTAAGCAGCTCAGGGACTTTTTTATTGTTAATCTTTCACTTAGAGTCAGTCTTAGGAATGAAACTTAAACTTGGATTATTTAGAGTTTTATTAAACTTTGATATAATTAACACTGGCTTTGATCCTCCAAATTATTTTCCAGTGATAATTTAACAGATGTTGAATTAGCTGATAGATATTACCAGGTGACAACATAGCAAAACAAGGTTAGCTTTGCCCAATTTTCTCAGCCTCTTGTTAAAGCTACATGTGGTTAGAGTCCAAGCTTATAAATTCAAGCGAAGAATACGGAATTGGTTTACATCAGCTCTTGCCTTGACGGCCTTAAGGTGGATCAACTCCATGAGATGGTCAGCGCCCCCGTGTAGCTTGCAAGGCTCACACAGGTCGCAACATTATGCCATAAGTTTGTAGCTATAAGAACAAACTCTTGCTGAAGAGCTCAGCACTTCTAATTCCTCCTGTATTCACTTTTCCGGGCGATAAATGAAAAACAAATCTCGATGAGTTGGTAGGGCGAACTCCATTAAGAGCATCAACCTTTAACTAACTCACCCATTCCTTACACTACAGTATTTGCTGCAAGACACCGGCACCTCTGAGGTTATTAGCCACCGAAAACCGACATTGCACTATATTTATAAGCGAAACTAGTTCTATTCCGGCTATTTAGGCGTAAACCATAGCTGGAACATTTTAGCCCTGGTATTCACCTCAACCATGATTAGCTCGAAGATGATCTGCAACCAAAACCTCCCATGAGTTTTGCCGATCTCTGTTCCGCAAATTCACCCTTGGTAAGGGCTTTGAAGGGCCAATAAAACATAAGTCGTACGGCTTTCTAAAGATTTATCTACTACAACAAACAAGGAACTCCTATCGCTGCATGCCCCAAAAATATATAAAATTAAGGTCAGTTTCAAACTACTCAAATGTGTTAACTCTAGTTAAACGGTGTTTAACTAACCTGGTGTTTTTAAAGTTAGGTTAAAGTTTTGATGCAATTAAAAACTTTAGCTTAATGTTGTATTGTAGCCCAAGAATTTAAAATCTTTTTCTAAAATTAGTTAATCTTGTTAAACACAGGATTAGTTAAACTCAGCTTTCGCAAGGTTACCATAATTTTTTATTACTATGATATTGCATTTTTGCTAAGCACCTCCTAAACACACTTCCTGGCAACGCAAAACTAAATATCCCACCGAATGGTAAGTTTTTTGGAATGCATTAGGCTCTCTGGGTTATCATGTGAAGTAGTATCTTCACAAATATGTTTTTTGTAGTAATATACATTAAAATATTAGTAAATTACTTTAATTGCCAAAACAAATTTTTTTTATAAACATTAATCCTGGCTAAACTATGTTTAACTAAACTGGTGGTTTTAAAGTTAAGCTAAAATTATGATATAATAAAAATATTTGTAATGCTTTTATATTATATTGCCAAATCACTAGAATTTATCACAAAATTGAAACAATTTTAACATGTTTTTCTAAAATTTGTTATTCTTGCCAAGCCCAAGATTAGTTAAACTCGGTTTTCGCTAGGTTGCACATTTGAGTAAATGTTTCTTATTATATTGCATTTCTGCTAACAGCTTCCTAAACAAGCTTTCAAAAGCTGACAAAGACAAAGCAAACTTCAAGCCAAGTTGTAACTTTTTCGGAATGCATTAGACTCTGTTGGTTATTATGTGGAGTAGTATATTCACAAATCCGTTTGTTGTAGTAATCTTACATTCCTTAATAGGTCTCATTGCCAAAGATTATTTTTTTTATAAAAACTAGGGCCAGTTTCTAACTGTTTATATGTGTAAACCCTAGTTAAGATGTGTTTAACTAAACTGGTGTTTTCAAAGTTAAGCTAAAGTTTTGATGTAATGAAAATATTTGTAATGCTTTGTTATTATATTTCCAAATCTTCTAGAATCTACCACAAAAAACGCAGCAATTTTAAAATATTTTTCTAAAATTAGTTAATGTTGCTAAAAGCAAGATTACTTAAACCCGGTTTTCGCCAGGTTAACGTAATTTTTCTTATTATTATGCTGCAAGCCTGTTAAATATGCTTTCTGACAGCGCCAACCCAAATTTCTCGCCAAATTATAACTTTTTCGGAATGCATTAGACTCTGTTGGTTATCTTGTGGAGTAATATATTCACAAATCCGTTTGTTGTACTACCCTTACATTCATTCACACTACGAAAGATGATTTTTGTTAATAAAAATTAAGGGGCTTAACTGTGCTAACCTTAGTTAAAATTTATTTAGCTAAGCAGGTGTTTTTAAAGTTAAAATAAACTTCTGATGAGATATAAAACTTTTTGCTGTTGTAATGTATAGTCAACCCACAACAATTTACTACAAAATTGCAGCAATTTTTAAATATTTCTCTAAAATTAGTTAATCTTGCGAAAACCAGGATTAGTTAAACTCGACTTTCGCAAGGTTAACACAAATTTTTTTTTATTTTTATATTGTATTTTTGCCACCTAAACACTTGTAGTTATTAAACTTTTTAAATAGAATTTAATTCTTGATGCGTGAGCTTTAAAATTAAGCCGTAAACTGTCATTATTTTGTACTGAGCTTATGTTTTTCTCGTAAATGATTAATACAACATCTGAAATATTTTGAAAATATTTTTTCTTTTAATTTTTTGTTGCCAGGTTAGCAAGAAGCCATGAAGCATTATAAAAGAATTCTAATTTATCAAAATAATGCAACATTTAAAGACCCCCAGAGGCATTAGTTACTTGCAGCAACTTCATTATCATCAGGTATCACATTATAAAAATGATGATGATAAGCAGCAAGATCATTATGAGTAAATTGTTTGCAGGAAAAGCTAAAAGAAAAACCGTTAAATGCATTACGTTTAGAATGATAATCTAATGAGGAAAATGCACAGAAGAAAATGAGAATTAATGGGAGTATCTTCTACTGCAGACCAAACAACAAAATATGTCTTCTATTGTAGCGAAAAAATTTAAAAATTTATTTGCAAGTATGTAGAAGAAAAGCAGTAAAATAAGTCTGCTTTTAAGAAAAACTGCAAGCCAATTAATAGACATTTTACTTCAAGGTTCTAGAAAAAAAAGTATTTAAAAAAAGGAGTAAAATATGAAGTGAACGTATGATTTTATTATTAAACAGTAGCTGAATTCAATTATCAGAGTAGCAGCAACCATTACACGCTATTAGACAGCTGCTACTTGCTTCAACAACTGATGGCTGTTTAACTCATATTTTGCTTTTTCCTCATTTGCTGTAAGTGAAGCATAATCAATGGTTAGAATTTATAAAATACATGATCTTCTCAACTCATCTTCTCAATGAAAATGTTCCCCCATTTATTTATTTTTCTTGCTACAAAATAGTTTTTGTTTTTCCTATTTGCCTCCGGCTTCGTATTTGTATTTATTCTTGGCAGCTTCTTTAAAGAAACTTTTCTCTTGTGTTGACTTAATGATTGGTTCTTATATCCAATATATAAAGTCATATGTGGATTTAGAGGCTAAGAAATCAATAAAGTTTTCTTTCTTGTTTTTCCTTTTTGCTTTGTTTTTTCTATGCACGACTTGGAAAAGTTTAATACACCCCTGACGCCTCGAATGCCACCGCATCAGTTGCTTTTGTGTTGTATTTCTATGCCAGTTTATTGTCGGTACATGAAATCACGTTTAAGGTGGCTTAAGTATTTGGCCAGAAGTTTGTGCAAGTTGAAGATGATATTAAAAGAAAAGAAACAGCTACTTTAATGGTGTCTATGCAGCAAAAAGAAAAAAATTTCAAAAATTAAGGAAATAATAAATGAATTATTTAAGAGTATTTTATTAAAACCTAATGAAGCTTTGAAGAAGCTGCTGCTTGTATGTAGTTCTATCCAAACCTTTTTTTTTTAAACAAGTTCAACTAAGCTAGTTAAGCCGACATAAGCTATTTATTATATTACCAAACAAGGTCAGATTTCATAATTAATTTATTGTCTACATATATTGCTTAATTTGTTGAATTGACATAATTTTTTATAATTCTCTGGCAAAACACATGAAACTCTTATTTAAATAATTTTTTAAATGCCATAGAAAAGTGTAAAAACACCAAAGGAATGATTGAAAACTTGTAGGATTAGCTAATCTTGTGCAAATTAAGTTTAGCTAATCCTTGATTTTACAAGGTTAGCAACTTATTTTTAGTTTAAGTATACTTACATACATAAATTCACTTCGTACATAAATATTTTGTTTAATATAACTATTTGGCGTAAGCACTCTTACTTAAAAACAGTAATACTTTAAACGATAAAACAAAAAACAAAAAAACTAAAAAAATTATAACAAAATTGCATATGTGATCAATATGAGCTCGGTTGCTGAGTTGCTTAAGTGGCAGTATTAAAATACATCATGTTTACATGGTACTGAGTTCGAATTCTAGTGGGTACTGATGAGCAGTGTAGCGACTGAGAAAGAACTAGTTGTCCCCCAGCTTATTGTATGCAATTATTTTTTCCTGTCTTTGATCATTGCGGCAATTATTGTTATAATTAAAAATAATTCTTGGCTTAAGCCAGGCTTGAACTTGAGCCAGACAAATATCATCACATAATATATGAAATATTCAATAAGTTAAACTATTTATCACTAATATACACACAAAATATTAAATACTTACAGGATTAGTTAATGTCGTATAAAAGAAGTTTAGCTAATGCCTGTTAGTACAAGGTTAGCATTCATTTGATACCTACATATGTTGTTTAATTTAGAGATTTGATACAAGCAGCTAGTAAATATTTTATTTATTTGCCAAAACACATGAAGCTTTTATTTAAATAATATTTTACAAGCTATAGAAAGATGTAAAAAAGCTTAAAGAATTATTAAAAACTTGTAGGATTAGTTAATCTCGCGTAAATGGAGTTTAGCTAATCCCCGATTTTACAAGCTTAGCAACTTATTTTTATTTCATACTGTGTATGACTATCTACATATCAATTATATACATATACGAGGTCTTCCGATAGTGACGTCTGAGGTCAAAAGATTCAAAGTTGAAACTACATCTATCGAACTGGCTGGCATTTATTTAGACCATTTAGTAAACAAAGAATGGAAACGTCTAACGACACGTGGAAATAATAAAATTGTTTCTCAAAATAAATGTTTTATTCAGGCAATATTGTAATCGTCTTCCAGTCACGGACTTATTGAACCGCCTTCGTTTTTACTTGGAAAGAAATTTGATTGAATTTTTGTTAAAATAATTTTTTAACAAAATACTGTTTTTGCTTTAAACATAAAAAATCAAAAGAAAAATATTTCTAGATTTATTTTCTAAAATAAAAAATTGTTCTTGCCGACTATAGATTTTTTCACAAAAAAAATTTCTGGCACCACTGTTTGTAGGGTATTTACGGATTCTCTGTGTCTATTTGCATTTAAACTCATTCGGTCGTCTTCTTGTTTTCTGGTTTCATGATGGTGTCATGAGTCTTTCATTTACATTCCACTCCTTTTATTTTTGTTCCTAGAATTTGTGCTTTTCCGCTGGCAGTTTAAACAAAAAAAAAAAAAATTTTTTTTGAACTTGAAAATTTCCCACATGACTTTTTTAAAGCACATAACCGAAAACATACAATTTCACATGCTACTTTGTGGTTTTATAAACAATAAGACATGCATATCAACAAAAAAAATTTAAGCTTCACGACATCCCTTCTCCCTTTTTCCTGTGAAGCAATTGTTTTTCTCTTCATTTGTTGTTGTTGTTGTTTTGTAGTCAGTATCTGTTAAAGTGAAGTATGATCCATGTGGCATCTTCTCATATGACGAGCATCTATTGTTAAGTGTAAAGATGATCATGATGGTGATGATGATGACGATGACGTTGCACGAAAAAATCTACACAATAATTAATAAGTGGCAAATGCACTCAAAGATGATGTGAAATTTCAAACATTCTAAAAAGTTTTTATGTTCGTTCTTTCAAAAGCATTATTTTTTCTTCTGCTTGTTTTCTTTGTTTCCAGATAACTGTTGTAGTGAAAAGATTTTCTTTCAAATTGTGATTGAGAAAGGCAAAACATTGCTATTTATAGACACTTTTTATACAAATTTTATGTACAACAGTTCGCGGCAGGGTAATTGATATGTCTTCGAATAACACAGAGCAGGTCAGTAAAACTCATAAAAAAAATAATGTATTAGAAAATTTTAAAATTGTTTATAAGTAAGAATTTATTGTTCAGCAAATTAGCATTCAAAGAACTGAGTTCTAAATGGTTAACTTGTTGTGGCTAATCGCGATGAATGAAGTTAAGGTGGGGCAGGTTTAACAGGCAGTGAAAAAGTATGCCCAAAAGGGCCAATTTGGTGGACAACATACAAGTTATTAATATAATTTCAAAAATTTCCAAAGTCTACTGATGATTAGGGTAGTTCCTATGAAATGTCGACATATAGATAGCTGGGAAACATAGAAAACAAGCTATTTATAATTTTTTATTAATATAAATTTTTGTTTGCTTGAAAAATACATTTATTATAATGAGTTTATACATTATCCAAATTGTTGTCCATCGCTAGCCACTACTTTTTCTTATCTTTCTGCTAGCATATGGACTGCGCGCCAAAAGTTCTGCTCCGGTTTTGAGGTAAAGAATGCATCAAGCCAATTACGCATATCCTCTTCTTAACTAAAGCTTATTCCAGTAAGGTCGTTCCGCATTGATCGAAACAAATGCAGAAACCTTGCAGAGGCACGGTCTGGACTATAAGTCATCTGAGCTAAAACTTGCCATCCACGGTTTTTTAAATAGTTTTTGACCGGTCTTGCAACATGTGACCCATCATTGTCATGATGGAAGTTTATGATCTCGTGTCTAGTTGAGTATTCTGTTCATTTTTCTTTGATTGCCCTCTTCAAATTACATAGCCTTTGTGATCATCTGATCTGATAAACAGCTCATAACACAAATCACTGTTACGATCCCAGCAAGTACAGAGCATTTACTTGGCGTCAAGGATATTCGGTTTTGGCGTTCATTTGGCTGGTTGGTCGAGCTATACATATACCTTTTAGCGCTGGAGGTTATCATAATTTATCAATTTTTCATCACCAGTAACATACCTTAAGCTGTTACTTTTTGTAGCCCTCAAGCATCTTTTCTTTTGAATGAACCCCAATACTTTCAAACGTAAGCAAATATCTTGTTGTGCGACTTGCATTGGCAGTGTAAGTTCTTCTTGCGTTTAACAAAAATCTTCATCGAGTAATGTTTTTATTTCCTCATCTTTTAATTTTTTCATCTGACTAGACTCCTCCTCGTGTTCTGTGTCGAAATCATCACTTTTGAACCGCGCAAACAATCGTTCACAGGTTTCTTGCGTTGGTGCATATTGACCGTAAGCTTCTGCCAGCAATCGACAACTTTCAGCAGCCGTTTTTTTGCAAATGAAAGAAGTTTATCAGACTTCTCTGCAAAACATGTTTTTGAAATACGAAATTCAAAATTATTATGGCGATTGAAAAATGTGAGTGTCTACAATTTTGCGTCAATCGAATACTGAATTACAATAACAGACGTCATCATAATGCCAGATGATAAAACCCGAAATTTGTTATTATTGACTTTAACCATATGTCCAAATCAATCTTATTAGCTTATATACCCAGCAGATCCAGTCCAGAACCAATCTTGTGTATTGGATACAGGAGTCTAAGCCACCTATATCGCATTCCAACACTTTAGATAAAAAGCCGTTATATAATAAACAGCTGGGCACCGACAGAGGTAGGGCCAATCTGAGTATCGGATGAAAAAGTCCAATCAGCCTATATCGCACTCTAATAGTCCTTGCAAACTATGCAGCACTGGTTTGCGTAGATTCATAGCCCTTATATAGTAAAGAGCTGAACACGGATAGCAAAAGTGCCAATCTGGGTATCGGATGGAAAAACTTGAATTTGCCTATATCGCTTTCCGATAATTCTACTCAATCATGTAGCACTGGTCTGCCTAGATACAAAGCTTTAATATAATAAACTGATAGGCACTGACAGAGGAAGTGTCAATCTGAGTATCGGATGAAAAGGTCCAATCTGCCTATATCGCATTTCGATAGTCCTTGAAGGCTCTTTAAAACAAACTGGGTTGCCTAGATTCAAAGCCCTTATATAATAAACAACTGGCACCGGCCGAGAAAGTGCCAATCTGAGTATAGGTTGGAAAAACTCCAATCCGCCTATATCGCATTCCGGCAATTCTACCCAATCATATAGCACTGGTCTGCTTGGATACAAAGCCTTTATATAATAAGCTGCTGGGCACTAACAGAGGAAGTGCCAATCTGAGTATCGCATGAAAAGGTCCAATCTGCCTATATCGCATTCCGATAGTCCCTTAGAATAAAGATCTGGACACCGACAGGGGAAGTGCCAATCTCAGTACCCGATGAAAAAGTCCAATCCTCCTATATCCTATTCCGATAATTCTGCTCAATCAGTTCTGGCTAGATACAAAGCACTTATAGCTTATAAACAGATGGATACCGACAGAAGAAGTGATCAACATTTTCAGTGTTGAACATTTCCTCGTCCCTAAAACTTCTATATTAACATATAAAGAAGAAGCGAGACATGCAATGGGACTAACCCTTCGCATGCCTCCCTATGTGAGAATGCTCCATCAGAATTGCCACTGTAGTAAGCAACCTTCGTCGAAGTAGAAACCTAAAGATAACAGTTCTCCTATTATCATACTTGGGCCTTGGGACTAGTTGTAGTGTGGAAGGTGTTGGACTAAATTTTGCTAATCTGAGCAGGGTCGAAGGTATAAACACTGGGCACTTAACAGTTTTAATTAATTTAATTCCAACATTTTAAATGCTGTAATAGCGTTTATTTTAGTCTTTTGTGTTGTTATTGTTAAAGTCAAAACTCCACAAACACTACTCCCTCTTTTCTCCTCATCATAACCTGTTTTCCAGTACAATGCACTGCATATGTAGGGGTCATCCCCTGAGTGCTGGTCCGAGATAAAAAAAATAAATAAATAGACAAAAAAAATTTCACATTCGGCAGGTAATCTGCTCTGTGTAGTACCTACAGCAAGGCTTACTCTAGCTAACTTTTTAACAAATTCAATCTCCATTTCAAAAACTGCAAACTTTTTGTATAAATTTGCACCACAATAAGCCCAAAAATAACTAGATGAATACTCATTTTGTTTAATTCTAATTATATTAACCTCAAATGAAAGTAAAGACAACAATTTTGTGTACTCATTGTAGCATAATTGTAACTTTAAGTTCACATTATATGAAACTTTAAGTCCTAAATATTATTTATTTAACAAAATTTTTATGAAATGCTTTTATTTTCTTTGACTTAAACCGATTAGACTAAAAATCATTTACTAATCTCGCTTTAAGTGAGTTTAGCTAATCCTGCTTTAACTGAGTTTAACTAAAAATATATATGGTTTATAAAACCTAAGCTGAGCTTCTTATGAAATCTAAATAACAAATAAAAATTTTTCTTTACTTAAACTCGCAATTTAGAAATTCTCCTTGCTACATATTCCACGACTTCTTATATTAAATATGTTGCCATTTGTTTCTTATTTCTCTTAAAATAGAATTATTTCTATACATATTTACTCAACAATTAGCTTAAAACAAACAATAAATCTTATGGCCGGGCAAAAAGTAAACATAAGTAAACATAAACTAAAAAAAAGTTTCTAAAGTTAACAAAAATTTGTTTTTACCGCAATTTTAAGTTGTAGTAATTTTTTATATTTTTGTGGATATTTTCTTGACTTATTTTTTCTGAAAGTGTCTGCCACCAATGGCAACACATTGAAATACTGAAGCTAAAGGCAAAGGCAAAGAAACGGAGCAAACAAATGCAGTCTTATTATTATTTTTTTTATTTGTTTTTAAAGAAAAACATTTGAACATTTCAAACCATTTACTGCATTAGACGGGTATTATGCCCAAGCGAGATGAAAAAAGCCAATACATAAAAAATTCTGGCAGCAACTAATTGCTGTTATCTATAGTTAAAAATCTTTTAAAACAAATTTTATGAAATTGTAAATGTTTAAGGAAAAAGTTTTTTTTTTGCTGCCACAAATATTTGGTTTATTTTGTGTGTTGTGCAGCTGGTGGATAATAAAAGAAGTACTTTTATTTTTTTCCCAAATGTGGAGCTTAAGGTTTAGATTAAAGCAAAATAAATAAATAAAACACTTAAATCACTATGACATTTTTAATGGCTTTTCCTCTTGCAATTCAGCTTTATCAATACTATTACTAGAAAACGTTTTAGTTTTATAAAAAAAATTTTTTCAAAAATCATAAAAGATTTTTTTTTTTTTTTGTAGCAGAAGTTTCTAGTGCAGAGTTACAAAGTTTGTTTAAGCAAAAAGTTTCTTAGTTAAATTATGCAATTAAAGTTATTTATAACCAAGTAAAATTTATGTTAGGACAAACACTTGTGAAGTTAAACAGATAGTTAAACTTTGCTAAACCGAGTTTAACTAAACTGCCTTTAGCTAAGATTAGCTTGTTTTGAGTTACCCATAGAAAAGTTTAACTAGTAAAATACCAATATAACAAAATATTAACACTTAAATAATAGTATAAAGAGTTATTTTGTGTTTATTAAAGGTTTATTTGACAAACTTTGTTTATAAACTTTTCAAATAAACCCATAATAAACAAAAAATATGTTTTGTGGATATGGCGGTAAAAGTATAATATGAATGTAAAAATCTGATTAAATTTTTTTTTTTGGAAATATAGTTATTGGGATTAAATCTTTCCAGGTCTTTTTCACTTTACTATAAATTTTCCTGATATGTTCAGCACAACACAAAAAAGCAAAAGCTTGTATTAACTTTTATATAATTCATGTAAAATTAGAAGCTAAACCGAGTTTAGCTAAACTTAGTTAAGCCAAGATTAACATGTTTTGAGTAAACCACTAGAGAATTTATATAACAAAATTTTTAAAATTCACTGTTTTATGACTGAAAGTACGAGTATATTATAAGTATTCAAGGTTTTGTAGGATTTGCCGAATAAAATAATACACGTCTGCTTCGCACAACGATTACAATTTGATTATATCGGTTTTCTCTTAACAGCTTTATATAAGCATACTTAAATCTAGAAAGTTGTCAAAATTAATATCAATACCTACAAAAATGAGTTAGTACGAGTATATACGATATAATAAAATCAAAAGCCGATAGCCCTAGTGTCTAGTGCTTTATTAAACATAGTTTATAAAATAAAAATTATGTATTAATATTGAACTCGAGCTAGACGAATGATACCAACCCATCATCATATAATATTGGAAATATAAAAATAAAATAAAAAATAAAATTATACTACGTTAATATGAGATTTAGATATGAGATTTAGATAGAGATTGTAATGGACAATCCAAGGGAATATAATGAACCTAGAAATCATTGTCCCACATTCCTAACAGCGTCAGATACGAGTACAGTGACCATACTACTACAATTTTTAGATAAAACTTTTACATAACATTAACTGTACATTTAAGCCTTCAGGCGAACTTAATTAGTAAGTCAATTAGTTTCATTCTACACTACATAAAAAAATTCAGGCTTTACACTTCCTAGAAAAACCTCAAAATTTCTGAGTAAGATTGATAGTTAATCTCTGCTAAACCGAGTTTACTTAAACCTGCTTAAAGCAAGATTAACTAAATGTGAGAGATTTGTAGAAAAATTTAGTCACCAATAATTTTAAAATTTGATGTTTACTATAAAAATATTAACTTAACACTTGTTGTGAGGCAATGTTATATACATATACTTTGTGGGTCGGTCAAGTATATTTTCATGCTAATTTATGTTTCTTAATAGAATTTTAACAAATGGAATTTAAAAAATGCAAATTTTCATAAGTAAAATTAAAGGGAGAACTATGTTCAGCCTAGATTAGCTAAGCACGCTTTCACAATTATATATTTATTTTGGATAATCCATTGACAAGTTTAGTGTCCAATATTTTTAAAACTGTGTTTTTTTTTACTTTTTTTTTTATAAAACTACATACATATTGCTTGTTTCCAACGTCTTTGATCTTTTGTGTTAAAATACGAATAAAATTAAACTAAAAAACATTTTTGTTAATAACTAACAAATAATTACCGCTTATTCAGAAATAGCAAACACTGTATAAACAATGTGGGCAATTAATAAAATGCATATGTAATTCAATATGGGATTCAATAGCTCGATGGCTGAGTGGTTAAGGCAGCCGTTCAGGATGCGTCATGGCCCGAATTCAAATCCAAAAATGGGTGCTGATGAGTAGTGTAGCGACTACGAATCAGTTAGTTGTCCCCCAGCTTAAGATTTGATTATTATTTTTCTTGTCTTCTTCAATCAAAAATCATTGATTACAGCAAATTTGTATTGTAAAAAAATCCTTCTTAAGAAAAACTTAAGAAAAAAAAAAAAAACTTAAATAAAAACCTGATGTACAAAAACCAAAAATCTAATTTAAAATTTATAAAGTTCAACAAAAAGTCAATAAATTAACAAGCCAAGTAAAGTTTACATAAAACGCGATGCATTCGAAATAAAATTATTAGTTAAACTTTATTAAACCGGGATTAGCTAAACTTGGTTTACTCAAGATTAACGCTTTACCGAGTGTGAACAAGATTTGCTTGTTTCCATACAATCCTCAAAACCTTAACTCACCTAAAACGCTTGAGCCAACATGAACTACCAACGTTTTCTTTAGCAGTTTCTGCTTAACTTATTCCTTTCATATTTTCAACTGAAATTCTATTTTTCTCTACAAGTATATGACTGAAGGACTTGATTCTAAACAAAACACGTTTTTTAATCTATTTTGAAATCTACGTTTATCTTTGATTCTTTTTTAAATGAATTTGTCAACAGTTTTACAACACCTTTCTGATGTTAAAGTGAATGGACAGACATACTTAAACACACACACACACACACCTATAAACAAACAATAGCAGAAGATAAAAACGTTTTAATAACCAGAACAAGAGAGACATGTAAAATGTTAATTTAACATGTGTAATTTTACATTTTACACATGTTTGTCAGTATGTGAATAATACTATACAAACAAATAAAAACTATTTTACTTTTCTGCTTCTTTTTTTTTTTATTGTAAAGTTTATGTGTTTGTTTTGTGTAGCCTAAAGTAGTTTCCAGTAAATTAAAAAAAATTTAACAAAAACATCAAGTGAAAGAAAAAAATTATTCTAAAAATGATTCTATACAAGAATGCGTTTCTTAGTTTCTTCTGAATCGTTTTTTATTTTTGTTTTTTTTCAGTTTTAACACAAAAAACAGACAGACAGACGGCTGACAAATGGAAAATGAAAAAAAAAAGTTTTAACAAGAAATATCTAAAGAAATGTAGAACAAGTGCATTTTTTTCATGCAGCTTCTGTAACAAAAACGTCTTTTACAAGAAGAACTAATGATAATAATGAAAGAGATGGCGGTTGGCTGGTTGGAAGCTGATGTTTAAGATAATTATTTTGAAGATGTTAATGATGTAGCATAAAGTGTTGTTGTCAGCATGACGATTAAAAAAAAATGATGTTATTTACTTTTTATAACAATTGAAAGTATAACACCTGAATATAAGAAACTTTCGTCTAACACTTCTGATTTAAATGGAACTAGAAAGCAAAAAATTTGATTTTATTCAAGTATTTGATGGGAAAATTTAAAAACGTTTTGTATTGAGTGTATTAAGCAATTACTACTGGGTGCGGCTGACGACCACACAATGCCCTTAAGGATAATCAGGCTTATATAGGGTGGCGCAGAACTACCTTTGTGGTCGGAATGAAATGGTATAATTAAGGCGCTGAATCTTATAAGAGAACAATTTTTTTAACATTTTTTTTAGTTTCAACTAAGTGACTTCTGCATCCACGTGAGACTTCCACGTTAACCCACGGTCAAAGTGAATATCAAGATACTTGATTTCTTTGCTCTGCGGAATAAGTGAGTTGTTAATTTGGATAGGCGAAGATGTTTGTTTACAAAGTGTGAATATATATGTGACATGAATACATTTTTGTTCATTAACTTTAATTTTCCAAAGCTTTAGTCATTTCTCTAATATCGAAATATATTCCTGCAAATTTCGTAAAGATAATTGATGGTTTTCATAAACGCTTCAGAATGCTGTGTCATCTGTAAAAGTTGATATGTAGATTCTGGATATCGTTGGTATATAAAAGGCGTAAATCAAATATAAGTCCCAGAATTCTACCTTGGAGAACTCCTGCTCCGATTGGCTGTGAGAGACTTACAAAGTCACCTTCTTTGATAACAAATTTCCGGCCGCATAAGTAGTTTTCCACAAGCTTGTGGGAATTTGTAGGCAAATTTAACTTTATTTTGTGCATCAAACCTTCGTACCACATTTTATTAAAAGCTTGAGCAATATCAACGAATAAAGCTGAACAACACCTTTTCTCCTCAAAAGTCTTTGTTATGACGCTTACCAGTCTTTCTGTTTGCTCTATGGTGCTGTGCTTAGCCCGAAAGCCGAATTGATGATTAGGGATACATCCCATATCATTCAATATTGGAGTCAACTTCGCCATCAGTTTTGAAATTGTTGTTAGTAGACTTATTGGTACATATGATTTTACTTTAGTACTTTAGCCTTTCCTAGCTTGGGTATCATAGTAATCATACACGCCTTCCACTCCGCAGGATAATACTCAAGGCGTAAAATAGCGATAAAAATAAATAGGAGAATTCTTCTAGCTACATGTGGTAACTGCCAAGCATCTTGCCAGTAATTTGATCAATACCTGGAGCTCTCCTGGGGTTTGTGTTACTGATACCGTGTTAATGTCTTGAAATTCTAGTCTCAAAGACACAGGTGGTCTAACAGCATATGATGGTAATTCTGCTGCATCATTTGCTGTATCATTAGTAACAAAAATGTATCCCTTTTGCAAAATCGTTTCTTTTCCAGTCCCCAGTTAAAGTTCGCAAAGGTGGCTTATCTCTTATGGGCCTTTTCAGACCTTTTGTTGCTTTTCAGAAGGATTATTATTAAGGAGTGCCATCAAGGTTTTCCAAATATGCTTTAAGGGAAGCCACTCTCTGGATTTCAAGCAGATCTCGTAATTGAGTTATGCAAGCCCGTAGGTTAATTTTAATCTGAGGAGACTTGCGAAGTTGGCACTTTCCTCTAACTCTTCTTTTTTCTGGCAGAAGTTAGTTAATAGTTTTAAGTTTTTTAAATCTAATTTTATTAACAACTTGTTAGAGATAGATGGCTAACTATAAGCTTAAAACGTTTTTTACTAGCAGCTTAGATTATATTTGATTAAAAAGCATGAAAATAATAAGTAAAACTTAGATAACCTGAGATTAGTTAAACTTGATTTTCTCAAGTTTAGCTAAACGGTTGCAGGAATACTGATTTATTATTATAATTAGTACTCAAATTAGATAAAATGTAAAAGTTATAACAAAGGCGAACACAAATTTTAACGTTTTTAAGAGGTGTTAAGCCCAAACAACATTTATACAGTTCTTCTTTAACCTAAAACGTAATAATAGATTTGAGCCGTGAAAGTTATATGTTATTAAATCCGTGCTTTCTTTTTTTACTACATCTTTTCTAAAACGAAAAATTTTTGTAGTTTTAATCTTAGGTAATAATAAAAAACATAAGTAAACAAATCGTTTAAATATAAATAGTAACGTTCAGGTATTTATTTCTGTTATCTTATTATAATGTTGGGACATTTTGAATAGAAAAATGTGAAAAAGAAAAAAATGGTCTTAAAAACTAACGATTCAAATGTTGTTTCTTTGCTTACACTAACATTTTCTTTAAAGATCAAAAGAAAGTTTTTTATCACAAATTTTTCAGCAACATAACCTGTGTTTTTCTCTAACTATTCAATGTGTTCTTTCTAATCTTCTGCTTGTTACGAGTAACTGGGTTTCTTTACATGTTTGAAGTATATTTAATTAAAATATATATTTTTATGTAAGTATTATATTTAATTAAAATATTTTTTTTACACAGTAAAAGATTTATATATTCCTTTCCTTGAATGAATAAATAATTTCATGCAAAGCGGAAATTTTTTCCTTTCAATTTTTCTTTGGCAAATGCAGAACAAAATTTATTAATTAGTTTTTTCTTTGAAATTGCTTCTTTTACTTCTCACGTTTCAAGTATTTACTCACACCAGATATCTCTTTAAGAAATTAATGCTTTGCTTTTCATCAGTTGTTCCTATTTCTATTTTCTTTGCTTCATTAATTATTCTAAATAAATTCTACTCTCAAGAGCAGATGCTGATTAACTGAAAATTCTAAGCAATGATTCAGTTTTCAAGAATTTAACATAAAATTTTGTTGATGAGAAATTAAAAATTTTTATATTTGTATATATTTCAAGCATATATTCAACCATGTACGATTATATACGAGTATGTATACTCGAAAATTGATTTTTGACTTGCTTAAACCAAGTTTAGCTAAACTGTATATTTTAAAGTTTAACTATTAAAATGTATAAAAAGTTTAATACAATCTAGAAATGCTGCATCCTGAGTAACAGATAGCGATTTTGGGGGTTTTCAGACCAGTTTTCACCTCGAATGGCCTATACTGCATATTTAAGTTTCAAACTGTTAAGTGCTAGCTGGATATTAGTTGTTAAGAGGCTGCTATCTCTTTATTTGTAAAGGGAATTAGAAAAACCTATCGAATTTCATTGCCAGGTATATTTCTGCTACAATGGTTACAACATATTAATGCTTATCGCAAGCCCTTAAGTTTCCTACAACGAACGTCTTTTAATATATTAATCTACAGGCCTTATGAACTGCGTTGCGTTCAAAGCTTTTGAAATTTTTGCATCAAAAGCGCCCGCAAAATTTACCCGTTCGTTCTTGTGTCCGTAAGATAAAAAAATGTTTACAATTATCTTCATTTAAATTGTTTTTAGTGCTAAAATGTTCAAATAAAAATTTTCTGGAATGCATTATTGCTTTTTTCATAAAATTCTAATTCAATTAATATTATTAAGCAATAAAAACATAAAAAAATACTAAGTATAGGTTTTAAGAATATTTTATAAGCATTTAAGTTTATTTTTCGTCAAAACGAATAATAAAAATAAATAAAACTTAGATAACCCGAGATTAGTAAATCTTGCTTTTCGCGAGTTTAGCTAAACTAATAACAAAAAAGTGATTCATCATGATAAATAGTAAATAGATCAAATAAAAGTATCAAGCCATAGTAGTATTAAACATACAGCCAAACAAACATACAAACACAAAAATATAATTGAAACTAATATAAGTTTGTTAATAACTATTCTTGTCGTACCATCTATTCAGCCGTTAAAAGCCGGCGGCAAACGTTGCACAAAAAGTGCACAAACTGGAAAAAATTTACAAAAAACAACCGGATAATTATCCTTATAACCGGGTCCAAAATGATTGTTAAAAGTTGAGATGCCTGTCCCACTGCAAAAAAGCGCACCGAATAATATAAAAACTGGCTCCGAACTGGTTAGTGAGCCGGTTCGGAATTTTTGGGAATACTCAAAATCGGCAAAACCTCACTTCCCCCGGAACAATTCCAATTCCGAGTTTTTTTGAGAATTGCTAAAATTGGCTTCGGAAATGGCCAAAATCTTCTTGCTGCCCCGGAACAAACCAGGTTATGATATTTTTATGAAATTCCAAGAATCGGATTGGGAAATTACCAAGATCTTCTCATTTCCCCGGTACAATCCCGGAAGCAATACGCCAACTTCAGTTTTAGTGTAAAACGGAAACACGTTTTTTTTTAGGACAATATCCAATTAATCAAACTAGTGAAGCCAATACAAAAGATTTAATAAAATTTTGATAAACCGAGATTAGATAATCTTGGTTTTTAAGCGTTTAACTAAACTAATAATAAAAAAGTAATTCATTGTGATTGGTAGACTTAAGATGAGATAACATTTCCAAGTTTTAGTAGCGTGGAACTCAATGTTTAAGTTATTTTTCTGTTTATAGACAGTTTTAGCTTAAAGTAGAACACTTTAAGCTAAAAGTTTGTAATAGAATTTGTGTTCGGATAGACATATGTTTATTATTATTATTATTTGTTTTTGTTGTATTTTTTTTAATATTTTTACTTAAGTTATACACATACTCGTATGCGAGTAAAACTTTCACTTGAGTCCTTGAAATTTTCCACTTACGTTCTGTTTCTTTTGACTTTGGCGCACATTCATTTTTCATGTTTGCTCGTATACACTTTCAATGATCACAATGCAAGCCCATTTAACTATAAAATATTGGAACTAGGTCACGTTATCATATTTATAATATGTTAACTTAACTTTTTTCCCCCTTTTAATAAGTATAAAAAACAAATAAATGCATAAAACTTTTTCCTTAAAAGTAGATTTTTTTCTCACAAAATTTTAAAAGTCATACAAATTTTATCTAAAAAATGGAAGCAAAAATCTTAACGAAAATAAAACGCAGCACTTTATGTGTTTTATGGGGTTTGTTGGTTCTTATTTTATTTAGCAACTAAACTACTGCTTTAGCTTCCAGTTTTGAAATTCTTTTCCTGGTGGCTTCCTCTCAGCGCAACTATAGTACTTGTAGTAGTTTAAGTTATTTCATTACTATTAATAGAGTAAAATTTCATATTCACTCATAGACGGATAGCCAGAGAGACGGATAGAGAGACTGACAACCAGCCATGTGCAATTTTCATATACAGTTTGATGTAACAGTTTTTCCCCAATTTGTGTGCTTGAACATAAAAATACACTGTCTAGTAAAAGCAATACAACACTAGTGTTTTTATTTTTTTATTAGAAAATAGACTCGAGTGTTTTTTCATTCTGCTTTGCAGTAAACTTACTTTTAGCTGACACTTATTCCATTTACCACATGTTGTTGTATGCAGCTTTTGCTTAAAGCAAGCCATACAGCCTAAATGTGCCACTGCAAGTTACAATATGAAGTGGAAGTTTTGTTTGTTTTTTTTTCTCTCTCTCTTATCAATTTCTCTTGAACAAAATGCATATCTGCTTTTTTTTCTTCCTCAAGTTAACAAGAAAATTACTTTGCTTTCCTTTATTTGTTTTTGTTGTTGTTTGAGGGGTTTGCGAAAAATTTTATAAATTTTTAAACAATCACTAACCTAAATTTTCCAACTCAAGAATGAAATAAGAAATAAATTTAAATTAAACTGTTTTTGGCTTAAGAAACAAAACTTTATGATAAAACATAAAAGTTAACTGTGAATTACACTAACAGTTATATAAGAATATATCGCGAGCTTTTTATAGAGGTATAGAACTTTGAAGTGGAACCAAACAAAAACGAACTTTTTAAATTGACCTGAAATTTACTTTATTCGAAAGATAAACTTACAGCATTATCACCAAGGCGTTGTCACCACTGGCAAAACCGCTTAGAATAAATGTTAGTTTACACAATCGAGTATTCATAATGGGTGATTTTATAAAAACTATCGGAAATTAAAAAAAAAACACATAAAATTCAGAAAAATGCATAAAATATTTATTTGGATCGATAGTTGGGTCGATATAATTTAATGTTTGAAGATTATTTCATGCAAATGTTGGCCGCGGCTGCGCCTCAAATGGTCCATCCGCTTGTCCAATTTTAGCATACTCTTTCCAACATTTCGGCCGGTATCTCACGAATAATGTTGGCAATGTTGGCTTTTAGTGCGTCAATCGAAGCGGGCTTGTCGCTATAGACATTAGCCTTAACATAGCTTCACAAAAAATAGTCTAGAGGTGTTAAATCGCACGATCTGGGCGGCCAATTGACTGGTCCCAAGCGTGAAATAAACTGTTCACCGAACTCGCCTCTCAATTGGTCCATTGTTTCGCGTGCTGTGTGGCATGTGGCACCGTCTTGTTGAAACCACATGTCATGCAAGTCAAGCTCTTCCATTTTGGGCAAAAAAAGTTTGTTATCATCGCACGGTAGCGCTCACCATTCACAGTAACGTTGTGATTCGCATCATCTTTGAAGAAATACGGCCCAATGATACCGCTAGCCCATAATCCGCACCAAACGGTTGTTTTTTGTGGATGCATTGGTAGCTCTTGCAATGCTTCTGGCTGCTCTTCACTCTAAATACGGCGGTTTCGCTTGTTCACGTATCCATTCAACCAGAAATGAGCCTCGTCGCTGAACACAATTCTTCGATAAAAAAGTGGATCTTCATCTAACTTTTCAAGAGCCCATTCACCAAAAATTTGGCGTTTTGGTAGGTCGTTTGGCTTCAATTCTTGCACCAGCTGTATCTTATAGGGCTTCACACCCAAATCCTTCCGCAAAATTTTCCACGTAGTTGAGTAACAGAGGCCCAATTGCTGCGAACGGCGCCGAATCGATAATTCACGGTCATCACCAACACTGGCCGTTACGGCTGCGATATTTTCTTCAGTTCGCACTCTACGTAAGCGTGTTGGTGGTTTAATGTCCAACAATGTAAATTTGGTGCGAAATTTTTTTTACAATAGCCCGAATAGAAGCCTCAGTAGGTCGATTAAACTGACCATAAAATGGAAGAAGCGCGCGATGAACTTTCTTAACAGAGCACGCATTTTGGTAATAAAATTCAATAATTTGCAAGCGTTGTTCGTTTGTAAGACGATTCATGATTAAATTATAGACCAAACTGAAGATGTTTGACAGTGACACAAGATACAAAACGTGCGTGAGCTGTCAAAACTAGTATTGCCAAAAAGATAATAGCAAAAAAATCACTCGTTATAAGCATTTAAATTTGAAGAAATCTTTCTGCTTTAAGTAAACTTGATGTTAACCAATTTACATATGTGTATCAAATTATCCGCCAATTTTTTGTTTACGAGTATGTAAATTAAATACACTATAATTTTTATTTTTAGCATTATTTATGGTGTTTTAGAAAAATTTGATAAAACATTGTAAAAGTTTAAGAAAACATCAACTGAGTTTTTGCTATTTATACAATTCCTATATATACTGTCAAACAGTCAACCATTTCCCCTCTCTGGCTTTTCTTATATGTAGTTGTTAGTTAACAAAAATTCTAATCTTCTGGAAACTTTTTCCTTTCTAAAATCACTTTGAATGTTTATTTTATTTATTTCTTCATTTTAAACTCTTAACTAGAAACCTCAATTAAATTCCGTTAATTTTATGCACATTTCTTCCATCATCCGCAGCCACATTGCCGCTAGTGAACATGCTAATGCTTATTATAATTATATGTTTGCTGTTTAAGAAATATATTTTTCACTTTAGTCAAAGAAAATATTTATAAAATTCCTTTCTTTTTCAAAAAATTTTCTTGTTTGTGTTGAAGACTTGTTTCCATAAAATTGCCTGAAATAAAATCATCTCTCTTTAATTGTAGAGAACAAATTGAAAATTGGTTTTCCTTGTCTTATTGTATTTTCATACTCAACACTAATTTAATTAATTTTAAACTTTTTTTTCTTCTTTTTATTTTCTTCACACTTAAATATTCTATTTTATGGTAAAATTTTATAAAAGAACAATTTCTGAGAATCTGCAAATTAGAAGGTGGTTTTAGCAAAGTGTTATCTCAGTGATGGAGGCGGTGATGGTAAAAAGTGCTGATACTCATTTTTAGTCAATTAAATCTGGCAGCTGGAAAGCAATTTGAATTAGAAAAAAAGTTAAAAAAAATAATGTTTTATATGCTGAAAATAATAATGTGATTAAAATTTTTGCTCAAAAGCTTTAGTAAGTGAAAAATAAGCTGAAACTACTGTTATAAAAGGCTTGTAACGAGTTGTTAAGGAGTATGTAAGTCATCAATAAGCTAATTTACTGTTGTAAAAGTTTTATAATGAAATGTCAAGGACTATGTAACTCAATAATAAGCTTATTTAGTGTTATAAAAGTTTTATAACGAAATCTTCAGGAGTATTGAAGTCAACAATGAGCTAATTTAGTTTTATAAAAGGTTTATAATGCAATGTGAAGTAGTATGCCGATAAAGTTATTTAAAAAAAAATGTAAATTTGATTCGTTAAGACATTAAAGAGTGTTTTTTTAACTTAGCTACGGAATATAATAAAATCTTTCCGAACTTTAACAGTTTATTAAACCTGCAGCTGTTTTATCGAAATCTTTTCTAAATTCAACAGTTTATTAAAACTGCAGCTGTTTTATCGTTCGCTATATTCGTCATTACTAATTAAAAGCACTCTACAAAAATTGAAAATTAGAAAATTGTTTTATTAAAATGGGTGTTAACCCATATTGCTGCTGCATGTGAAGCTGCACAAGAGAAACCGAGGCAATTCATTTTGCACCGTGTTCATAAGAACTTGGACCACAAATGGGCGGAACTCGCAATGTGGTTTAGGTGAGCCAACAAACGTGAGAAGCAAAAGTGCTTCATTCATCACCAAAAGTCAATATTTGGTGGGCATTTTTGGTCCATATTTCTTCCACAAGGATGTTTTCCACTGTCTAAGTTACACTAGAAACTTCGCATTATCAACTTCGTTCAATTATTTAATTGTGTTTATGCGTTGCAGTGAACAAATTTATATTCTATTTCTGCTGGCGAAATTTCATGGCAAATAATTCATCGTTCATCGCCCCAGTTGTGTTTATGCTAGCACTCACTCAATCTTACTTAATTTCTTTTTTTTTCCACTTTTCAGAAAACTGCGTTTTCATCTGGCAAACTGCAAATGATTAAAGTAATATTGCTGCCATTATTTTACTCTGCCAACTATTTCTCTTACTTTAAATCTTCATACTTTGACCACTTTTGCGACTATCGCCTAAGAATTTTCTTTTTGTAAAACATATTTTGCTCCATCAAGAATATCATTAATTTCTGCTGGAATGAGCTGGAGTGAAGCAGCTAATTTAAAATGAAAACTTTTCATTTATTCATTTTTGCCATATTTAGTTTTATAAACCCCTTTCCCTGTCCCTCAGTCTCTATTCGTGGGGGATTACACAGGTGCCATTAAAGCAGTTTTGCTGGTGATTTCTTACAAAAGACTCTGTAACCAGAAAATGAAACAATCATTCATTCATTTCTTTAGTTGTTTTTTTTCAATTTAGTTTGTTTTTTACATCCTGACCTGTTTTATCTTTGAGGTTGCTGTTTTTTTTCTGTTTTTTTGTAACATTTTATTTAAAGCGTGTATCTGGAAAAGCAAGCAAAATGGTTTTTATCGTTAACCATGGTTTAACTTCCTGTTTGTATGCTCAAAAAACTCATCTTGTTTTTGGGTTTTTCCTAAACCCGTAGTGGGAAAAGTTAAAATGTTGCTTCGTCTTCTTCTGTTGCTACTTGCTGCCACTTAATGTTGCGTTTTCCAGTGCAAGCAGAGTGTGTAGCACTGCTTTGAAAGGGTAAAAGGTGGTATCTTTTTTCGCGACTCCTACTACTACGCTGGTTTAGTTAAACGGCATCTAATATTTCATCTTAATAGTGGCCGCATTTTAATAGTGGATAAAATTTTAGCTTACCAAAGTTTCAGTTTGCTTTTGATGTCTTATATAAAAGAATTTTTACAATTTATCTTTGGCTGCTCTACCAGCTTTTTGTCTTCTTCATTCAATTTGCACTGAACTAGGCAAATACAGAGTTTCCTGTAAGACAAACACACACACACATACATACTTATGTTGTAATTTAACTGAAGAAGTGCTTGCAATACTAAATTCAAAACGAGACGATAGAAAGAGAAAATCTTATCAGATGTTTAAATTGTTTGTGCTAAATGTCTTGCAACGACAGTTTAGCAATTAAAATCAAAAAGATTTTCATCAAGGCAAATTGAATTTTATCAAAACTAATGCCTTAATTATATTCACGACAGCAGGCTACCGACCACATAGCAACAAATGGCGCTAGCAATAATTATCTTTCAATCGTGTAGTCTTCTGCTTAATTATATTTTAAATAGCAGCACTGTAAAAACTCTTCGGTGTCCATATGATATAAAACAATACCAGTTAATAATACATATAGCACAACTATCACATATGGTTTGTGTAAATATACAGAAAAAATTATAGTAAAAATAAAATCAACAAAATTTTTGTCTGAAAAAATAATTTGTATGCATATACTCGTACATACATAAATATCAAAAAAATAACCTTGTATTTCGTATTTTGTTGTTGTTTAAAAAGATAGTTTTTTTCGATCAATAATTATTTTTGCTAAACTTTTGTTTGAATCCACGAATTCCTTTACAGGTCCGCATTCAAGCAATTTATTAATTGATTCAAAGAATCTCGCTATTGAACACGAACATTTTTTTTTTGTGTGATAACAAATATTTTTTCTGGGGAGTGTAAACATTAGAGTGGTTCGCCTTCCATACAATTTTTTATTTTTATTTTTTTCCATGCCTTCAAATACCATCCTTTCACTATTTTGTTCACTGTGTCGCCATTTTTAGTCCGATCATGACATTTTATATATCGATGTAAGGGCTGCATTTAATAGTTTATTAAAAACATAAGAAAAATTTATGTTTTATGTTCGAAGTGTTTGATATGTTTAGCCCTCTATAACATTAGGTATACCACAGGCAACATACTGGTCATCTCACATAAATTCAAAAAGTTGCAGTTACTAAGCATTATCAGGTGATGTAAACTATTGTAGACATCCTTTTTTTGCATAAAGTAAAACACTTGTATGTTTGTTTCTTCTCTTTATTTTAAATACTCTCTTTTTATTTATTTTCTAAGGTGCTTATAAAGAAAGTTACTGACGAAACAAATCTCTATGTGGTACAGAAAGATCCCAACAATACTTTTAATGAATCTGAATTGAAAGTCCAACAATTTATTGGCATGGTGTACATTATGTCACTTATCCGTCCTTGGTACTCCGCTTATTCAACAGATCATGTCTGTTAATAAATTCGAAAATATAAGACAGTATCTGCACTTTAACGGCAATAGTAAATGTCCTGCAAGAAACCATCCTGATATCGATAGAATCTTTAAAATTCGCCCAGTTGTTGAGGCTGAATCGTACTCCAAAAATCTGTTAGAAACACGACTTTACGTAGATGAGCAAAGTGAATGTTTTATCATTATTTGGATCTCACAATGTCTAATTCTTGGTTGCTCTATAAACGAGTCTGCAAATTAAAAAATCTGCCAGTAAAGGTGTCCTATCCTCGTCAAATCTTCGTTGGAAGTTGGTGAAACTTTGTGTAAGATAGGAACAAAGCCAACCCTTTCTACTCGTCGGCATTTGGAAGATGAGATCCAAGCTAAAAAGCAAAGAGGACCTGCGAAATACGTGTCTCTACAAGCACTCCGCCATGATCAAGTCGGTCACTGGTCTAAATGGAATGAAAAAAAAATCTATGCAAATATCCAAAATGTACTGGATTCACTCACACAGTGTGTGAAAAGTGCAACGTAGCCTTGTACTATACTACAAACATAAATTGTTTCAAAAACTTCCATTCGAATGAAAACAAATACTTTATTTATCACTACTTTGTAACTTGAATTTTTACGTTATGTTTTTACATTTTTGCTACGGTTATTTTTTCACTTGTAGCTCATTGTTGCCTGTGGGCTACACTCCCTTTTTATAGTATTTTTCCATTTTAATAAGAAAAAATTAAATTTTTAAAATATATGTGTGTTTTTAAATTTAAACGTCTAAATGAATCTGTGAAAAATACGTAATTTAAAGGTAATGAGTTATACAGGGTTAATCTCTCAAACGTTTTTAGCTTAATCTTAAAATAATCGAGTTTAGTTAATCTTGCTTTTGGCGAGTTTAGTGGTGTTTTTATATCACAACGACTTTCAGAATATTTTACATTTACTAAACCCTTTAACAATAATACCCTCGATCAATGCAATGTCGAAGTTCGCCATATAGCATAAAGAGAAGATATATGTGAAACAATCGCATTGTTGAATACTTTTATAACAATGCAGATAGTTATGTTTGAATTTATTTATTGAGAAAACACGCGTAAAAGGTTTAGACAATTTATAATATTTAAAATAAATTTGTAGTTAGTTTAAAGTTAGGTTTTTAGCAACTGATTAACCGAAGCTTATTAATGTTATACCCGTAATGTTAGTTTTACACCTTAAATCTTAAACAAAATTAATTTTTCTATCTATATTAAAGGCATGAGAAAAATTTCTTTTTATTCCAAGTCTTTGATATGTTTAATCTCTCAGATATTTTAGCTTAACCTCAAAATAATCGAGTTTAGTTAATCTTGCTTTTGGCGAGTTTAGCGGTGTTTATATTTAACATCGACTTTGTGAATATTTTATATTTACTAAACCCTTTAACAATATTACCCTCGATCAAGGAAACAGTATGGGTGGTCATACCATTTTTATGTGGCATTGTCAAAGTTCGCCATATAGCATAAAGAGAAGATATATGTGAAAAAATCGCATTGTTGAATATTTTTATAACAATGCAGATAGTTATGTTTCAATTTATTTATTGAGAAAACACGCATAAAAGATTTAGACAATTTATAATAATTAAAATGAATTTGTGGTTTGCTTACAGTTAGGTTTTTAGCAATTGATTACCCAAACCTGGTTAATGTTACGCTCGTAATGTTTTACTTCTTAAATCTTAAACTTAAATTTCTGTTTTATATTCCAAGTCTTTGATATATTTAATCTCTTAGACGTTTTTAGCTTAACCTTAAAATAATCGAGTTTAGTTAATCTTGCTTTTGGCGAGTTTAGCGGTGTTTATATTTAACAACGATTTTGTGAATATTTTATGTTTACTAAACCCTTATGAAGAGTTTTAATCGTTTAACAATAAAAAGCGCTGGGCTATTTCATTTAGTTATAAGCTCCCAATTTCATTTCTTTAACCAAATAAATCAATATATTTTATGTAAAACTGGCTTTATTGCATTAATATTAAAATTAATATATCTGCCTGTCTTAATTCAAAAAGTTTCAACTTAGCCCTCGTCTTATTTCAATCTGTTATATTTAATTATTGCAATTAAATTGTTAATGAATTGAAAACTAAATAGTTTTCTTTTTGCACTCGTTTGCGAGCAGCAAAACTATTTACTTCTTTTTATTATTTTAATAAATGGCTTCTTAAACTGAAACAACAATAAAATATTGCTCAAATAAATTCAACGAAAATTAACATTAATGACTTTAAATTAAATGCTAACTGCACATTCAACTGGGTGTTGAATGTTCAACGTCAATGCTTTTTTACCGCTGCTTCCAGCAGTTGGCCAATGTTGTAAGTTTGGCTTTCAATAGGATTTGAAAGAAAAGTTATTGCTTCTTTGAGGCTAGACATTGTGTTGCGTAGCAAGATTTGTGTAAAATAGCTGATAGAGTGACAATGGAAAAAATAAGACATTTATAAATTAGCTACAAGAGAAAATTGTGTTTTGTGATACAAGAAAATTGGAAAAGGCGAGGTTGTTACTTAAAGAGATTGTCTTAACAATGGCTGCTTAAATTTTCTTTTGCCAAAGATAAGCTGTATTATATAATATTTGAGAAAAAAGAAAAACAAAATTTAATAATAATTTATTTTAATTGAAAAGCATTTAAAGATAACAGTGTGGAGTATTTTTAAACACATTTTAAAACAAGCGATAAAGAAGCTTCCTTAACAGTTTTATATTACATAAGGTTTAGTTTATTTTTTTTTTAATGAAAATAATTAAGCCATAAAAATTAGCAAGCAAATAATATTTTTAAGTTACCTTATGAAATAAAAAAGCAGCAAATTTAACTAAACTTGCAAAACCCGAGTTTTGTTAATCCCAGTTAACACAAGATTAACACATAAATATACCAGGCGTGCACTGGAATAGTATACTGGTCACAGTAATTCTATTGTAATTCTGGCTGTATGCGATGTAGAACCGTTTTGTTGATATCACATGTAAATCAAGTCCAAAGCATGCGGTGGCGGCGTTAAAAAGTTTTTAATCATATCATGATATTGCTGCCCATTCACATATACCATTACGCTGTTTTCATTTTGAAAGAAATAAGGTCAAATGATTCCTTCTGACCAAATTGTACACCATACTGTCACTTTTAATGGATGCAAAGGTGGCTGATGAATAGCTTGATGGTTTTCATTGCTTAGAATCGACTATTCTCTTTATTCACTCATTATGACTTTTTCGTGAAAATCGATGATTGATTTTAATAAAATGTTTTAGCGACTAAACACGTTTGTTTATCGAATATTTTTCATAATAAATTTACCACGTGCCTACTTCACAATTGCCAAATATAAAAGGTCAGAACTAATGTTTGTCAAAGTGGCGTCAAAAAAGTAGTCTATCTCCCGGAGGACACTGTGTACATAGGTGCACAAGTTTGCTTCCACAAAAATAATAATAATAAATAAAAAAAAAAAAATACCGTTAATGAATTATTTTGCTACAAAACCATCCCAATATTGAACAATATTGTGCATACACATTTCAATACAAGATATATATAAGCTTCTATTAATTTAAACTCTTAACTGAAATAAAATTAAGTGTTAAGTTTTTACTGTGCGGCCTATTTGACTAAATTGAGTATGCAGCTAATAAGTTTAAGCTGCTGCGGTATTTATAATGCAAAAACTTTAGCTAAACTTGCTTAAACCGAGTTTAGTTAATCTCGGTTAATACGAGGTTAAGACGAAAAAGTGTCACAATCCTGATTTAGAGTTAATTTTGTTTCATGCAAAAAGATTTTTTTGCGAATTTTTAACTTAACTTTATAAATAAAATATGTAACTAATGTTTTGCTAAAAACTATCTACAGAATAAATGAGACAAAACCTATACATATATCATTAAAATACAGCCTGAGAACTGTTTTTTATGTAAGATTCTTTTTATAAATCTTTTGATAAATAAAACTCACTCTAATAAACCTAAAACCTGTTTTGAATTTTAAAATTAATAAAATTTTTTGTATTATTTATTTGCAGAATTTCATCACTACATGAAAAAACAAATGAATGCGCTTTAAAAACAACTAAAGGTAATTTTTTTTTTTTTTTTTTTTTGAAAACTTAAAAGTTTAAATGAAATTTATCTTTAGTGAAGACATAATTTTTTTTTTATCATGACGAACGCAGCTTAAAAGTGTAAATTAAACGAGATTAATATTCTAAGAAAAAACCTTCACACAAGGATGTCTAAAGACCGAATAAAAATAAAACTAAAAACTTAAAAAATTCACACAAAACATCAAAACAACTTTTGAATACACATTTTGTGAAATAAGTCTGTTTATTAATACTTCAAACGTTTGACAAAGTAAAAGAAAAAATATGTAAAAAAATGTTTGTTTGTAGAAACCGAGTTGAAATTCCTCGAAACTGCATCTTTTGTCTCTTTGTTTGTTTAATATAAAAATTATATCAGAAAACTTAACCGGTTTTTATGCAAACCAACTAAAATTGTTTTGCTCACATCAGATTTCAGCGGCGTTTATTTCAATTTTATAATTAATGCAAAAAATCGTTTTCAGCATTTGAATTGATAATTAAGTTTGTTCAACAGATTGTTTCCTTTCTTTTCGTCTTTTATTTTTCAATTGATTTATTAGAAAGAAATTAAATTTATTTTTAAAACGTTTTTAATAGAAATTAGCATTCATTGACAACTTCCCACACTGACAGAATGTAAAGAAAAGTGATGTTAAATACTGGTGTGACCAACCAATTTAAAATGGCAAAAATTTAATCTGAATAACTTACGAAAACAAAAATAAATAATAAAACCAAATTTGGTGAAAATTCCTAATTGGTTTGCGTGAGTATCTGCCTTTAAGCCTTATCTGATGATGACCATTTAAATTGAGTGAGTGATTTTGTCAATGGCACCGCTCTCGTGTGGTTTGTAAAATTCACTCAGTTACCAGTTGCTTGAAAAGTTTGTTTGTAGTCGTATTGACAATATTTCTTGCTAAATACCTCGGGCTTTTCGGGTCAGAAAAAGTCAAATCAAAATGTGCTAGTAGGTCGAAATCCAGAAAGAACATCAGGCCTTAACCGGACTTGTCTTAGTGCTTCCCACCATCTATTTCCTTACTTTACAAGTAGCTGGTGTAGGACAACAGCGCCTAGAGCATTATGGTGCCAGCCATAAGTGATCAACAATTATTAGAGAGCTAAAGCTTATCCCTGCGATTTCTTTTATGCCTAAATGCAAGTACTTCAACTAATGATCAACGATAGGACGATCCGCTAGACGGAACCTCCTAGGATCGAGCTAATACCTTTCTTGATAAACTATATCAAAAAAAGTTATTTACTTTCTTGTAACTACAAGTTTTTATTGTGCAATAACAGAACTTCCAGATTTTGTATCAAATTAATATGTAACTTATATTTTTTTAAATAAATATTGTTAGTTTTGTAATGTATTTTCAACTTTCTTAGTAAGATTAATATTCTGAATCATTTTCAGACAGAAGGTTTAGTTGATCTTGTTATAACCGAATTTAGTTAATCTCGGTTAACTCAAGCTTAAGGCATAAAAATGTTATAATTTAACTTTTCTTGATAAACTACATACATGACAAAAACTTTACTGCAAAATTTCAAGGAAATTTCAAAAAAGGGAATAAATTAATTAGAAGATTTTCATACATGTACATTTTAAAGTTTAAGTTTCCAGAAATAATGCGAATTAACTTTAAAGTTACACTTTTGCTAATAAATATTATCAACTTCATAGTTGATTTTAAGATCTCAAACTTAGCTAATTTAATATTCTGAATCATTATCAGGTAAAAATGTTTGCAAATTTTGTGTTAATCAAGTTTAGTTAATTCCAGTTAACTAAAGTTTAAGATATAGAAATATTATAGATTTTTTTATAGTTTTTTCTGATCAATATTGTCTATCTGTTTTGGCTTGACGTTGATTTCTGGGACACCCTGTATAATTATTTTAGTTAAATCAAACCCATAATTAAAACAGCAAATAATAACCACCCTTCCATTAGACGGAGATTAAACTCCCTTCCTTAAATAACTATTGACAGACCCTTTGTAAGAATTTTGATTCATTATTACTCTTTAAAGTCGAACTGTTTAAACGTAAGGTCGAATTTTTTAGGGCTAAAAAAGTTTTAATTGCACATATTTTTATACATATAAAGAAAACAAAAGTATTTTAAGCAGAGGGACAACTGTTTCTGCGGCTTTAGCACCACTCTCCGTTAGCAAACAGATCACGACCACTGACGTTAAACACGTTCTCTTAATATTTAGCCTTCTGCTGATATAGACTTTTATCTTTTAATTGTTTATGTGGTAAAAGACCAATTAAACTCAACTAGTTTATACAGAGATTAGTTAATTGCAGTTTATGTTAATTAAGGATTTAATAGCAAATTTTATAATACTGATTTTAATTTAAATTTTCGTTTAACCAACCTCGTAAAGAAAAACTGACATGAGAGCAATAAAATAAGAAAACTAAAAGTATTTTCAAATAAAGAAAACTTACCAGGATACGTTTGCATTCCCATAAAATAAAATTAAATTTAATGATCTTTTTTTTTTCCTTTCTTTTATTTTAGATTATTAGTTTTTTTTATCATTAAAGTTGTGGTCAGTTTAGTCCATTACCAAACGAAGTGCACTCGTATGTGTGTGTGTGTTTCAAATGCAAATTTTTTATGAAAATAACACAAAAATACAAAAAAAAAAATCCCACAAATTTATATGCACTTTTAAACATCTACTCACATGCAAATATATTCTCTTTTTGCTCGTAGTTGGGTTGGCAAAGATATTTTCTAACAAATAAACATGTTCATTTGTTTGTTTAGAAGAAGAAGAAACGGACTGTCGTTTACATTTGATTGAAATTTGTACGTGACCAGAAAAATGTTGCTAGAATTTGTTGGCTGTTTTTCTCTGCTAAATTTTTTTCTCCTTGTTTTTTGTTCTTTTAATAAATTTAACCAAAGAAATTATGCAGTATTCAAACTTTAAAACGCCATGCAAGTCTATTTATATTACAGTATTCTGCAGAATTATGATAAAATCTGCTGTTTATTTTTAATTTTCAAATCGCATAATGATTATTTTAGTATTGAGTTAAGTAAAATATGTACATCATTAGCTAGAATAAAGTAATAATAAGTAAGTAGTTAGTTAACAGTTAAACCAGAGTTTAACTAACTATAAAACTTTATTTAGACGGTTGTCACATCTGGCAACATTGTCCGAAAAATTTGGAGAAAATATCTAACAGTCGTCATAAAACATATTGTCACACAAAACTATTGTCAAACATATGACAATAGTGTAAAGACTTTTCTTTGCCGTTTTCAAATCATTATCAGACGTTGTTAGCTTACTTCATATTGTCAGGTGCGTGATTTTTTGAATATCTCGTAATGCCATTGTTAGGAAAAAAAAACAAAAAACTTGGGGAAAAATAGTTTTTAGCGCGAAACAAAAACATAAATTATATTTTCTAAAAATGTTATTTTATAAATACAACAACTGACTGTGATCACAATTGGCCCATTGTGCTTGACTATTTGTTTCAGCCTATAAAAGCATCAACGCCAAAAAAAACTCTGTAGTTGCTATAAACCCAAAAAAGTGATGGTTGCCATCAATTTTGTCACCCAGTTTCAGCTCCACGTTGAGTTCTGGAACACCCTATTTATATTATATAAACCCATTTTTAAAAAAAAGTATCTGTTAAAAAATACCTTTTTAAGTACAACACTTTTGATAAAAGCGACTTTAAAAAAATTACATATAAATTATATATATTATAAATTATACATACTCGTAAAAGTTCGTCTTAAAAAAGTAAATTTGAAAAAATTAGCTTTTAAAAAAGTGTATTTTAAAAAAATTAACGCTTAAAAAAGCACCTTTTAAAAAAATTAACGTTTTAAAAACATTTTAAAATTAGTATATTTTAAAGAAAATAGCCTATAAAACACACCTCTTAGAAAACCTCTTCTAAAAACCCTTGAAAAAATACGTTAAAAGTACAATTTTTGTCTATAAGAAAAAAAAAACTTTTTAATAAACTTTGCTTTAAAGGAATCTTTAGAAAAAGTACCTTAAAATTAATAAATATCGCCCCTCTTAAATAAGTAGTTTTTAAAAACAGTCCTTTTAAAAAAGTACCTTCTAAAAAAGTACCTTTTAAAAAAGTACCTTCTAGAAAATTACCTTGAAAAAAGTAGCTTTCCAAAAAAATAACCTTTTATATATAAGATTACTTTTTAAAAAAGTATCTTTTAAGAACGTAACTTCTAACACCTTTTAAAAAGATATCGTTTAAAAAAGTACGTTTTAAAAAGTAGGTTTTAAAAAATTACATTTTAGAACAGTACCTCTTAGAACAGTACCTTTTAAAAAAATAACTTTTAAAAAGTACCTTGTAAAAGTACCCTTCAAAAAAGTACCGTTTAAAAAGAGTAGTTTTTAAACAAGAACCTTTTAGTAAAAGTATCCTTTAAACAAAATACTTTTTAAAACGTACTTTTTTGAAAAAACTGTTATACTTAAAAGAAACTATTCTTTAAAAACTTTTAAAAACCACTTTTGAAAACTTATTTATTTATGTAACTATACAGTTGCAAAGTATAGGATGCACAGCATGGGCGGGGTGACAGAGACCATATGCCTAAGATGGTATTAACAGTACGTTTGTAACGTCGCTGTGAGTAAATATAAAGACCTTTGCCTTCACATATTAAGTTGCAGCGTAGATAACCCAGAAATACCTCCAAAAAAACCGTAAACCAATACAGTTAGTTGAGGCAAACCGTTAACCAGTGCGAGTGAGACGCAAAAGTCTCGAAGACCGAACAACAGAAACAACAAGTGCAGTCTTAAGAAATAATTACGATGACGCGAGAGCTTTGTTTCCTTAAAAGAGGGAGGAACTTTTCAAGAAAACACAATTTTTTTGCTGACAAAAAAAATTTTTCGAAAAAGTACCGTTCAAAAATCTTATGAAAAAATGCCTTTAAAAAAGTACTTTTTAAAAAAGTAAAGTACTTTAAAAAAACCCCTTTTAAAACAACTTCCTCAAACAAGAAACTTATGTAGAAAAAACCTTTTGCCGAGAAAAACGGAGCTTTCTGAAAACAGTCTTTTAAAAAATGAAACGGTTAAAAAGTTTCGTAAACATAGTGAGAGACACTCCGAAGCCATTCCTAAAGGCAAAAATTTTTTTTTTTTTTTTTTGTATTGAAAAATTTGTATAATGCGCAATCAAATCAGCATTCGTTGAAGAAAAGCGCTGGACTAGACTTGTGGGATTGTAGTTAATAAATTATTTATCAAATCACTGCAATGCATTTGCTAAAGTTCATAATTTTTATTTCGTCAATGTGCATTGCGATTAAAAAAGTTTTATGTTTGTTTTTAGTTCAAGTTTGCACTCCATTTCTTAAAACGAAAACAAAGTGGTTTGTTTTTGTTACAATTTATTTAATGCATTAACTTAATATCTTTATGTGTCAGGGTTATTATGTAATTAAAATTTTATCAAAGAAAACTACTTAAAGAATGAGTATTTTATAGGCACTTGCTCTATGTGCGTGTGTGTGTGTGTGTGGTGTATGTAAGTATGTGCAAAAAACTATCAGGGCGAAATAAATGCCAGCTCCAAGAGAAATTTTCAACTGACCTTGTACACAGTGTTTTTGTTGCACGTTAAAAAGCAAGAAATTGTGTTACAATGAAAGCAAATATAAAAAAAAGAAACAATATCATTTTGAAAAACTCCCAGAAGCTTTTGTCGAATTAATTTGGCGATAAGAACAACAAGATAATACAAAATAAGAAATAAAAAAACCAGTTACTGAAATTTGTAGTAAAAAAATTTATTGATTAGAAGTAGTATTTTATAGAACGAACAAAGTATGAGATAGGTAAAACAATAAAAAACGAGAGAGATGGCGAGTAAGAGAGGAAGACAAGTTATCGAAAATCTCCCAGTGGGGAATGTTTTAAGGCCTTCGTCTGAAAAGCCTTCTTGAAGTCCTTTTAGACGGAATGAAAGACGCCTCGTTATGGATATGAAAACGTTTCAGTCACCATTCTTTCGTCAATAACATGAAGTTTTTCATTTTGGTTATGCAGGCATGAAAGTTTTCCTTAGCTCATTTTAAAAAAATACCTCTTAAAAAAATATTAAAAAAAAAGTACCTTTTAAAAGAGTACCATTTCAAACAAGTACCCTTTAATAAAAGTACCTTTTAAAAAGAAGTACCTTTTAAAAAATCATCTTTTAAAAAAGTAGTTTTTAAAAAAGTACTTTTTAAAGAAGTACCTTTCAAAAGTTCTTTTAAAAGGGTACCTTTTAAAAAAGTATCTTATAAAAAAACTCCATTAAAAAATACTTTTTAAATAAATACCTTTAAAAAAAAAGTACCTTGTAAAGGAAAAACCTTTTTAAAAAAGTACCTTTTAAAAAAATTACCTTTAAAAAAATTGCCTTTTAAAAAAAGTTCACCTTAAAAAAAGGACCCTTTTAAAACAAATACCTCTTAAAAAAGCTCCTTTTTCTAAAAGCACCTTATAAAAAATACCTATTAAAAAAGTACTTAGAAAAAAGTACCTTTTAAAAAGGAACCTTTTAGAAAAGTACATTTTAAACAAAGAGCGTTTTGAAAAAATACCTTTTTAAAAACTACATTTTAAAAAAAGTACCTTTAAAAAAGTATCTTTTAAGAAAATTACCTTTTTAAAAAAGTAACTATTAAAAAAAGTACCTTTAAAAACAAGTACCTTAAAAAAAGTACCTTTAAGAAAAGTATTTTTTAAAACAGGGTCTTTAAGGAAAGTACCTTTTAAAAATAGTACCTTACAAAAAATATCTTTTAAAAATAGTACCTTCTAAAAACTATCTTTTGAAAAAGTACCTTGTAAAATAAATTACCTTTTAAAAAAATAACTTTTAAAAAAGTACATTTTAAAGAAGTACCTTTTAGAAAAGTACCTTTTTGAAAAAGTACGTTTTTAAAAAAGTACCTTTTTAGAAAAGTACCTTTTAAAAAAAGTACCTTTTAAAAAATTACCTTTTAAAAAAGTACCTTTTAAAAAAGTAACTTTTAAAAAAAGTACCATTTAAGAAGGTACCATTGTGAAAAAGTACCTATTAAAAAAGTACCTTTTAAAAAAATACGTTTTAAAAAAGTGCTTTTTAAAAAAGTACCTTTAAAAAAAATACCTTTTAAAAAATTTGCTTTAAAAAAAGTACTTATTAAATAAGCACCTTTTAATAAAGTACCTTTTAATAAAATACCTCTCAAAAAAGTACCTTTTAAAAAAGTACCTACTAAAAAAAGTAGCTTAAAAAATTTTTTTTTTTTAAAGTACCTTTTAAAAAAAATATCGTTTATAAAAAGTACGCTTTAAAAAAGTTCATTCTAAAAAAGTACCTTTTAGAAAAATTACCTTTATGAAAGTGTCCTTTAAAAAAGGCACCTTTTAAAACAAGTACCCTAAAATCATCTTATAAAAAAGTATCTTTTAAGAAAAGTACTTAACAAAAGTACCTTTAAAAAAATTTGTACCTTTTAAAAACCACCCTTTTAAAAAGTACATTTTAAGAAAAGTACTTTCTGAAAAAAAGTATCTATTAAAAATTACCTTTCTGAAAAAATGTGTGCCTTTTAAAAACCATCTTTGAAAAACCATCTTTTAAAAAACATCTTTTAAAAAAGCCTCTGAAAAATATTTCTAAAAAGCCATTCTTTTAACTGCTTTTAAAAATGTACATTTCTTAAAAGAGGAACTTTTGGAGAAGAAAAGTGCTTTTGCTGCAAGAAACGACGTTTTCAAGAAAGTACCTTTTAAAATGAAAATTTTCATATTAGTTATGAAAGCTTCATTAACTTTGCGAACTTAATTGCCCTCGTCTTCACGTACCTTCGACTGGAACATGACATGCAATAATGTCAGCAGAGCGAAAGTAAAAATAAGTTCATGTTCTTGTATGTGACGAATGCGTATGGTCGGATTTACCATATCAAAGTGTTCTGTTCGGCGCCATTTTGTGTATTTTTGTTTGTAATCGAACATCGATGCTTAGCCATATGCTCGAACATGAACGAAACATGGACATGAACGGTCCACATTAGCCATTTGCGATGTTCGCCGTGATGCTCATACCAAGTTCATGGCTAATGGAGACCTCTAAGTTAATGTTACGAAAATTGTTTCGTGCTTGTTACAAAAAAATTTTGCATGAAAATGTAAGAATGTAGTAAATGTAATGAAAATATTTATTTTTAATTTCATAACAGCTGCGAAATAATGTTGTTAAAATAATGGGCATACTTCTTTATATGACCGATGGCTGACTGGGTAGAGTGCTCGACCAACAATCTCGAGGTTGCATGTTCCATTCCTGTCGTAAATTTTATACAAAAATTTAGGTGCTGCCTATAGAGCGTAGAAAAGAAAATTTGTACAAAGAACACTAATATTTTTAAGACTTTCCATAAACTTTTGTAGAAAATTTCTTGCCGTTCCTTGTCCAGAAAAGTTGTACAAAGGGCACTAATATTTTTAATACTTTCCCTAGAACGTTCTAGAAACTTTCTTGCCTTTCCTTCCCTGCTTAAAATGCTCAAATCTCCCTTCGAATCTGTTGAATTTGCGGAGGGTGGTTGTAAAAAAAGCCGAAATCAAAAATGACAAATAACCCGAATTACATAAAAATAGTAACACGCCATGAACAAACACAGACATCGTGATTAATAACAACAATGACCTTGTGAGAAGTATTAAAGCAACTTAAAAATTATTCACAAAAATTATATTTTTTTTTGTAGCACAAAAAATTCATAAACTTGAAAAATATAACCGCAACAAAAGAAAACAAACACATAAATAGTAAATTATAGTTTTAGCCGAAATGATGTGTCAACACGCACGGTTTCCAAAACGCACCTTTATAAAATGAATAGAAAAAAGGTTATAAATTACGAATATATTTAATTTCGGTCGATTATTTTTCTCTAATGTTCACGATGTCTGCGTAAAATAAATACCAACAATTAACCATTTATTTGTTTTATTTAATCGGGTTTCTCATTAATTTTCGGCAGCTGTAAAGCTTTTTATTAAAATTTGTTGTATAGAAATATATAAATGTTATTAAAAACTACAAAAGAAAAAACGTATTTTATCGTATATAAAACCTAAACAAAAGCTTATAAAACGTGGTCCAGTCAAAATGCACGAGGTTAATTGTAAATAGAACAAGACATAATCGCAATATTTTTTATTATTATATCGGGTTTTCCAATAAGAACTTGGCATTTTTAGTATCAAATAGTGAAATATGTACTTATAACGAGTGATTTTTTTGCTATTATCTTTTTGGCAACACTAGTTTTGACAGCTCACGCACGTTTTGTATCTTGTGTCACTGTCAAACATCTTCAGATTGGTCTATAATTTAATCATGAATCGTCTTACAAACGAACCACGCTTGCAAATTATTGAGTTTTATTACCAAAATGCGTGCTCTGTTAAGAAAGTTCATCGCGCGCTTCTTCCATTTTATGGTCAGTTTAATCGACCTACTGCGGCTTCTATTCGGGCTATTGTAAAAAAATTTCGCAACAAATTTACATTGTTGGACATTAAACCACCAACACGCTTACGTAGAGTGCGAACTAAAGAAAATATCGCAGCCGTATTGGCCAGTGTTGGTGATGACCGTGAATTATCGATTCGGCGCCGTTCGCAGCAATTGGGGCTCTGTTACTCCACTACGTGGAAAATTTTGCGGAAGGATATGGATGTGAAGCCAGCTGGTGCAAGAATTGAAGCCAAACGACATACCACAACGCCAAATTTTTGGTGAATGGGCTCTTGAAAAGTTAGATGAAGATCCACTTTTTTATCGAAGAATTGTGGTCAGCGCCGAGGCTCATTTCTGGTTGAATGGATACGTGAACAAGCAAAACTGCCGTATTTGGAGTGAAGAGCAGCCAGAAGCATTGCAAGAGCTACCAATGCATCAACAAAAAACAACCGTTTGGTGCGAATTATGGGCTGGCGGCATCATTGGGCCGTATTTCTTCAAAGATGATGCGAATCACAACGTTACTGTGAATGGTGAGCGCTACCGTGCGATGATAACAAACTTTTTTTTGCCCAAAATGGAAGAGCATGACTATGCAAGTCATGTGGTTTCAACAAGACGGTGCCACATGCCACACAGCACGCGAAACAATGGACCAATTGAGAGGCGAGTTCGGTGAACAGTTTATTTCACGCTTGGGACCAGTCAATAGGCCGCCCAGATCGTGCGATTTAACGCCTCTAGACTATTTTTTGTGGGGCTATGTTAAGGCTAATGTCTATAGCGACAAGCCCGCTTCGATTGACGCACTGGAAGCCAACATTGCCAACATTATTCGTGAGATACCGGCCGAAATGTTGGAAAGAGTATGCCAAAATTGGACTAAGCGGATGGACCATTTGAGGCGCAGCCGCGGCCAACATTTGCATGAAATAATCTTCAAACATTAAATTATATCGACCCAACTATCGATCCAAATAAATATTTCATTCATTTTTCTGAATTTTATGTGTTTTTTTTTTTTAAATTTCCGATAGTTCTTATAAAATCACCCATTACCATTATTTAATATAAGTATATCCAAAACTTTGTAATCGAGTGGAAGTACAATCGAAACATTTATGAATAAAACTCGATTTTGTTCATATGGCCACCGCGGTCACGTCAGCAGCGGTCGATTTTCGATCACTCAGTAACACATTTCGGCCTCAGTGGCCGCTATTTATCGTTTATAAAAGGACCTTGAGCTGAAAGAATTTATTGCAAATATTGAAATTGAATTAGTTATTAATGAAATGGAATTGAAATTTGGATGCCTAAAAAATTATTTTTATTTTTTGTTAAGCTCCTTTCAAATCGACCCACCCTTTTATTTATATTTGAAAATTTTTAAAGAAAATTAATCCACAATTTTGCTGTTTCTCGTTTTTCACAAACGAAAGGCTTTTTTTGTAGTCAACTTAACATACAATTCCCACTACACTTCGAGTTCATTAAACTTTTTCTTTTACCTTCTATTATTTACATGAACCACGACCACCACCAACAACAATACGTATAGAATAGAGTGCAAAATGTTTTGCAATTCTAGTTAAACATTTGTTAAATCTCGTAAGTAAATCTTTTCTATAAAAACGAAAAACATTCATCGTAACTACAAGTTTGCGGAGAATGATGGACGGGTGGATGCCAACATTTATTGTTAATCACACTTTCCACTTTATTGCTCAGCAACGTTTTCGCAAAAAAACTGTGTATTAAAATAGAATTTTTTGCTTCAGTTTTTACTATTATATCTGAAAAGTAAATATCACTATATGCTGACTACTTTTTTTTCTTTTGCTTTCTTTTAGACAGACTCTTTTGGTAGCCAGTACTCGTAAAAGCAGTGTGTAACATAATGAATAATAAATGTTGTTATTCATACACAGAAGCTGCTTAGAAGAAGGCATTAAAATGTGACACTTTTTACTGGTTCTGTTCTTGCTCTCTCTCTCTCGCTCTCCCACCCACCTCAATAATGGAATATTTTTTTATGCATAAACGGAGAAAAAAAAAAAAACTATAACAACTATACGGCTAAAAAAAAGAGAGTTTCATGAATTTATGTTTACAATTCTCGTACTTACTTACTGGCGAGCAGTATGTCGACAAAGTTTGTAAGCAGAATATATAAAAAGGGCTGCATACAAAAGCAAGAGGAAACTGCTAGCGCTACTAATGAAAAGAAAATTTATATTGAACAAAATTTAAGTGAAAAAATAACAGCATTATTCAAAAAAAATTTACTTTTGGTGTCTTGTTCATATTTGTAACCAAATGAGTAAAGCTTAAGAAACTGTTATTAAAAATTTGTATTCAAAAAACACATATTAACTGATAAATAATTTAAGCAATTTTGAAATTTTGAACTGGTAACAGTATACATAAAATTGATTCTTAAGTTCCAAAATATTGTGGCTTATGTTCTAATGAGGCAAAAAATATGTATTATATTAATCGGTAACCGAATTTTCGAATACTTTTTGAACATTTGACATTGAGTTAATATCAGTATATTAAGCAAATATCGGTTTTTGAATAATACTTTAGGGAAATTTGCTTAATAACGATAAGTAAACGTTTAGTAAGTGTTTTTGAATAAGTCTGTAAATCTATTTATAAATTGTAAATTTTAGTCAAATATATGAACTAACAATTCAGTAGCATTTAGATGTATTGAGATTACTGCTTTTAATCATAACAGATATTTTGACTACAATATTTTAAATATTTTTTACAAATTATATTCTAGAGGGAAACTACTAACTTACTACACAGAATGGCCTCTACGCTATTCAGACGTGCACTTTTATTTAAAATACAACACTCTTGCAGTTGTGTTTATTGAGCAAAACAACTTCAATTAAATGTCCAAAATGTTAGCCATATTAATTTATTGAATTTTTGTTGAACTTTTATAATTTTTAAATTAGGTTTTTGGTTTGTATATTTGTACATCCGGTTTTAGTTCAAGGTTTTCTTTTCCTTAAGTTTTTTCTTAAGAAGGATTTTTTACGGTACAAATTTGCAAGAAAATAATAATCAAATCTTTAGCTGGGGACAACAAATGTACAAACCAAAAATCTAATTTAAAAATTATAAAAGTGCAACAAAAATTCAATAATTTAATATTTACATCTCTGGGTACGGAGAATTATTAAAATACAAATATTTGTATGTTAATAACTAAAACAGAAATACCGCTAGTTCTGAGACAGCAAATATTAATCAAGAGCAAATATTTCAGATACCCCCGCAAAAAGTTATTAAAAGGTCGTCTAGCTCACGAATGTCAAATACGAGTGACGTAAAACGCCATTTGCAAAAGCTATTACATCCTAAAACCAAGTGATTAATATTGCAGCAAATCTGGTCTATAAGTAATATGAAAACACATGTGCATGCTTGTCCGGTTCGTTCTCAGGAAAACATTGCTGTAGTTCGTGGTAGTGTGGCAGAAGAGCCGCTATTCTCGTCGTAATTGTCAGTGAGATTATAACGGACTTCATGTCACCAGGTATTAAGGATATATATTTTGACGATATGTGGTACCAACATAGTGGTGCCACTTGCCATATAGCCAACGAAACAATGGCTCTTTTGCTTCTATCATCATAAAAAATATTAAAATAAATCTCTGAAAAATTGTTGGTTTATTTACTGTGCGTTTTAGTTGAACCATCATCGGTCAACACTATTGTATTTTTAGATTCTCAGGTGAAGCCAAGCCAAAGTGACAAAGTGCGCTAAAAGTGAAAATAGCACGAATTGTGTAAATAAATTTCTACGTTTTTTTTGCAAGTGACCACTGGCTCAAGCAACAAGCAAAAGTTTGTGACTAAATAATCTAATAATTTCAACGCGTTGCATGGTATTGGTCATATGTAATTAATATATTCATCAGCTGTGAGCAATGTATGGTCAGCGATTGTTGCATCCAAAAATTAGTTTTGCAATCGGGTTTAAAAACAAGTGATAATAGGTACATTGCGCCAATCGTGTGATCCTGCCTCAACAACTAAGTTTTTTATCGTCCTTTAGTTGGATTTTAGCTTTTTCCAGCAAATTTAAGTTTGCCCATGACAAAACAAAATTTTTTCTGGTAATTGTGCCCTTAAGAGTTGGCATATTTAAAGAAAATTCTTTGTTTCATATATTATTAAAATCAGTCGGACGCGTTTTGTTGGCATGTTGCTTCATCCAAAAATTTCACGTAACTTTCTGATCGTGATAATAATCGATGATTGATTTTGATAAAATGTTTTAACGATTAAAACACGTTAATTTATCGAATTTTTTTATAATAAATTTGTCATGTGTCAACTTCATAATAAATTTGTCATTTGTCAACTTCACGACTGCCAAATATGAACTGTCAAAACTAAGGTGTACCAATATGACGGCAAACCAAGGTAGTATACTTTTCCGGCGGACATCCGGTAGATTCCACATTCGGCATGTTCCTTTAATGAAACTATTTAATATATAATTTTTTTCTTGCTTTTAAGCGTAAATTCTAGTTTTCCTCTTCACAAAAAAATTATCTTATTTACAAAAATTATAGTTGCTGGTCTATCAATATATCACTATCGAAAACTTTTCAGTAACTGACAATAGTTACTATACATAATACAATTTATTTATTTTATTTTCTTTTTTGTTAGTTGGGTTGCTAACAGGCTACGCAAATTAAGTTTTTTTGCTGTCGATAATCGAACCATTAATCTTAGGGATAACATTATGATAATATTCTTTCTCTTCTCATCTTTTGTATACAAACTTTTCGCTACCACTGTTTATGATTATTCCTTTTGAAATAAATATTTACTACGTTACTTTGTTGCATCCATTTATTTTCTTTTTTGAAGGATATTTAAAAGCAGTTTCCAGTTTTAGTTGGAATGAATTTTTAATCCATCTTCCGGATTTCTTAAGCTTTTCTTTTTATAGAAACATAAAAAGTCTTAAATATTTATGGTTTTCACTCAGCTTTACGAGGCAAAAGTAAAATTTTAGATATTAAATTCATTTAAAGTTATGATTTCTTCCAAATTTTTCAACAATTTTGGAACTTTCTTGCGGTTTAAGTGTTTCCATAGTTACCAATTAATCACGCGAATACAGAAACATAGAGATCATATGACACCAGTCATTTGTGATCTGTGAAAAAAAGCCTCTAAATGGAACCCTTTTTACTTATATTGAAAGAAAAAATTATAAAAATGACTGACATAGTCATAGAAATATATTTTCTAAAACGAGTACATGATTATTTTGAAATTCAATATCCATAGAAATGGAACTTTTCAGTTTGTTTTCGTTATTATTGTTTTTCTTTCTTTGGTTTTTTAATACGATTAGCTGGGAATATCTTACAAATGAACGTAAATATTTACTTATTTCAAATGTAATACGAAGCAACAGCAAGAAAAAAGTAATAAAATTTTCATAAATAAAGTAAAAGTTTTATTGATCGATTACAAAAATTTTACTAGCGAAACCACAACAAATCAGTGACAGACAGTTTTTGACAGATAAACTGAATGTTATTTTTTTTTTTTTTTTTTATTTTTTTTATTAGAAAAGCAACAAAGTTGACAGGCAGATTGTATTTCGTATAACATTTAGTTATTGAAAGTCGATTGCAGTGAAACACACTTAAAAAATAATACGAAGAAATTAAAAAAAAAAACTTAATAGCGATATTTTTAAACGTGATTTTATTTTTAAATTCTTTAAAGAATTTTTCGTCCAAAAAAGTTTTAAAAAAATTTTTCGTTAAAAAATTTTCATTAAAAAATATTTTTAACCATTTTTATTAATGAAATGTTGATTTAAGCTTGAAGTCAGTTTTTATATAAAAAATGTTTGAAGAATAAATTAATTAAAACATTTTCTGTATACAAAACAAAACTGACCTCTAGCTTATATCAACTTTTCAATTTAATAGAGGAAAATCTTTAAATCTTTTTATATCGAAAATTTTTCTTCTAAATAAATGTTTTGTAAAAATTTCACTTCTAAAAAAGCTTTTGTCGACAATTTCCCCTTAAAAAAATTTATTTAAAAGATTTTGAAAAAAATTTTCATAGAAAATTTTTTCTACAAAATTTTTTTCTAACAAAATTTTCATAGATAAATTTTTTCTAAAAAATAGTTTCATAGAAATATTGAAAGTAGTTTGCTATGAAACAAAATTAAAAAATTAATAGCGATACAAGTTTTTTCATTAGAAATATAAATTTTATATAATACACAATTTTTTCAAAAAAATATCTCCATCGTGAATTATTCTTTTAAAGAAACCTATAGAAAATTTTTATTTAAAACAATTTACATAAAAAACAATTTTTTTTGTAAGAAAGCTTGTATAGAAAATGTTTTTTTTTTTTTTTAAATATTTCTGTAGAAAATTTAACTTCAAAAAAATTATATAGAAATTGTTTCGTTTAAGAAAATTTAATAGAAAATTTTTTATCAAAAAAAAAATTTGTTTAAAAAAAAATCTATAGAACATTTTTCCTCTAGAAAATTTTACCATTAAAAAACCGTTTATAAAAAATTTTTTTAATTTAAAAAAATTCTTTAGAAAAATGTATCCCCAAAAAATATTAGTACAAAAAATATTGCCTCTAAAAAATTTCAATAGAAAATATTTCAACTAAAAAAATGTATAGAAAAAGCTCGATTTAAAATTTTTTTAGTTATTTTTATTTTTTGGTTTCAAACCAAATCGGGCTTTCAAGGTCAATGTGTTGATCTTCTTATATAAAAGAAAAACTACATTTAGTTATCTTAATTTATAAATTTTTTCCTAAAAAAATTTGTATATAAATTTTTTTCTCTGAAAAAAATTGCTATAGAAAATTTTTCGTTTATATAATTTTATTTATACACAATTTTTCGTTTAAAAATTTAATTCTTTAAATTTTTTTTTTCCTTAAAAAATTTGTATTAAAATTTTTTCCTCAGGAAAAAATTTGTACAAAAAAAAATTTTCTGTCTAAAAACAATGTTTATTGAAAATCTTTAGCATTAAAAAAATTTAACATTATAAGAAATTTTTCTTCTAGAAAATTTTCAATAGAAAAAGTTTTGCATAAAAAATAATAGTATTTCTCTAAAAAATATGTTTATTGCAAATCTTTTAAATATTCTAAAGATAATTTTTCGTCTCGAGAGATTTGCTCAATATTTTTTGTCTAAAAAGTTTCTCTTCAAAATTTTTTGTCAAAAAAAATTTTTTTATAATAATTTTGCTTTAAAAAAGGTTCCGTAAAAAATTTCCCTCTAAAACAATTTTCTATAAAAAAGTTTTCTATTTTCTATTTTTTTTTTTTTTTTTTTTTTTTTTTGGGATAAAAAGTGTGTCCTCTCGAAAATTTTCTGTAGATTTTTTCTTCAAGAAGGTTACGAATGACAAATTCAATGTAAATTTGTGAGTCTAAAAAATTGCATAGAAAAGTTTTCGTCTACAAAAAATTGCGAATGAAAAAATTACCTTTAAAACAATTTCGCTAAAAAATTTTTCGTCAAAAATATTTTTAGAAAATTTTTTTGGAAAAAAATTTACACGAAAATAATTTATAAAAATTTTTTATAGAAATTTTTAAAAAAATTTTTTCGTCTAAAAGAATGTCTATATGATTTGGTCTAAAAACAAATTCTATTAAGAAATGTTCTCCAAAAAGCAATTACTACAGAAAAATTTTCGCTTAAAAAAAATGTTATAGAAAAATTTTCGTCTAAAATTAGGAAACTGTTTCGTTTAAGAAAATTTTTCTTCTAAGAAAAGATTTACTGCCTTATTTAAAAAAAAATTTTTCAAGTTTATTAAGCTGTTATTGCACTGATTTCTATACAAAATTTGTACAATAAGAGCTAAATAAACATGAAAAAAATTTTATAAATAAGGCCGTTAATGTACAAAAAAAATTCTATAGACCATTTTACCTGTAAAATCCACAGAAAATTTTTAGTTCTAAAAGAGCATTTATAGAAAATGTTTCCTTTAATAAAATTTTATATTAAAAAAAATTTTATTCTAAAAAAATTTCAATAGAAAAATTTTTCCCTAAAAAATATAATAAAAAATTTTATTTCTAAAAAAATTTCAATAGAAAATATTTCAACTAAAAAAACTGTATAGAAAAATCTTCATCTAAAATATTTTTAAATACAATTTTTCGTCTAAAATAAATTTCTATAAAAAAAATGTTTTCCTAACAAAATTTTTACTGAAAAATTTTTCTCTAAAGAAAATTACTAAAGAATTTTTTTTTTCTAAAAATATGTTTATAGAAAATCTTTCAATTAAAAAAATTCCTAAAGACAATTTTTCGTCTAAAAAAATTTTTGTAAACAAAATTTTTCGTCCAAAAGGCACTAAAATGTGACACTTTTGTTTTAGTTCCGTAAAATTATGTTTACCAGCTGTGTAATTCAGCGAAAGTCAATCGAATCTTGTGCTTTTGCAACCAAAAGAGGCCGCAGATTTTGCCATCATGATGCAATTACGATCAACAAAATACATGTGAGGTTTTTGGGTGTTGTATTTATTGTAATGCTAACATTACCTGGTAAAGCCTTGATTTATCATAAACATGAGGCAGTTAGAAAGATACACCAACCTGCCATTCGTGTTTGTAAATGGCATAGATTTTTCGATGGTAGCTCCTTTCTTCTTCGTGCAACAGCCTAGAAATGACACCAGCCGGCCTTTGTCAGCGTTTAACCTAATCAGCGCAAGCTCCTCCATTACCAGCCACTTTACAATCTGCTATTTTATTGTAGAATGGATATACAAATAAAATTATTTCACCAGACTACGCATAAATAAAACAAATTTATTTAACATTAAGATAATTTTATGTGATTTCAATTTCGCTTTCTGTTGTTGCTTTAGCAGCCTAGCAGCTCATGACTGGCGATTTATAATGAAGTGGTTTTTAAAGATTTGTTGTAGTACTTATTTAATTCTGAGTTCTTCTCTTTTTTTTCTGTAGAAGTAAAGAACAAAAAAACTGATGCTGGAGGTCAATGTGATTTTATTTCATTTATTTACTTTTTTGTTAAAAAAAAACTTGTTTGAATACACACAACGTTTTATTTAAATGAAATAATTTACGCTCATAAATCAAATAAAAATACGTTTTAAATTAATGTGAGAATAAATTTATGTGTGTCTTTAGTTGTGCATTCAATTACATTTTTTTTTTTTTGGTCTATTAAAACTGTTTGATTTTAAGTCGTTGAAATGGGTTTGTTTCATTCATGCGAGTGACCACGATAAGATAAAAACTTGTCAAAGATTTTTAAAGTTAATATCTTTTTATTATTGTCGCATTAACATCACGCAATTTGGTTGCATGCAATTTGTGTTTTCATCTGCTGCTGCTGTATTGTGTTTAATGTTATTCTCAGTGAAAAATGAAAGTTGCATAATGTAAATATGCCTCATATACATATGTCAATGAGAAAAAAATTGTCTGGCCTGATTTGGCTTTTGCTTAGTAGTCCGACCTGTATAAAAGTGTCACATGGCATACATATGGCTCCTTTATTGCAACATAGTCATATCTCAAAAAATGAGCTTTTCGAGTTAACAAGGCAGAATTGTTAACAGTACTACCTTTTATATTGTGCCAAAAATTGTTTCAAATTACTTTTAAACTGTTTCCTTCAGGAGATATTTTCTAAAAAAATTTTGCTAAGACTTGTATGGAATGTAAAAATTTTATATGCGTTTTTCTCGAAACGAGCTTTTTTGAGATATGACTATGTTGCAATAAAGGAGCGAGTATTGTACACTTTATTTTAACCATGCTTATAAAAAGAGTGTCAAGTAAATGACGCGAAAATTTAAGCTGTCGTATTACAGCCAGTATTGTTCTGGGCAGTTGGGGGAATTTTGGCGAGTCCTGAAGCCGACTTTGGGAATTCCCCAAAAACAAAAATTCGATCTGATTTTTCATATTTCCTGCGCGTTTTTGCGTGATCTAATCTTTTAACGATTGTTATAGATTCGGTTGTGCGGGTAATTATCCGGGTTGGAAATGAAAATTGTAGAAATTACAAACGGAATCACAAACTTATGTATACCCTTAACATTTTTGTAAAGGGTATAAAAAAGCGTGCGGCACTTGGCGCAATATTGTAAAAAGTAAAATTTTAAAAAGCCAAACTTAACATGCTGATTACAGATCACGGATGATCTCGTCTAGTAAACGTGTATGAGCAAATTTAGTATTTCTCATACAAATTTTGTAGAAGAGCTGCCAAACACTATGAACTAAATAATGGGTGATTTTATAAGAACTATCGGAAATTAAAAAAAAAAACACATAAAATTCAGAAAAATGCATGAAATATTTATTTGGATCGATAGTTGGGTCGATATGATTTAATGTTTGAAGATTATTTCATGCAAATGTTGGCCGCGGCTGCGCCTCAAATGGTCCATCCGCTTAGTCCAATTTTGGCATACTCTTTCAAACATTTCGGCCGGTATCTCACGAATAATGTTGGCAATGTTGGCTTCCAGTGCGTCAATCGAAGCGGGCTTGTCGCTATAGACATTAGCCTTAACATAGCCCCACAAAAAATAGTCTAGAGGCGTTAAATCGCACGATCTGGGCGGCCAATTGACTGGTCCCAAGCGTGAAATAAACTGTTCACCGAACTCGCCTCTCAATTGGTCCATTGTTTCGCGTGCTGTGTGGCATGTGGCACGTCTTGTTGAAACTACATGTCATGCTAGTCAAGCTCTTCCATTTTGGGCAAAAAAAAGTTTGTTATCATCGCACGGTAGCGCTCACCATTCACAGTAATGTTGTGATTCGCATCATCTTTGAAGAAATACGGCCCAATGATGCCGCCAGCCCATAATCCGCACCAAACGGTTGTTTTTTGTGGATGCATTGGTAGCTCTTGCAATGCTTCTGGCTGCTCTTCACTCCAAATACGGCAGTTTTGCTTGTTAACGTATCCATTCAACCAGAAATGAGCCTCGTCGCTGAACACAATTCTTCGATAAAAAGTGGATCTTCATCTAACTTTTCAAGAGCCCATTCACCAAAAATTTGGCGTTGTGGCTTCAATTCTTGCACCAGCTGTATCTTATAAGGCTTCACACCCAAATCCTTCCGCAAAATTTTCCACGTAGTGGAGTAATAGAGGCCCAATTGCTGCGAACGGCGCCGAATCGATAATGCACGGTCATCACCAACACTAGCCGATACGGCTGCGATATTTTCTTCAGTTCGCACTCTACGTAAGCGTGTTGGTGATTTAATGTCCAACAATGTAAATTTGGTGTGAAATTTTTTTACAATAGCCCGAATAGAAGCCTCAGTAGGTCGATTAAACTGACCATAAAATGGAAGAAGCGCGCGATGAACTTTCTTAACAGAGCACCCATTTTGGTAATAAAATTCAATAATTTGCAAGCGTTGTTCGTTTGTAAGACGATTCATGATTAAATTATAGACCAAACTGAAGATGTTTGAAAGTGACACAAGATACAAAACGTGCGTGAGCTGTCAAAACTAGTGTTGCCAAAAAGATAATGGCAAAAAAATCACTCGTTACTATACTAACTAAATGTTTTTTAATATGACCTAAAAAATTTCTATTAAAATGTTTTCGGCTTAATAGTTTTTTTTCGCTTAACTCTTAACTTTTGTGCTCATAAATTGTTTTAAAAAATCTTTAGGCATTTCAGTTTTATTAAAGCAGCAGGCAACAGACTATTAAATTAAATCATTTTTAATACAAATTAGCCAATTATGTAGACAAGCCTTTTGTTTTTTGTGCTTTTTTAAATGTTAATTTAGGCCGCTTAATTCGAAATTAATTTAACCAGTTTTACAGTTTTTCTACTGAATTCAAATAGGCTTTTAATTATCAAATTTATAACCATACTATTTTACTAAGCAAACAACAAATTATGCTGTCATAAAAATTTTATAATATTTTTTTTTTAATTTTGCAGTTTAATATAAATTTAATATGCAAGTGTTATAATTAAATATGTTTTTTATTGATGTATAAAGAAATATCATTAAATTAAGTTAATCAAGGATAAAAAATAGCAAAATAAATACTTTAAGCCACTAATTAATATTACTCATACGCTCCATCAGCCCGTTAAATATCCTTTTTAATAACACCGCATTACAAAAACGAATTTTTTTTCTGTCCCATGAACCAAAATACTTGTTCGAAAAGGAAAGAAAAAAAAAATAAATAAAAATACACATATATCAGCGATTGTACATGTAAGAATTTTATTTTTGTATCAAATATAAAGCTCGTAGTGTCCACTTGTCTGCCTGTGTGAAAGACATTTTTTGGTTTTTTTTTTTTTGGGAAAATGGGTTTTTAACCCATTTTCCGTGATCCATTCAAGCTTAATTTTTGTAGGCAGACTCATGGAAATGTTTGTATTACGTCAAATTTGTTAAAAAATAATTTTTTTTAATCAATTCTCAGATTTTTTTTAAATTGTTTTCTTTTTTTTTTCATTTTCTAGCATAACATGAAGAGACTCCAAATTTTTAAACTACTAAAGCGTTCCGGAAAAAATAATTTGTTTTTCGACCCATCCTACTCCATATATTTGCAGATTATCAATACAGTGCCCGACTCGAAATAACTTTTGTTACGTTTGTGGTTTATTCGCACCAAGTAAAAATTTCAGAAATATTACGAAAACAGTGGTTAATTCGTTTAAGAAAATATTCAAGACTACTGATGTTTCTTACTTGTGGTATACTTCGGAAGTCGTGTGCTCTAGAAACTTATGCAAGTTTACTGATGGAAGGTCAACAATAAAGTACGCTGTACCAACAATTTTGCTATCTCTTACAGAGCACTGCAATGAATTGTGCTACTTTTTCGTAACTTTTTCTCAAAGTAAAGAGTACCAATGCTTTCGCCGCAACAAACGTCGCTACGCTAATGTAATGTTCCATCGGTTCTGTACTCACCAGAAGAACATATAGCGGCTTCAGTGGAAATTTTTGATGATGTTCTCAAAATAAGCGATGGAAAATCAACAGTAGTTCCAACAATGCTATCTTGCATAGAATGCGAGATGCGAGAGTTCATGTGTATGGAAAGGCACGGTTACCGTTATTGAGCAGTTTATTGGCAACAGACGAGCTGTCAATTATAAAAATATTGTCGCAGAAATGATTTCGGCATATAGCGAAATGGGCATCTTAATGTCGCTAAAGATCCATTTACTTCACAATCATTTAGTTTTTTTTCTCTGATGATTTAGTCGCTTGCAGCGATGGGCATGGCATTGCTGCTATTGAAAAGCGCTTTAAAGGGCAAGAAATTACGCATATGCTTGGCTATGCTAACAAATGCAAGAATGAAAGGCTGAAGTTTCTTTAAAAGCAGTAGAATTTTTATTGTAACAATTTTTAATAGTAATTTAACAAAATTAATAAAAAAATTCGGGCTTTAAAGGAACTGGAACCGTTGCAAAAAACCGATAATCATAAAAAAAATCAAAAAGGTCTGAGAATTGATAAAAATCTGCTTTTTTATATCGGGTGGTTAAATTTCAAGGGCCGATGTTGAATGTGAACCACACCTAAACGCCAAGCTTTTTCCGAATTTTATTTGACATTTCTCTATTTCAGACTTACTCAATTTGAACCCTGGAGAAATACACAATCCAACAACGTGTTAAAGTTATCCAGACTTATTATGAAAATGATGATCAATTTTCGAAGAAAATCATCTTCAGTGATGAGGCACATTTTCACCTCAGTGGATTCGTCAATAAACAGAATTGCCGCATTTGGGCGAATGAGAATCCAAGACTGACTGTCGAAAAACCAATGCACCCACAAAGAGTGACTGTTTGGTGCGGTGTATGCGCTGGCGGCATCATCGGGCCGTATTTTTTCCAAAATGAGGCCGGTCAGGCAGTTACTGTGAATGATGTTCGCTATCGTGAGATGATAACGAACTTTTTATGGCCCGAATTGGAAGATATGGATGTAGACGATATGTGGTTTCAGCAGGACGGTGCCACTTGCCACACAGCTAACGAAACAATTGCTCTTTTGCGCAACAAATTCAATGGCCGTGTTATCTCACGTAATGGCGATGTCAATTGGCCGCCAAGATCATGTGATTTGACACCGTTGGACTTTTTTCTTTGGGGTTATTTGAAAGAAAAGGTGTACGTCGATAAGCCAGCAACAATTCAACAGCTAAAGGATGAGATAACTTGGCACATTAACGGCATAGAACCTCCATTCTGCCTCAGGGTCATCGAAAATTTCGACCATCGGATGGAGGTGTGCCGTCGTGGTCGCGGCGCCCATTTGGCCGATATTTTATTCCATACATAATTGAATAATACCAATATATCATAATAAAATAAAATTACAATAATTTCCTAAATAGTTTGTGTTTTATTCAAAATCAACATCGGCCCTTGAAATTTAACCACCCTTTATTTGGCCTAATACAAACATTGCCACGAGTCTGCCTGCAAAAATTCAGCTGGATTGGATCACGGAAAATGGGTTAAAAATTTCTCCAAATTCTTTCACACAGGCAGACAGATGGACATTATGAGCTTTATATTTTATACAAAAAAAAAAAAAAAAAATTCTGACGTGTACATGAAAATCGCCAATACATGTTCATTTTTGTTTTTCTCCCCTTTCCGAAAAAGTATATTTGGTTCATAGGACAGAGTGTGTGTAACGCGGTGTACGTTGAAAGCAAAAATAATTAAAAATTAAAAAATTAAAAATTAAATAAAAAAAAATTAACGAATGGTAAAGTTCGCCAGCATATTGAATATCAAAAGGCCGTGTTACACAACATACACGCAAACAAAAGACAGTTTGAAATATGGTTACAGCAACATTAGTATATACGCCATAAGATTGTGTATTATTGTTAAAAACAGCCGATTATCGATTTAATAATAGTTTGTTTCCCTTATGAATATGTTTTCGTGTACATTTCTTCAAATCGGTTATTACCACCTACTAGTTTCCGAATATGGTTGCATGCGATTTTAGTATTGTATGTAATTTTTTAAAAACCACTATTACATCCAATACTAATATTTCAGGTTTGATCATATGTATGATACGGTTATTAACATTTAACAAATATTAGTTTACAAAATCAACTTACTATTGTCAGCATTAATGATTTTTTATATTAGTCGTTGACACATAATTTTCTTTTAGTTTTATGAAAAAAATTGTGTTATGGAAATGAAGTAAAAAAAAAATTTTTTTATTTACATAAGAAGTAAAAAGACTTAAACCTAAAAACTACATATAGAACGGTACGCCAGAATGATGTTAATATTTGTTTGTGTGTCGTAATCAACAATACTATGGCAAAGTTAACCATATTGTCGGCCAACCATATTATGGTTGTGCCTAACCATACTATTGTCCCAACCACAATAATTTTAATGACTAACCATATTATTGTTGTGAACAACCATACAATGTTACATCCAACCATATTAACATGGTTGCACATATGAATTTTATACATATAATTATCATCGACATACATAATAAATTCTTTTTATTTCAGCTAATAAATACTAGAACCCATTGAGCCCGACTATATTTAGCTGATTAGTTTTAGTTTTTTAATTTAATAAAAATTTATTATACCTAATATTTTCATTTTATTAGTATTGAAACAGTATTGTTATCCAAAACCAGTGTCTTTTTAATTAATATTGTAAGTAATAACAAATATATGGTTGTATGAAAATAAAGCAGTTTACGAAATTTATATGGTTGTTTAATGAAAGTAATATGATTGTTTGACATTATAACATGGTTAGGTATGACATTATCATGGTAACTTTTATTAATACTGTGGTTGCTTACAATTGTAACAACAACAACAACAATTACAACATTTTTCTTACAAAACTATTTCAATGAAAGACGTTCAAATATAACAACCAACCATATAACTCAAAAATAGTACGTTGCCATATTCTATATTGTCATATCAACCATATATTTTTTTTATGTGTATTAATGATTTATTTTAGCAAAATTTTGCACCGCTTATCTAGTGTGCTGCCGATATGTCGAGCTTCAGATTGTTCGTTGTACAATAATTCTTTGAAAAGTTCTTCGTCCATCATCGTGAATAGTTCCTTTACTTAAAAAATACTCGCACATACTTTGTTGCAAAAACTTAAATAATATTGTAAGGTTTTAAATATGAAATTAATTTTTTGCCTGCCTGCTGCCTGTCTAATCCATCTAATATATTTTTCCTAAACTTTAGTGTCACTTGTAACACTTTTTAATATTTTTTGTCTTAATTCATTTGCAACTAATTCCAACATATGACAGTGTCACTGCATTTGACACGTTGAACTAAATACAACTACATAAGCTCAGAGAGAAAGAGAGGCAGAGAAGAAAAACTTAACATCATACACTAAACTACATTCAGTCAAACATTGTGTTGTGGACTGCTGGACTTTTTGCTTTAACACCGCTCTGAGAAATACAAGACCCCACACTCAAAAACATATACTCTTAACGAAAAGAAAAAACAAAACAAAAAAATTATAAAACATAACATAATTAAATTGCTGTTGCAAAAAAACAAAAAGATATAATTTTTTTTCTATGCTGCATATTTGCTGCAAAGTGGGTCAGTCATCATGTCTAAAGTTGAAAAAATTTTTTACCATAAAACAGCAATTTTAATATTTAATTACAACTTTGAACTGATGAATTTTTAATGTTTTCATTTTTAAGAGAAAAATATTGAATCTTAAAATAAAAAAAAATTAATTTTACTACCAAATAGTTAAACTTAATATTTTAACATTGATTGCTCAAGTTGCAGATGCCACAACTCCATAAAAATCTGATCTGTTTGTCCACTTGCTGTTTAGTGTTTGAAAGTTGAGATGTTTTAAAGATGTCTTAAAAGAAATAAAATTTAAAATGTAAACTACACAATTACAATACATATTCGTAAAAGCTTTGCACCATCAGCTACTCTGATGACAAGAAAGATAAACCAAACAGGTTAACAATACTGTATTTACGAATATGAACTGCATGTAGAGTCGCGGATGACTGCATTTCAAAAAGATGCATGGTTGCAGTGACAACGGTGAAAAGTGACGAACGTTTGTCGAATTATTAGTAGCCAATAGACGCAAATCCAGCTGAAGCTTTTACAGTTTACTGAATAAACAAAATTTGTGTATAACAAACAAAACATAAATTTCTTTGTAATGACAAATCGCTTTATAGTAGACCAACAAATTAGCTCCATTCACAGTCTTGTGCAAATGGTCTTGCATCATTGCATCTGCAAAATAGTGGAGTACACGCAAAGACGCGGCTTTTTGGTATATGGTGGCGACAACATTACTATATATTGAAAATATCAGTTTAATTATAGTTTGTTCTTCTATGAATATGTTACTATTTGAATTTCTGTAATTCCATGTTTACCATATATAAAATTTCAAGATATGGTTGTATACAACAATAGCTTTTGTGAAACATTAAAAAAAAAAAACAATAGCTTTTATCACACCCAATACTAAAATATTTATTTTTCTAATATGTATGAAACTTTTGTGAACTAAAGTATGTTTACAAAATAACTTTACTATTATCGTCGTTAATAATACTTCCCTTCTACTCTTTCAGTTTGATTTTTTCTTTGGAAATTAAAAGGTGTTTTGTGTGTTTTTAATTTTAAAAATATTTACAAAACTTTATTCAGCTTTACTTAAAAAGGAGAAAAAAACATGAAAATCCTAACTTTGTTACTATTTCTTTTAAAAGCAAATAAGATGTATAAGTTAGACTAGGAGGACTTGAATATTTATTTGAAAATCTGCCAAAATCTCCAAAATTTCCTCTATAGATGAGATGTCCAGAGATTGTAGATTTCTGGAAATTTATCTAACATGACGTGGGGGTTCCGAGAGAGGAACCAAATTGAGCTAAGCACTTTCCTATAGCCTACAATAACGAACGCTTCTTGAAATAACCAGGCCGATCACTGATCTGCGTAGACCACAACCTTTATACAGGGATGGACCTTAATTGTCTTAAAGATGCTCATGTGACATCACCTCATGTTTCACCACAATTTTTTTCTTTTGTCTTGGACCAGTACTTAAGGGATGACCCCTACATATGCAGTATTGTACCAGAACTAGGAAAATAGCATATGTGGAGGAGGAAAGAGGGAGTAGTGTTTGTGGATGTTTGATCTGAACTTTCCGACGTTACATGTAACAGGCAACTTGTGCCACAGATGCATCGTACAGCTGAATAACGAATTCTCTCTGTAAAGTATTGTCCGACTTACTGAGCAATCGATCAAAAATGGATGTGTTCTAGCTGATGTACGTGTGTTACGTAGTAACATGTGGGTTTTGGGAACAAGATCCCTTATCTCGTCAGAGAAAAATCTAATGTAGTATCCATAAAACAGAGTAACACACCCCATACTGCGGCGATGCCCCAGTAAGACAATAGAGCTTGATACTGTCACCGATAAGTTTCTTCGCTCTGTCCTGCACTCGGTCGAGTAACCCTATAATAAACTTTGAGGCGCCGATTTAATTCGAAAGAGTTATTGAAAAATCCTTATTACTCTTGTCAATGACAGCCATTTTCCATTGATCTTTAGGGTGTCAAACGCTTTCGTAGGCTTCTTCCTACTCCTTAGAATTTGCCGTTTAGTCATATCCTTAGATGTGAGGAGAGACAAAACTGCTCCTGCCTACATTATAACTTGGTATTTCGTATACAAATTCAAGGTATCTGGGATGTAGTTGTGGAGACCAAAAACTGTTTCGCGCCTTCTTTTTTAACATTTTTTTAATGACCACCAACTTGGGAGGCCGACAACTTGTTCTAAATGCCTTTTCTATTGGAGCGTGGTGGAGTGCGTTGACCCGGAGAATTGGTCGCAGTCATCTTTCCCACAGCAGCTACTTGACTAACCGTTGTGCTGCAACTCCCAAAACCTGTGCTTTCGTTGTAGAGGCAAGGGCCTGCGCAGCCTTCGAGGTGCTCGGCTCAGAGTTCATAGATACCGCACTGCCAATACAGCCATCCGAAGATGCCGTCACGCATTTGATGTTCTTAGACCACCTCCTGCAATCGGCGTTTCGGTCCTCGCACCACTGTTAGTATTGTTCGTATCCGTAATCGTCCTCATGTTGGCGGTTTGTTTTTAGAGTTTGTTTTGGTCCCACGGGTTTAGGGGAAAGATATCTCCCGAGCTGAGAGGATATTTGGACATCTCCACTCAAATACAGTCTTTACTCCCCCGGCAATAAAGAGAACAAATGGGCATGGGTCACATAACACCGCTGTTTGAGGGCTTGGATGACTTTTAGTCTTAGTATATTGTTTTAACACAGAAAATTTACTTTGCACAGTCTCGAGTTTCGGAGCAAGGGAAAAACAAAAGAAAAGAGAGCCGCTCTCTTTTCTTTTGCCACCACCAAACTCAAAACTTTGCAAAGCAAATTTTTCGTGTGTGGAAGCGGTAAAATTATTATTGTTATTATTATTATTTTTTTTTTGAACAAACACAGAAAGTACGAAGCTTTTTGTTTGTCCACAGAACACCTGGAGTCTGGCAGGAATCGTACTTGCGACCTTGAAACTGTGTATTCAGTATTATGAAGGCTAGTATGAAGGCTAGCCTTAAAGAAACCTAAAAAAAATCTCAATTGTCTACGCCCTCGACACATGTCAAAGTAGTTACTCAGTTAAGGAGATTCATGGTTCAAAGAATTTACATGTAAATTTTTGTCAATATCGGTGTCAGTAGTTTTTGGGTTAATTGCTTATGTAGAAATGTTACGTTTTTATATCCAAATGTATATAGAGATGGAGATAAATCAAAAAATTGTTGCCCGAAACTTTTAATAAATTATCTAAGCCAATATAAATGTATCGTCACCTTAAATAAAAAAAGTTCTAACAAAAAGGAAAAATCAAAACTGAATTTTTGACGGCCTCAAATCTAAATTGGTTTTTATCTTCCCTGTAAAGTTAAGAAAAATTGTAACTAGAGCTTTTGCATTTTAGGTGACGGCATGTTTTAGCAGTTAAGAAATTTTCTGTAGAACTTTATTTTAATTCCAATTTTGATACACCAATTGCGAAATTTCAACCTGCAGATGATTCCATTAATTTGATTAACAGTTTTGTTTTTCTAGTTTCTGTTTTCTTCTTACAAATTTGAATTTATTTTTCACCTTCCTCGCAAACATTTCAACAGCAAGCAAAGAAAATACTAAAAAAAAAAATATTGAACAATATTTTATGTTTTAAAAACTGCACAATATGTTTGTTTTCGTTTGGCCAATATTTATTTATGATCGAAAGCAGCATGTTGCGCTCGTTGTGCCACTTTAACGCAGAAATTTAATTCAATTCATTGTTTCGAGTTTTTCCTTCTTGCGGTTTTTATAGGTTTTGATGTCATTCATTCATTTATTCGTTCGTTCATTTAAATTAACAACAATACCAAACGGAAACACAATGGATCTGTAAACCAATTGTTAAAATAACATGTTGGTATTTTTGTTTGTAGATGAAGAAACTATAATAAAACATACAATTTATATCATAAATGTTCATAAATAAGATTTTTGTTTGTTATTTGGTGAAGAAATGCAGTTGTTTTTTATTCGTTTCTTTTTTAACAGTGAGAAAATACCTTGTACAGTAGAAAGTTCTTGCGAGAAAAACTGGCGATTTCGAAACCGAAAACTTACTTCTTATTAAAATATCATTGGGATATTTCCACCTTCACTACGAACTTAGAAACAAAATATTAAAATTCGCTTTAAAGCCAAAGCCGCAGCAAGTCTCTGCGAATTTCGACGTCGGAATTCAATTGCATCACCTGCTGGTGATATACGTCATATACTGGCGGCAAGAAAAAGTTGGCGGTGGATGAGTTACAAAGACTTGAAGAAAGTTCATAATCTTGAACCATACAGGGTGTCCTAGAACTTAACATCAAGCCGAAACAGGGTGACAAGATTGAGTGGTTACAATCAATAATCTGAATCATGAAAAAAATCTAAAAAGAGATTGTTTTTAATTCGATATCGAAAAGTGATTTTAGCTTTTTAACTACAATATTAATGGTCATTGTACATTAAGAGGTTATGTGTTATTAGGAATAAAATAACAATTTTTTTCAACATAATCGTATTTAATCAGATAGTTTGAATGCATATTTAATAATGGCCAGTCAAGAAATTTACTTTTGCCGATATTTTAAGTGGCCAACGGAGATACTCTACACAGGGTAAAGACATGAAGGCGAGGACAGGCCGCCTTACTTGGGAAAGATAAATTGAAAACAAACCTTATTTTCATACGAAGCAACTTTACTCGTAGTTATTCAATATTTGCTGATAGAAAGGGGTAGTTCCTATGAAATGTCGACATATAGATAGCTGGGAAACATAGAAAACAAACTATTTATAATTTTTATTCTTTTTTAACTTTACACTTAAAATGAATTCTTTACTTATTGTTTATATTTATATTTAGTTTTAATATAAATATAATATTGTTTAATTATTATACTTTTAAAATTCCCCTTTGGCTGTAGCACAATAATTGCTATTGATTTCAATTTGCATTAAGCAAATATATCGGTTAGAGTCAACCACTTGATTTGTGTATTTGGAATTTGAGAGTCAAGATTGAAAATGGTTTTAATTCAAGTAAATAATTTAATCAATATATAAGTATTACACAGAAAAAAATTCATTTTGTGGATTCGGTTTTGATTTTATTAAATGAACGGCTATGAGTTTAAGTATTATATTATAATATTCTTATCAGCATCAGAGCTTTTGATGTCGATAAAGATTTTTATCGATTTATATCGGGCTTTCTCAGAGACGACTACATTTTATGAGTTGTTATTGATGGGATCTCTTGAAACAAGTTCAAGATTAATTCTGGCGGACTGCCAGGCACAAAGTAAACAAAGATGAAAAACTGTCATTTTCATAAAATAAAAAAATCAGATTTTAAATTTTTGGAGAGATATCAGAACTGAGATAGCAAATAAAATTTCTATCTCTTTTTTCCCTTGTTAATCTCTGTTTGCTTTGTGCTGCAAGGCTTGGCTCTTTCTCCTACTCTATTTCTTATTTTTCTGAATGAACTTCAATATCAAACTTCCAATGCTATCCACTCTTTTGCAGATGGCAGCAGAATTTGCCATTCGTATTCTTTCAGACCGAGTCTACCTGAGAACGCTGCCAAGAGACAAGATATGAATGAATCACTGAATAATGATCTTCTATTGGGGTCGGAATACAGACTTGATTTCAACGCGCGTAAGACTCAGTATTGTTTATTACCATACAACCTCATGACCATAAATGCTGTACTCATGGAGGGTATACATTTTAAGAAATTGGATGCTATTGTTGTTCTTAGAATGAAAATACAGTGTGTTGTTTGCTAGACTGAAACATTTTGTTTATTTCCGAAGAAGCATTCAAGTGTCTCGGTTGTTTGAAACGGTGTAAGATGTAATTCACCCCACACGATCATCTTACTATTTATATCACCTATATCCGGCTCAAAATGGAACACAACTCACATGTTTGCGCCGGTTCATTAAAGTCTATTTTGGGGTGGCCCGACCATGTGCAAGAGAGAGCAAAGAAGTTTACCGATGACTCACTGGAGCAACACTACAGTGTAAGGTGTCACTCTGTTATATCGATACTACAAAGGATTTTGCTCTGATAAGATTTGAGATATTGTTCCCATATATCTAAAGCTCATCCATTTGTGTTCGATTTTCTAGCGAATCACTCAAGATATGAATGAATCACTGAATAATGATCTTCTATTGGGTTCGGAATACGGACTTGATTTCAACGCTCGTAAGACTCAGTATTGTTTATTAACATACAACCTCATGACCATACATGCTACTTCATCTGTACTCATCGAAGGTATACATTTTATGGAATCGGATGTTATTGTTGTTCTTAGAATGAAAATATAGTGTGATGTTCGCTAGACTGAAACATTTTCATTGCAGAGAGAATTCGTTTATCTGCCGTATGGTTAGTCTGTGGAACAAGTTGCTTGCAGACGTGTTTCCTGTCAAATATAACATTGCCAGGTTAAAGTCAAACGTCCACAAACACGTCCTTTTTCATCCTCCACACTATTTACCTAGTTCCAATGCAAAGGACTGCATAAGTAGGTGTCACTTACTGGTCTGAAAACACAAAAAAACAATTTTTGTTGCGTTTTTAACAGAAAGTTTATAAACGAGTACTAGTATATGAAATATTTTGTGCGGCATTCTTGATTAATTAAGTTTAAACAAAGGTTTTATCTTTCTGGCAAAATTAATTTTTTTAATATAACTATTCCGTTAAATTATTTACTGAATCATCACAGAGTGCTGTTGCTTTCTTAACATTACCAATGTGTACCAACACATTATACTTGCTTACTTTTCTGACTTATGACTATCTTGCACAAGGTTTTTTTTCACTTCATTTGACATTTCTCAATTTCAGACTAGCGCAATTTGAACCATTAAAATATTCAAATGATTTTTTTGGTCAATTTAATCGAACAAGCCAAAAAATCGTTCAAATATTTGAGCAAACCAGATCTATAGGCGATGTGAAAATTCAAATGCAATAAAATCGAGCAAATTATTTTTTTATCATTTTGTTGCAAAAATATATTCAGCTTTTTGTTTTATAAAGAGATTGAAAATTGGTTGCTAGCTTTAGGATTTAGTTGTACAACAAAAGTTTGAAATCTAACTTCAAGATAGAATTTCTGCCAAAGAGCCAATTTATGTGCAGCGCTATAGAATTCAATTGTGGGGTACCGCCTTTGTATCCAACAGAAAGAGAGAAATTTATACTGCAGCTCCATGGTATGTAAAAAGCTGTCGAATTAACAAAGATCTAGGTATACCCTTAGTGAAAGATAGATTAGCTGACTGAAGTCTCACCCGAATCCTCTGGTACGTAGCATCCTTAACTCTGGCGACCACTGAGAAGGATACATTCCCTTGCAACCATCAGAGAAATACACGCAAAAATCAACTTTTCGTTTAAATTTTTCTATATTATTAATGATCGATTTTTTGACCTTTATAATTGTAAAATAAAAATGTCAAGAATTTTTCGAGCTTGAGGTAAAATTTTTTTGTTTTTATTCTAAAATTTCCAATATTTCGCTACACCACTGGGTAGCATCATTAGGAATTTAGATATTGTTTTTTTCCAAAAGAACTCTACAAACACTAGTTATTACAGTAATAACATGCAATTGAAAAGAATCCCTATTTTGTGTTTGTAGAGATCTTTTAGAAAAAAGCTACATGTAAATCCCTGATCCTGATGATGCTACCCAGTGGTGTAGCTAACTATGGGAAATTTTAGAATAAAAATTAAAAACTTTACCTCAAGCTCGAAAAATTCCTGATATTTTTCAATATTAATAAATTTTTTTCTACATTAATTAATTAATTTTTAGTTTTAGGATTTGCATACTTATTGTTAGTAAAAAATTAGTCGCTGGATCAGCCTGCTGATGGTCCCCTGCAGAAAGGTCCAGTAAAGTTTTAGTTAATTTGATTAGAACCTTTTTGTATAAGACCGATATAGTTGCAATTAAATTTGTCTGTGGGTTCGCAGAATATATAAATTTTCCTTCAATAATTTTCTCAGTGTATTTATAACAAACCAACCAGTTCATACCATATATATTATATTATATAAATATTATACATTTTTAGTAAATTAATCACAGGATTCTTAATTTATATTTTCTTTTTGGTCTCTTTCTCTTTCCAGCCTCAAAAACCTAAATGAATATATTGAAATAATTGCACAGAAATTAAAATAATTAAAATGTTTACACTACGAAAACAAATGGCCTGCGTTTCTGCAACAACTATCAAATAATAATAATAATAATAATAAAATACATTTGTTTTTGTTTTAATCTAATTAATTAAACAAATATTTAAATAATGAAATGCAACAACCATAATTAAAACTTAAACAAAATTCCAAAGTCCATTTAAACACTTATATAAACTCACTCACACGTGATTACGAAACGAAGAAAAAAAAATTATATAAACAATTTCTTTTTTTTTATTTTTAGTTTAAATCATAAAATTTAAAAACATTATTGAACAGACAAAAAATAATAAAAATTGTTTTAGATTTTTATTTAAAAAGTATAATTTATAATTGAAATATATCTTTTTTTGTATAAAAAAAAACATTCAAAATTACGTCGTATCACCCACCCACACCCAAAGTCAAACAAAACCCGGCCAACATGGACAATAGTTCAGGGCCGGGATTTGACGATGAACCACCGCCAGAGCCACGCGATGGTTGGCTGCTGGTGCGCATACATGTGCCCGAGCTGAATGTCTACAAATGTCTACAGTTTCCCTCCGACAAACTGGTCTGGGATGTCAAACAACAAGTATTAGCCTCATTACCAAAGGTGAGTGTACTCCTACTTACTCCTTATATGTATGTATGTTTCAGTAAACAAATTCTTTCTTTATTTTCCCCGTAAAATGCATTTTGTTTATCATTGAATTTAATAAATATTTTTGTAAATTTGTAAAGTCTAATTATATATTAATAGTTTTCTTTTCCAATTCAGCATTTTGTAAACAATTTTTTATTTCATAAATACAGTGAGTAATAAAATTGAAGCTACAAAAGCATTTATATGTCATTTTCAAATAAAAAACGATCTAATTTTCCTTTTAGCAAGTAGTTATAAACAAATGTGCGAGAAATGTTTGATAGCTCCCTGAATTTTTCATTACCCAGCACAGTAACTTTAAATGCCATACTGCTACCGTCAACCATTATTTTTTAATAGACGGCTATAAAATTTCGAGCAAGTTACGTCATTTAGTTTATGTTTGACAGTCACTAAAAGCAGACAAGCTGTGTTGGGATTATGCAACTTTTAACAATCTGTTAAAGGTAAAATTTTTTTATTATTTTATTATTTTATCGCTTGCCGTTGCGATTGTGTGATCCTGTAATATAATTTTAATGGCAATCAACATCTGTATTTTTATGTGTATGATAATAGGCAGTAAAAGTAACAGCTGATTTTGTTCGTTACAACAGCAATAGCAAATGTGATTAAATTTCGTTATAATTACTTTAACGATACGATTATCGTAATAAAAGTGTCAGAATAGCGCTACTGGCGAATTTTGACTTAAATAGAAAAAAGTGGAGTTTGTATGCTGATTAAGCATTATATTTTGCCCTCACTAAAACCATTAAATGCTTTCATAACCACTAAGATCCAAAGACTGACAAATACTCGTATGACATTTTAAGTATTTGTATCCAAACTTCATAAATAAATTCGTAACAGCTCAGTTGGCGAAATTATCCTAGACAATATATACATTAAATCAGGGTAGGAAAAAGTTGTGCTCGCGAATTAAATTTTGTTTAATTCGCTCGTTTTTAAATTTGTATTCTCGAATTTGAAAATAAAATTCGCAAAAATAATTTTAAATTCGCGAATTTTTTCATTGTTTTCGCGAACGAAAAAAATAAATAAAAACTGATTAAATTCGATTGCGAGCATGAAAAAATTCCCGAATTTAAAATAAAATTGTGCTCGCGAATTGAAAAATAAAGTTGGCGAATTTAAAAATAAAATTCGTCAGCAGAACTTTACAAACAAAGAACGAAAAATACTTCAAAACATTTAACTGAGCATGATGAGAGTTGTTTTTGTTTTGAAGGTTGCCAAAATGATAATTTTAACACATTTTTTAAGATTTGTGAACCAAAATGCGATTTGATAATTTTTTCGCCAGCGAAATTTAAAATAAATAAATTAAATAGAATTTTTCGCAAAAGAAGTGTCAATTGACAACACTGCTTTTTTATTTTTTCGAGAATAATTCGCGAATTTATTTCTCTCGCGAATTAAACAATTCTCTCCCGAATTTTATTTTTAAATTCGTTTCTTTGCTTTTTAAATTCGCTCACGAATTTTATGGATAAAACTCGCGTACTAAAAATAATAATTCTTTGAAATATGAAAAATTTAATTCGAGCATTATTCCTAGCCTGCATTAAATCAAGCAATCATTTTCCTTTGCACACATTTTAATTTTTCTTAACAACTTTAAATTTTTTTTTGAAAGAAATTAGAAAACTTGCAAATGTGTTTGCAGGAAATCTTTATGGCATTAAAATGTATTCGTTCACGTGCAAATATTTGTACATATATTTATATTATTGCTTAAAGAAACTGAACACAAGTTGATAAGGCTTTCCTTATCACATTGGTTTTTAATTTATTGGCTAATTGAAATATCGTTAAGCAGCAGAAGCCACGAATATAAAACTTCTGGAAAAACAACTTTTAAACAGAAGTAACTAGATATGTACTCGCCGGGTTAAAAGGGATTTCTTTTAAAAAATAAATTTTTAACGCAAAAAAGGTACGGTCAAAAAAGTACTTATTCATAAAGTAATCTTGAAATTTTTGGTTCTTAAAAGTGTAAAAAGGAGTACATTAATTCAAACAAATGAGTTTTCTATTCACTATTTTAGCTTCTAACAGTGCTACCAATAAAAAATTATAAATAGCTTGTTTTCTATGTTTCCCAGCTATCTATATGTGGACATACTTAGGCTAGCTCCTATGAAATGTCGACATAGAAAACAAGCTATTATAATTTTTTATTGGGAGCACATTTAAAAAAAAATTTATTTAAAAAAAAATGTATTTAAAAAAAAATTTATTAAGAAACTTCCGGAGAATCTTTTCTTAAAATTTATCTGAAAGCCAAAAGGTATTATTCTGAAATGTAACCGCTTGAAAAAGTAAAAAATTTTGTTACTCACTGTTTCTATTTTAATCATTATCATTTAGAGCTGTATAAATATTTATAGAACTCGTATTCACATTTAGACAAAACCATTAAACCAATAGTGATTATTACATGTTATTTTTTACATTTAATTTCCTGTATAAAATTCCATTTTTATTCCCAGAATTTATTTTTAGAATGATGTCATTTTAATGATTATTATTTGCAAAACTACAGTATTTTATGTTTACTTGAATAAAGGAAAGTATTGGATGCAAACTATTATATTATTGTAATAAAAACAGGATGAGTAAAATTTTAAACATTTTATTTATTGCATTATAAAATTGTAGTGTTGACTGAGATAAGAAGTTTGAAAGAAGAAAGTTCAAACTCGGACCTTTATCGTTCACAAATTTATTTAAATGATGGAAAGAAAACGTTCAATAATTTAGTTCAATTTTTACAACTACTCTTCACCGAATGATTAAGCAAGGGAGAGCCAATGTTCAAATTTACTTGGTACTCGTGTAAAACAGCAATTTTAGTTAACTCGTGAGTTTAGTACTTGCACACTCGAGAAAATGCTCGTACATAAGAAAGAACATTTTGTTCATGTGTTTTTTCAAATTGTGCTCTTATACATTTATACTCGAATATGCTATTGTTTAAACGAGCAGCACATTTTGTGTGCCACTTATAAAAAAATTTAGACACACACATACGAGTACATAGGGTGTTATTTTTAAATCGTAATATTGTAGAGAATGTGCCATTGATTTACATCATCTGTTCCCTTGACGGCCTCATGATGGGCCACCTGCTCGGATATTGAACACACTGTTCAAAACGGAGCCTTGTGTTCTGGGCCTCACGTTGCAGTATACTTGGTTCAATTGATCTGATTTCGCGACGAATATTTTCCTTTAAAGTAGCGATGCCCACCCCATAGTAATAAAGTGGTAAACAAAAGCAAACACAATCTTACGCTCATTAATTTAGTCGTCAATGAGACAGCGACGAATGAACATGCGTACGGGTGTATGAATGTATTCCTTGTTTTTTCTCTGTATTTTGCGTATTTTTTACTTTTTGTGATATAAAGTTTATTAAAAATACTAAAAACATAAATTCATATATTTATTCTTTACTTTTACTTCAATTTTAATTAAATTGTAAGTAAAACGATTTTTTTGAATTACGTATTTTTTCTCCCAGTGCAAATTTATTTGCACTCAGAGCGTAACTATGTTATTCTCTTTGGGCATCACTACTTTAAAGCTACTAGAGCTTGGGTTTTGTCATTATGAACTCTCCCTCTTTCTTTCTTTGAGTTAGCCTCATAAAAAAAATCCATTAGAGCTATATCGGCCGATCTAGGTGGTTCCTAAAGCGACTGATCAGCTTTTAGTGGCAATATTCCTTAAGCAAATTCATCGAAGCTCTGGCTGTGCATGCCTATTGCCCTATCCTGTTAAAAACACGTGTGTGGAGAGTACGATAGCTGAGCCCGCAGGTTTGGCAAAAATAATCATTTCGCGATATTATTCACCTTTGACATTCATCACCTGGCCTCGAGAATTTTCGAGAAAAAATGGTTCAGTTATCTCGAGCGTGGATACAGAACATCAAACAGTTATCATGGGGCAACGCAATAGTTTTTGATGTTTCATTTGAGGCTGGGGATTCTTGGAGACCAGTAACAGCCATTTAAATTCAAATGAGCCTCGCCGCTCAAAGCAAATGGGGTTTACAGTTCAATATCGTTTCACAAAAATTTTTGCGTAAATCAAAGTCACTTTCATTAAGACTGAACGATTTCAATCTTAAAAAGCTAGAACTTCAGATCCTTTTTAAAATTTCGTGAACAATCACTTTTGGAATTCGTGGATTTTCACGTAAACTGCTTAACACCAGTTCAATGTTTTCGGAAGTCCTTGACTGGGCCCTGGCCGTGTGTCGGTCATTCATAGCGGAAACACTTACGTGGAATCTCTGCACTCACAAACGAATTAAAAGCCAGTTCGCCGATGTCGAAATGATAAGTTCATTGGCGTTCTAGGCGAAAGAATATCGATTTGGGGTTTTCTAACTTTATTCTATGCGAACGATGTGTCAAAATTCAATTAAAATACATATGTACATGCGAACGAATAATGGTGAGATAGACAAGCTAAAATTGATTCAAATGTGAGTGACTTTCGTATACGTTTTCATTCGTTATCGACGAACAGGCTGTAAATTTACACTCGGTTCATCCCGCATTCACCGAATACCGAAATTTGAATAAAATTGTCGATGAGCAATTACGTAAGAATCATTACTTTTAAAAAATGTTTCCACAGCGAACACCCGATTGTCTCTCTCGACCACTGTCACATCGTGCTTGACAAATCCACACAATCAATAATTCAAACGAAGCCACCCTTCGCCCGCACTGTTTGTAACTTTTTGAAAAATTCGTATTTAAAAATTTTAAATTTGCTACCAGACACTCTGTATATAAGTACATAAGAGCGAATAGTAGTAAGGTAGGTAAATCCAAAATAATTCGAATACAGGTTGCTAACATACTTTCGCATGCATTTTCATGAGATTTTAGCTAGTTAGCATAAATACTATAAATTGCAAAAATCCTAATTTTGAGTGGAATAGCTTCAAATCGTATATATACGCTTATGAAATCTTCAAAATTAGGGAAAAATATTAATTCTGGCAACGCTGATTATATGGAATGAGCATCACTGATTTAGATGCCGGTTTGGTTCTTATTCATGAGCGTGTAGAGAATACTCTCCGAGTACTCGTAGATATGTACATATTTATAGCTTAAAAATAATGTTCAAAGCATATCCATCTTTTCTCGTCAACTGTACTAAAAATGTGTTTGTAATAACATTTGTTGTGTGCATAGTTTATAACAAAGTTTTTATCAAAACTTTTTTGTGTGTACTTATGTTTATGATGTTATTTATTTGCTCTTTAAACTGATACAAGTTTATTCCGTATTTTAAATTTTACCGCAATGTGCGTTTTGTTTATTAATTAAATGATTAAATGATTGATAAGATAACATTTTCCACGCACATGAATTGATAATAAATCATTTGAACAAGTGAAAGGGTTTGAATTTGATTATTGTATTCTGCTTGAAACAATCTACTGGTACATGAATGCATATTAATTTGTTTAAATGAATAATGAACATAATTATCCATTTAGGATGGGAGGTCTTTTAAAAGTTGTTAAAATTTTAATTAAAAAATTTTACAAATATCAATAGAAAATAACAGCCGCTAAATTTATGATTATATTAAATATGTAAATAGTTTTTTTTTTTTAATTATAACTACTTCATGACCTAAAAACGAGTGTTAAAGGTAATAAATTTTAGCAAACATTTTGATTCTATCGGGTATGTTTTTGCCCGTTACTGTTATTGATTGATGCAGCGGATTCTCTGGACATATTTGATATTTCAGCGGTGAAGCTGCTCCTCTCGAATTATTTGATAAAAATCGGGTGGTTAAACTTTAAAGGCCGATGTTGGATGTGAGCCACACCTAAACGTCAAGCTTTTTTCTGCATTTCATTTGACACTTCTCAATTTCAAACTATACAAAGATACATAATCGAGAAATGGCCAGAATGGTGGCGGAAAATGACAATAGTGGATGATCAATTTTCGAAGAAAACTATCTGCAGTGATGAGGCACATTTTCACCTCAGTGGATTCATCAATAAGCATAATTGCTAAATTTGGGCGAATGGTAATCCAAGCGTGATTGTCGAAAACTCAAAGCGCCCACAAAGAGTGGCAGTTTGGTGCGCTTTTTTTTGGCCGGCGGCATTATCGGGCCGTTTATTTTTCCCAACCTAAGGCAACTGCCTGACTGTGTTTGGTGTTTGCTATCGTCAGATGATAACGATTTTTTTATGGCTCAAATTGGTAGATATGAATGTGAACGAAATGTGGTTTCAACAGGATGGTGTCACTTGCCACACAACTAACGAAACAATGGCTCTTTTGCGCGACAAGTTTAATGGCCACGTACTCTCACGTGGTGTCGGTGTCAATTGGCCGCCAAATTCAAGTGATTTGATACCGTTGGACTTCTTTCTTAGGTGTTATTTGAAATAAAAGGTATATATAGTTAAGCCCGCAATAATTCAAGAGCTAAAGTATGAGATAATTCGGCACATTAGTGGCATACAACCTCAATTATGTCTAAGCGTCATGGGAAATTTGTATATTAATATTAATATTAATATTAGTATTAATATTAATATTAATATTAATATTAATATTAATATTAATATTAATATTAATATTAATATTAATATTAATATTAATATTAATATTAATATTAATATTAATATTAATATTAATATTAATATTAATATTAATATTAATATTAATATTAATATTAATATTAATATTAATATTAATATTAATATTAATATTAATATTAATATTAATATTAATATTAATATTAATATTAATATTAATATTAATATTAATATTAATATTAATATTAATATTAATATTAATATTAATATTAATATTAATATTAATATTAATATTATTTACTAAACATTTCAAATGGGTGAATCACACTCTCGTTTTTAAATCGATTCGTTTGCTAAACGGGTTTCCATGACTTATCAAAATGTGATAGACTTTATTAAAAGAAAATTTATTTGAAATATTTTTAATTTACTATTTCAATTTGAAAATTTTTATGTGTACACATGTCAGCTTCCAGACTTTTGTCATTTCATGAAATTTCAATTCGTAATTCTTTCTATTCTTAAGACTTGAAGTTTTACCGCATGTGTTCGTTCAATAAACTTTTTTTTAATCAAGTTTTAGGTTTTTTTTCTCTTTTTTTTAATTTCAATCAGCAGCATTCTCAAGTGGTTTTGTTTTGGTGTTTACAATGTATTTTTTTTATAGTTTTAGTTTTGTAATTTGTGTGTTTTAATATTGTTTTTCACTCAAATTAATGCTGTTTGTGGGTGGTTTTGAATTGATATCTTTTTTTTCTGTTTAGCAAAATTCTTAAACGTGCTCGTATTGAAAAGCACAATAAATTTTTGAAATTCATGTTGGCGTCTTGTCAATCTACTTTTTGTGTTTATCTTGTTCTTTTTTCTTCTCGAGCTTGAAAAATCAATTCTATAAAATAGTTTGTAAGCCAGAATTGAGTCGCGACTCTTTTCCAACCATTTTGTTACCGTTTTTGGTTGAAAATAAAATTCTTTTGCAAATTTTCCAAAAAAAAAGAAGAAAAATCACAGCTAAACAAATTGAGTATAAATTCAAAAAACTAAAAAATAAAAAAAATCTTTATTGCAACTAATTAAAAAAACTAAAAAAGCATTTGTTTTATTAATAACACAGTAGTAGTCGATGGTGTGTAATTTTAATTTAATTGTTGAAACGTGTTTTGTTACTCCTTGTTTGTAAAACTTCGCTAATAAATCGAACATTTAAAGTGAAAAATGTGAGGAAAACAATTTAGAGAAAAAATTAAAGTAAGAAACTGAAAAAAACTGCAAAAATTAATTGTTTTAGTTGTTAGAAATCATGTAACCACAAAAATGTAAACGTGTTGACTAAATGACCCCACAAAAAGGTTAAAAAATTTTATAAAAATTTAAATTAAATAATTTAAATAAATGAAACACACTCTAAAGCTAAAAAAAAGTTTATTTGAATGACTGTAAATATCGTGAAGTTATTTAAAAGTAAGCACGTTATTTCAAAACTGACCACAACTAAAGAAAAAACACATCAGTTACACGGATCTTTCCATAAGATCCTCTGAACTTGCCCCGTTAAAAGTGGGCATATATTTTAATGTGTGTGAAGTTAGCTCAATGGTCAGCTATGTTTTTAGCTTTAACAGTTTGCTATACAGCAGTTGTTATCTTAATAGGCTGTAGTATTTGATAACAGTACGAATATAGAACAATACGCCCAGGCCGTCCCACCAAATACTGAGCATGACCTTAGAACCGTGAATATTCGGTATGGACGTCGAGGTGGAAGCATGGTCAGGATATCCCCATAATTTTCTGCATTTTGGATTATCGTAATGATTTCGTCCCCAGTCAAAATGTGATGCAGAAATCCGTCTTTGCCTTGCAAGCAACTGTTCACTAGCATACAAACGCCGTTCAACATTTCTCGCCTTCAACTCGTACGGCATCCAATTTCCTTGTTTTTGTATCATTCTCATGGCTTTCAGGCATTTTGAAATCGCTTGTTGAGTCGCTTTAAAAGTGTTGTTGCGTTTGATCAAGTAATGCCTCCGATTCTGCATTATTGAAAAACTTCTTTCTGTTGCTCTTCGACGTCAAAATCACCATTCTGAAAGCGCTGAAACCACTCTAGGCATATTTTTCACTAATAGCGGCCCCTCCACAGGTACTTAAGAGCGTACGATGAGCCACAGCCGCAGATTTTTTCACATTTAAGCAGCAAATTTAAACCTCCTGCAAATGGCGAGAATTTGTGCCGTTCGACATGTTTGATCGAGAATAACTTTATAATGCAGGCACAAATCGTCTCATATTTCGATGGCGTTATGTTTACAAATACCTCTGCTTATTGTATGACATCTATGATCTTCTTATTTCGACTACCACTTACTGCTATAGCCATTTCAAAACGGCGGAAGCAAAGTTGTACATCTAATAAAAATAATTTACTGAAAATTACAGACCTACATTAACAGCAAAGTAATACATGCACTTGCATTGTCATAGCCAAAAGTCCCCGTTGGAACAGGTTTTGCTTTAGCGTAGACCAAACCGCAGCATTCTATTTTTTTCACATAGAGGGGAAGGAGTGCCCTGTTTGCTATAGCAAACAAAATTCTAGTAAACCCCATGACTTATGTTTGTGTTCCGAAACCCGTACCAAACTGCCATAAAACTGGCAGAACGGGGATCAGCAAAGCCCCCGAGAGATTCTGCTTTGTAGATATTTCGGGTCTGATCATGGTTGAGGTGCCTGTCTTGGCTGGCTGTGTTTTAAACCTAAAATCACAAGAAGGGGAATTAGTTTTCCTCACAACCATGGTACAAGCCGGTATTCGGGGATTAGCAACTCTTCCATGCGCTGTTGTCTTGCAACAGATACCTGTACTGTAAGGAACCAGAAGCTATGACTACACGGATGAGTTGGTTAAGAGCTGATTTTTTAAGTGTACTTCAGCCTACCAATCATTGAGCTTTGACAGTCAACAATACTGATATTTAATATTATTTTGCTTATCAAGAACATTACATCATATTCTGGTACCACGGGAACTGAACTACCCTAGGTATATTACGTCTTATTCTGGTACTACGGGAACTGAGAGCCCCGGGAACTTGCTTCTGCCCAGTTATGGTACGGCCCTTAGGGAAGTATCGTAGTGGTTGTGGCTTAGACCGAAACCGCGCGATGAGGTCAATTAAGCTCGGTGTGGAGTTGCATTGCGACTGGGTGCCGTGACCCATATATCGGAAGGAGTTTTAGAAAGGCTCCGTTCCTAACCAAGGGGGAGATCATGTCCAAACAACATGAGATTGAATTGGTACTCACGCATGACAGTTTGTCATGTATGGAGGCACTGGTAGAGGTATTGTATTCACCTGGTGATAAGATCACCGTGGGTTAATTCCATACTGGCAGGTACCCACGATAGTCGTTTTTACAACTGTCATTATAAAATCTACACTCAAATATGATATAAAATTTCGAATCACCTTTGAATCAAATACACGGTTAACAATTAACCAAAACTGGTAGAGATGCAAAAGCGACTATCGTGGATAGCTATCGTGATCGTCTAGCCCTGTGGTGGTTTTAACACAGTGTGAAAACAATGCGTTGTTCAACGTTGCATGTCCCATTCATGTCATGTCCCCTACATGTTATGCCATCAATTCGATCAAATTCTAATTGGAACGTGATTAGAAGCAAAGATATTTTATAACTCTTAACTCATGCAGGTTTGTCTTCAATTAACTGTCAAAGGAATTGCATCAGGAGAGGTTAGAAAGCCAGGCCAGGTTCGGCAAGGGTTTGTCCATAGCTAAAACCATATGAAAAAAGTTGCAACAGCAACTACCAACAGTCTTGGAATCCACATGGAAGCGCTGGTGAATACTTAATAGCTCAACTCTTAGAATTAGGCACCCTGTCATCTAACACGCATGCGCTTCGTTTTCTCTTTCTAATTTAAAAAACTTCTTAAAATGTGCTTCACACTGTATTGCCCTGCGGAGGTAATGAAACAATATTTGGAGTTAATTAGAATTTTTTTAGCAAGCACAAAAACTGCGAAGCTTTTTTGCTTGTCTGCAGTAACAGGAATCGAACCTGCTACCTTGAGACTGTTATACTCTACCAAGTCAGCCATAGAGGCACTCAAATGGCTGAGTTTAATGCTGCACAGCAGCAACACTGGTCTGTAGAGGGCCGTAGTCATACAGTCACCGTTAAAATGGAGTGTCTGCCTTTGTTATTATTGAATTTTAAAGAAATATTGTCAAGATCCCTATTTACATACGTATATTCGTCTTGATTTTTATAGTTAAGCCACGCTTTGTAGATAACGAAGCTGGTGTTTAATCACTGCTCTGTAGAAGGCTGCTCATTTTTTTCCTAACATTTTAAAGCAATTCAGTTATCATTTGTAGACCGCACATAAAAAAACTGTTTACCTAACAACGTAACGGAAATTGTCTATACGTTGCTGAAGTGCTTCCCACGTGCTTTTCAAAAAAAAAAAACATTAGCCAGCGAAACTGGCGGCTAGTAAAGCCATCTTAAAATCTAAAAGACACTTTAAATAAAAATTAATCATTGGCGTTTCAGAGGATTGATTTTTGCGTTAAAACAAATGATGACAGTAGGCAAAGTAGCAAAAAAAGAAAGAAAAAATTCGCTTTGTAACGCAAAAAAATAACTTATGTCGAAAAAGAAACATTTGAAGGTTTTGTTTTCGTTTTCAATAAAAATTTTTTGATGTCATGAACGATTTTTTCAAGAGTATCTAACTAGATTTTAATAAACCGTCGCTCAGTTTTTATCTTATATATTTTTTTAGTACTAACAATATTATTTAATTATAATTTCGGAGAAGGCTTGACGGCAATACAAAAGACTGATATATTTTTGGGAGTACGTACTACTTTTTCCTCATGAATGTTCTTGTATATACAATGTTTTTTTACCTCTAATGGTTGACAAGTTTTCTTGAAATCAAATACAAATTGCTTTAACTTTGATTACTTGCAATAAAAGTTATGAAACCATTTATTTTAAGTATCTGGGGAAGTGCGTAAAATAATTAATGTCACACACCATCAACGACTTTAAGAGCAGCTTATAACATATATAATTAATTTTTAAATAATCTTTTGGCTTTTGTTGCATATGCGGCAAAACAAACTGAATGTGTCATACTCGTACTAAGTGACGTTTATGCCAAATTTCTCCTTTTTATGACTGGCTTAGTAAACTCAACACGCCGCTTAGTTGTATACGTCTCCATGGCTGAATTTGTGAAACACTGAAAAAAATATAGTTTAAAAAACAAACAAAAAACAGCTTCGATATCGAACTAAAAAGCAAGAAAGAATTTCATGTATAAACTTAAACAATAGTGAATGAAATATACTAGTATTATTGTGAAATAAGCTTGGGGCCCTTCGTGTTATATTTTAAATATATCGTCTTAAGGAATTGTCAAAATCCCCTAACTTCCTCGAAAGCAGTGCGGCAACTTCAATTTTCGCACTAAAGTGAATGTACTTTAATAGATCAGATGCACGTTACATGGCAAACGCGAACCCAATGTGAAACCCCGGCTTCGCACCGGTTAGCAAAGCGCTTCAGAGTTTTTTGGGAATTCCCTAAATTGGCTTTGGGAATCGCTAAATTCCCCCGACTTTTAATAACTTTTAATAGTTTAAATGCACGTTCCACAAAAGTAAAGCCAATATGAAACTCTGGCTTCGAACTGGTTGGCCAAGCGGTTTAGAGTTTCTGGAATTTCCGAAAATCGGCTTTGGGAATCGCCAAAATCCTCCAACTTCTGCGGAACTTCAATTTTTGTACTAAAGCGAATAAGCTTTAATAGTGCAATGCACGTTCCACAAAAGCGAAACCAATATGAAACTCTGGTTTGGAACCGGTTGGCAAAACGGTTCCGAGTTTCTGGGAATACCGAAATTCTGCTTCGGGAATCGCCTAAATCACCCAACTTCCTCGGAACTTCAATTTTTGGTTTCACGGCAAAAACGCAAACCGAATATGAAAACCCTGTTTCAAACCGGCTATCAAAGTGGTTCCAAGTTTTTTTGGAATTCCGAAAATTGGCTTTGGGAATCGCCAAATTCCCCCAACTTTCTCGGAACTTCAATTTTTGCATTAAAGCGAAGGACCTTTAATAATTCAGATGTACGTTCCACAAACGCGAAACCAATATGAAACTCTGGTTTTGAACCGCTTAAAAAAGCTGTTTCGAGTGTTTTGCAATTCCCAAAATCGGCTTTGGGAATCGCTAAATTCCTCCAACTTTCTCGAAACTTAAATTTTTGCACAAAAGGGAATGACTTTTAATAGTTCAGAAATAGTTTCAAAGCAAAAACGCTAACTGAATGTGGAATCCTGGTTTTGAAGTGGCTAGCAAAGTAGTTTTGAGTTTTTTGCAATTCCTAAAATCGGCTTTGGGAATCGCCAAAATGCACCACTTCCCTAGAGGTAATATGGCAACTTCAATTCTCGCATTCAAACGGCTAAACTGTATATACAATTTCATATATATACATACGTAATAATCACTTATAAGCTATTGGTTTCGCTAGTTGCATACATAGAAGATGTCTGGAAGCTGATTTATATTGTTAAACTTAAATAAAAAACGTAACAATTGACACAAAGTTTTATTAAGAGCATTCAATGTAAATGCGGATTTCATTTTAAAGAGTGAACGCACTGTTTAAAACGCAGCCTTGCGTTCTGTGCCGCACGCGGCAGTAAATTGGATTCAATTGGGCGAATTTATCGACGAATATTTTCCTTTAAAGCCGCAAGGGATTGGGGATTGCCATTATAAACCCTCTATTTGAGAAAGCCCGATAAAAAAAATTAATGGGAGTTAGATCGGGCAACCTCGGTGGCCACAAAGTGACTGACTTTGGGATGGCCCCAAAGTTACTGACTAGTTTTTAGGGGAAACTTTTCCAAAGTAGATGTATCGAAGCTATGGCTGTGTATGCAGCCATGTGTGTGAAGAATACGATGAATGAGCTTTAACTTGACGTTAAAGTCTGTCTCAGAATAAGCATTGTGTATTTTGTTTGGACCACTCTTCACAAGCTAGTACAGTTCTCTGTATGCTATTAGTGTAGTATAAAATTATGCTAAGCTTTTTGGCAAACGCAATAATGCAATACCATTTGCACAAGATTGTGAATAGAGCTGTTATATAAAATCTCTTATCTCAAATTGCATAAATCCTTAAGAGTTTAATATTTTGCTTTGTTTTTGTGTCTAATCCTTTTGCTGAAAAACAAACAAAACACTACTTAATTGAGGTTTATCTATTAAAAATTTTCAATTAAATTACTATTTAAAGTTGTTTAAAGCATTTCATTAAGTTGTAATTGAAAACGTGATTTGTTGCTAATCACAAAGGAAATTTGTACCAAAAGATAACAAATATGTTTTAAAATAAAAATAAAAAAACGCAAAAAATGATTTATTATAAACTTAATCTCCTGCTTGAACAAGAGATAATAGTATAAAAAAAACATGTGTTGTACTTGTAAGGAAAAAAATATCCAAAAGAAAAGTAAGAACATTTTTCGTTTAAGATTTTATCTCGTAACAAGTGACATTGAAACTCAAACAACTTGTGCTGCCAAAGAAACCAAAACTTAACACTTAATTTCTACTTTAATTAAACATGAACCTGACAAAGAAATTATACGATCTCTTACAACTGAAACATATTTTAATTAATCACTAAAGTCTTGCCGGCCGGCCATATCAGTTACACTGTCTACTTTTCCACTCAAGACGTTTACTCAAATAAAGTTATTAGTTCTGAAAGAAACCAAAAAGAAAACTAAAAAGTACAACTTGTTACAACAGGTTTGCAAGCTTTTAATGGATTGTTTTTCTAATTCATTAATAATTCTGATAAATCTTATGCGAGTACGTATTTATCAGACATGCCAAGAAAAAGTTAAACGTACATGCTGCCAGTAGCCGCCAGTGGTCTCCAATAAATGAGATTTAAATTGTAGACAAGAATTAAAAAAAATCTTATTTATATTGCAACTTTAAATTTACAAATATGAACAAGTTTTAAATTACAGCCCACATTCAAAATTTACATGAACTCATGGCAAATAAGTCGCTAAACGCGCATTTGTAAAAGGAAACTTTTAGAAACTTTAGAATTTACTGCGTGAGATTTCCTGTGTTATACAAAAGAATTAGTTTTGTGTAGAAAATTTTTGTTCGCGATCATCGTTCAATCGTTTACCTTACATTACGTTTTCAAATCAAAAACGTTAAATAGTGTTTTGACAAAATCACAAAGCAAGATGCATGATTCTGTGATTTAAAATCGCTAAATAGGCGTTCTGGTAAACATATATCGCTTTAAATTGGCGACTTCAACTTGTCTGTATGTAATGAAGATTTTTTCTAGCATTTATTTATTTATTGAAACTTTAAAATATGTGTCCAGCCTATAAAATTGTTTTTAATAACACTTGTATGCAATAGTACTCGTATTTCCTGGACGGTCCCTTAGGAATCGCAACATATACATACGTATTATTATTTTATTAAATAAAAAAAAACAAAACATTTATTTGAATTATATTGTTAATTATTTATTGTTGATTATTACTCACTTACTGCTACTTTTATACGTTTATTTTTTCTTCCTATATATTTATTTTACTGCTGCTGCTGTTGTAATTATTATTGCCTGTCTTGCCAGTATACCGTATAAGGTAATCAATCTTTCATGGAAAAATCGGTTTAGTCTTTATCTCGGGTATATACAGACCGATATTAGACTTTTTTTTATTTTATGGATTTTAGCAGCCTCCTTTTATAACCAGAGCTGCTTTCAAGCAAAAAAAATTTAGTTCTATGAAGAAAAATCGTCTAAACCGATTTTTTCAGATATTTCAGGTATATATGGACCGATATCGGAAATTTTCATTTTCTGTATTTGGTAACTTTCTTATATTAGAAAGTATAACGGACCTCCCGGAGTATATTGATTACTGTGCACCAGCTCTAATGCCCGACAAGAGATTTGACGTGATCTCATCAAGGACGGCCTCGGCAGCGAACCAAATGGATCGCCAAGAGGACGTGCTTGAAATTTTCACAGATGGATCCAAGTCGGACATGGGAGTTGGTGGTGGTATCTATATGCCCCAGTACCAGAGGAGGATCAGTTTTAAGCTATATGATGAGTGTAGCGTAATGCAGGCTGAAATTACAGCTATTTTGAGAGCAGCCAACTGGTTGAGGTACTATAGGGTATACGGGGTGAATATCCGAATCTGTACTGATAGTAAGGCTGCGTTAAATGCGCTTGTGGGTGTCTATACGACGTCCAGGTTGGTTCAGGAATGCCGGATATCTCTGAATGAGGTAGCGAGACATTCAAGCCTGGAGCTTTTCTGGGTACCGGGGCACAGTGGAGTGCCCGGAAATATTGTGGCGGATGAGCTGGCGAAATCCAGAGCTCGCCTACAGAGAGGGGACATTCATACGATGGTAGGAGTCCCGCTTAACAGCTGTAAAAACCAAGTACAGCGTCAACTTGTAGGGACTGCGCAGGACAGATGGTCTGCTGAGGTCTCCTGCCGAGTAGCAAGGCTGACATGGCCTGCGTATGATCGTAGTAGAACTGCGGTCCTAAAGGGTTTTCCCGGTCAAAGGTTGCAGTTCTGACAGGACATTGTCTCATAGGGACGCATGCTAGGAGGTTAAATCTTCCATTTAATAATTTCTGCAGAGGTTGCGGGGATGAGGACGAGGAGGAGAGTGTTGAGCATTTCCTCTGTCGATGCCCGGCTCTCAGTTCTATGAGAGCGCTGTATCTAGGCGGACCGATGCTGCACGGGTTGGCAGATATATCGGAATGCCGAGTGAACGGACTGGATTCCTTTATCCGGCTTTCGGGTTGGTTTGAATCTGAACCGTCGGAGTAACAGAGGCCCAATTGCTGCGAACGGCGCCGAATCGATAATTCACGGTCATCACCAACACTGGCCGATACGGCTGCGATATTTTCTTCAGTTTGCACTCTACGTAAGCGTGTTGGTAGTTTAATGTCCAACAATGTAAATTTGGTGCGAAATTTTTTTACAATAGCCCGAATAGAAGCCTCAGTAGGTCGATTAAACTGACCATAAAATGGAAGAAGCGCGCGATGAACTTTCTTAACTACGCATTTTGGTAATAAAATTCAATAATTTGCAAGCGTTGTTCGTTTGTAAGACGATTCATGATTAAATTATAGACCAAACTGAAGATGTTTGACAGTGACACAAGATACAAAACGTGCGTGAGCTGTCAAAACTAGTGTTGCCAAAAAGATAATAGCAAAAAACTCACTCGTTATAAGTTTTTTATACAAACTTTCTGTAGAAAAATGTTTGTTATTTATTAGTTTAAAGAAAAAAGTTATTCCTCTCGTTAGATGTTCTTAATAAAACTTTTGCTTTCAAGAAATTTTCTTTAAAAATTTTGTAACGCGAAATTATGGCGCTCAAAAATGTTGTAGAAAAAAGTATTTTATTAGCAATAAATTACTTGTAGCAGCTGTTTTGGTTTGTTCCAATTTTTGTTAAGTTTTACTTGACTTGTTTCCGTATATCACCTTAAACTGATAACAGCAGTAACAACAAGTTAATTTATATTCATAGGCAGTCGTTTCATATCTTTTCCCTATCTAAAGAATTTCCTAATCAGTTGGCGCCCAGCCTATCAAAATACTAATTATGTTTTTCATGACACTTTTATTTATCAATTATGTTTTTCGCAACTACAAAAGTTCAATATTTCTCTGAAATCTATTTACAATTACACTGACAAGAATTTTTCTAATTAATTTTTCGCACTTCGCATTTCATAGACGTGGTTTAATTAAAATTGTTTTGAAAGTTCTAAATGAGAGTTTTGCTGTTGCTATAAATGAAAAACTAGTTAGCAGGAGTTGTATGTGGAGCTGTGGGCGCTGTCAAATGCTTCTTTGGTTAAACTTTAAGTTTATCGATTTGATAATTTATTGCATCAATCAATTGTGTGCATCATAACAAAAAGCTGCAAAGAATCATATAACCACAATAAGGTTTTCAAATAAAGTTTGGTCTGAAGAAGGAATAATTCTCTTTTTAGGTAAAATAATTTTGTTCGGCAAATTTTATGAAAGTAAATAATATTTTAAACAATAAATTTTCAATACAAAATTTTGTTTCGGATTAATTTTTAACTATTTATTTGTTAACAACAAATTTTTATCAAAAACTTTTATGGAGTAGAGTTTTTCTCAAAATGTTCTCACCATCGCCCCGTATAGCTTCCACTAAGATCATTAACTCTTAGGCAACTCACCCGTCTAACCATCGTTAACGGTTCCTTGCAGTACAGGTATCAGGGGCTAGATTTCTAGCTCCTGATAACCGGCATTGCACCAGATTTATCAGGGAAACTAATTTCACTTCTTGCGATTTTAGGTTTAAAGCACAGCCACGGCGTATCAGCCAAGGTAAGCACCTTAACTAGGATCAGAGTCAGCGTCCCGAGTGCCCGTTCTGCCAATTAATACTTGGCAAGGTTTTCGAAAGTCCAATACACCCTAAGTCATGCAGAAACGTACTAGAGATTTAAATGCTACAACAAATGAGGAATTCTTACCCCTCTAACCAGAGCACGCCGTCGGTTATTAGCCCCCGAAAACTGGCATACACCATAGTAATCAGGAAGATCCTTAGGAATCACAGCATTTTTTATTATATTATAACGGGAGGTTAAATTTCAAGGGCCGATATTGATTTTGAATAAAACACAAACTATTTAGGAAATTATTGTAATTTTATTTTATTATGATATATTAATATTATTCATTTATGTATGGAACAAAATATCGGCCAAATGGGCGCCGCGACCAAGGCGGCACACCTCCATCCGATGGTCTAAATTTTCGATGACCCTGAGGCATAATGGAGGTTCTATGCCGTTAATGTGCCGAATTATTTCATCCTTTAGCTGTTGAATTGTTGCTGGCTTATCGACGTATACCTTTTCTTTCAAATAACCCCAAAGAAAAAAGTCTAACGGTGTCAAATCACATGATCTTGGCGGCGAATTGACATCGTCATTACGTGAGATAACACGGCCATTGAATTTGTTGCGCAAAAGAGCAATTGTTTCGTTAGCTGTGTGACAAGTGGCACCGTCCCGCTGAAACCACATATCGTCTACATCCATATCTTCCAATTCGGGCCATAAAAAGTTCGTTATCATCTCACGATAGCGAACACCATTCACAGTAACTGCCTGACCGGCCTCATTTTGGAAAAAATATGGCCCGATGATGCCGCCAGCACATAAACCGCACCAAACAGTCACTCTTTGTGGGTGCATTGGGTTTTCGACAGTCACTCTTGGATTCTCATTCGCCCAAATGCGGCAATTCTGTTTATTGACGAATCCACTGAGGTGAAAATGTGCCTCATCACTGAAGATGATTTTCTTGGAAAATTGATCATCATTTTCATAATAAGTCTGGATAACTTTAACACGTTGTTGGATTGTGTATCACTCTATGGTTCAAATTGAGTAAGTCTGAAATAGAGAAATGTCAAATAAAATTCGGAAAAAAGCTTGGCGTTTAGGTGTGGTTCACATTCAACATCGGCCCTTGAAATTTAACCACCCGATATTTATACAGCCCAATTAGGAATATTCTTGTGGAATTCAATTCTCACGGGATTTATTTCTTACGGAATTTGTGTCTCACGTAAAGTTTTTTTCGGTTCAAATTAAACAGAAAAACACAATTTTTATTAACTTGAACGTAAAAAATGAAGACTTCATCTTCCTTTAGTGCTTTCAGTAAATGGAGTGAAGGAAATAATAATAATTACTTTACACTTAATTTTTATTCATGATTTAAAGAAAGAGAAAAGTGAAAAAAACCCACGGAATTTTTATTTATAACTCGGCTGATAGCGTCTATCGCAAACTGAAAAACATCTTTGGGTTTCTTTAAATCTTGTTTCGTTACTTACAATTCTCGACTTCTTTCAAAAATTTCCAAAGTCTACTGATGATTAGGGTAGCTCCTATGAAATGTCGACATATAGATAGCTGGGAAACATAGTAAACAAGCTATTTATAATTTTTTGTTAAGTGCTTTTAATTTTCATTATACCAATTTCCATTGAAGAATTCGCAAATCGTTTTTAAAGGCAAAAATGTAACAATAGGGACGCTCAAATAGAAGCATGCCACCGAGAGCGTGACGTGATTTGGCCAACATTTTGTTTAACACATAATTGTCGTAGATCTTTCTACCCTAATAAAAGATATTAAAGTAATTCCTTGAAAACTTTTTGTTTTATTTAATATTTACATCGTGCGTTTTAGTTGAACCTCCCTTTAGATTCGTTTGATTTTGGTAAAGCCCATCGTCACTTATGTGCAAGTTTTGCCATCAAAACTTTCATCAATTACTTTGTTTGAAAACATGAGTATTGTTTTAAAAAAGTGTGCCCTTTAAAGAATTTTTTCCTTAAAAGAATTTTTCCATTCACCCAAAAAGTTTACTGATTTATAACTTTAATTTACTTTTAAATTTTCAACTTTATTTTCTTTTGCAAAAGAAACTTTCGAATTCACAGCTACAGCTAAATCAAGGCACGTGGCCATGATAGCAATAGAAAAAATTACTTTATTTGTTGTGCTTTCCACCCATTTTAAACTTGCAAATTGCAGAAAAAAGAAAAAAAAATCCCCAAATACATGTTCGTTGTCAAAGTCACCAATTTAATGAACCCTGAAAATATAAGAAGCGAAACAAGCGAAAAACTTCATACAGCTACGACTTTTCAAAATGCAATAACACAAGTTTTTTTTTTTGTCTACTGGAAAAGAAAAACATCTAAGGAAAATCAGAAAAATTAAAAAAAATTATGCAGAGACTAGTTGTTTTTTGTTTAATGAAATCGTGACTACAAAATGTAGCAGCAGCACCAAACAGATAATCGCCCTCAATAAACAATAGTTTTTTTTTTGTGAAGCGATTCCCCAAAATAACCGCAATTTAGCAACACACAACAAAAACCGTTGCCAAAAATAAAACAGTTTTTCCAACAGCAATCCTATAAAGTTCAAGAATAAATGAAAAGAAAAAGCAACCACATTAAAAGAAGGTCTATTTTTTCGCTTTTTGCTGTAGTTATTCATTTGCCAAATTCAAAACTCTCGTACATGTGGTTCAGCTTAACACGAAAATGTAGTTTAAAAAATTTACATTCATTTAAAATGAAAAACTTCAAGCCAACGGAATCACAACAAAAGTAAACAAAACAAACAAATAAACAAGAAAAAACAATGGCGCCCTATTGTTCAGAGGCAAAGAAAAGGATAGAATAACAATACAATTGAGGTGCGCAACAAAGTGATAAGGTTATTCGTATTTAGTGTTAACTACAGGGTGTTTGCCGGGATGGTATACCACTATGCTTGTTTATAATTTTTAATTAAATGAAAGAGAATGAAGATTATAGTGATAAATGTTTTATTTCCATTCGCAATCATATGTGGAATACAACATCAGATAAATGTCTGCCTCTATTAGCCTCACAAATGCGAGCACACTTTTCATTACTCGTGGTGTTAAAAAGTGTTATAGAATCGCGAAACCACCAGCGCTAGTGTTAGTGTTTTGCTAGTTTAGTGAATTGCACTACTGGGCTGGAGAACAGGTCTCGCATCATCATAATTATTTCTTAAGTGCGGTCAGGCCTGTTGTTGTTCTTTGGCCTTCGAGAGATTCGGGTCTTGCTCTCACTGCTTAACTGTTTGCCTAAACTAACTGTATTGGTTTACAACTTCTTATGTGTAGGCATAAATCGTTATAGTTAGTCACAGCGCCGTTGCGAATTGTTGTTAATACCATCGTGGGCATAAGGTCTTCGTTACTGCGCCCATGCTGGGCATCATATACTCTACAAATTTATTTGCAACTGTATAGTTAAATAAATAAATAAAAAATAAATTCATTTCACCATGAATATATTGTTAGACTTGGTCCAGCGTTTCTGGTTTGTTTGCACAAACCTTGCTTTCAGATATCTCAACAAACAGGGCACCATATACTCTACAAATTTATTTCCAACTGTATAGTTAAATAAATAAATAAAAAATAAACTCATTTCACCATGAATATATTGTTAGACTTGGTCCAGCGTTTCTGGTTTGTTTGCACAAACCTTCCTTTTCAGATATCTCAACAAACAGAAGTCCGGTGAAGTCAGATCAGGCGATCATGGAGGCGAATCAAAATCACGATTTCTTGAATAAATTGTTAATGGAAAGAGGCCTCGCAGTACGTCCACTATAGTCCTGGCTGTATGTGATGTGGCCCAAAGCACGCAGTTGTGGCGTCAATCATTTCACGTTACCATTCTGCCGTTTTCATTTTCAAAGAAATAAGGTTCGATGACTCTTCCTGAGCAAATTGCACATCAGACTGTCATCTTCAATAGATGCAAAGGTGACTGATGAATAATTTAAGGGTTTTCCATTGCCCAGAATTGACTATTCTGTTTATTCACATATCCATTTATATGAAAATGTGCCTCGTTACTCATTATGATTTTTACATGAAAATCGGTGACTGATTTTGATAAAACGTGTTAGCGATTAAAACACGTTGATTTATCGAATATATTTCTATAATAAATTCACGACTGCCAAATATAAACTGTCGAGACTAACGTTTATCAAAATGGCGGCAAAATAAAGTAGTATATCTTCACGGTGAACACCCTGTATTTGATATGATAATATAGGGGAACCGATCAGCCTTCCTTCATGTTGGCAAAAAAAAAAAGTTAAAAAACATGATTTTTTTAGATTGGTGAGTGATCAGGGGATGATCTCTACATATGCAGTGCGTTGTAGATTAAGAAAACCGATTATAAGGGACAACTGTGTGTTTTGGACGTTTGGCTTGAACCCATCGATAACAACACACTCGAAAAGACCAAAATAAATGTTTTTGGAATTAAAGTTTTGGAATTAAATTAGTTAAAACTGATCAGTGTCCAGTGTACTATTCAAACTAACAAAAGTTGGTCCCACACTTCCCACACTACAGGAACAATCAAAAGATATAACAATGAATATATAAATAAAACTAGGACGACAGCAAAAAATAGTATGCACGGGATAGACAACAAAATTCTATTCCTTAGCATGTGTTTTTGAAGCTCTACTTGTAATTGAATATTGAATACTGATCTTGCAAATTGCTAACACAAGTGATGACTTCGGAAAACATCTAGCTCAACTAGGCCCGACGTATTCAAATTAATTTCAAACTCGAAGCAAAAAAAAAATCGTGAAAAAATTCGCGTTAAAAAATCGTGAAAAAAAACTCGCGAAAAAAAATCGCCAAAAAATTTCGCTAAAATTTTCTATTTATTCATGTGCCTATTTAAACAAAATTAAAAAAGAAATGGTCAAAAGTATAAAAATACCGTTTATATTTTAAATCGCGATAATCGCGAATACGGAAAGCGGTTAATGCCATTGACTTCTGCGTACACAAATTAGCAAGATGCCCAACTTGTTATAATATGCGACTAGGCACAGTGTTATTATTTAAAGAGAAAAATATCGAAGAATATTAAGATTGTACTTATTTTTTCAACGCTTACTTTATTTTTCTTGAACCACTAAAATCCATTTATTTGATTACTGATTTGTTTTGTCAATATGAAAACATTCAAAACGAAGTTGTTGCGCAGATTAATTATTCTTGTATTGTATTTCAATTGTTTTAATTTTGAAATACACAAAGAAGTCAAAACTGCCTCAAGTTGAATGTCATTGGAATTGACAGCTTTTGCAAAACAAAAACATTTGTTGCCATTGTCGATTGTGGTGAAGAGTATAAAATTGCTAAATAATTTGTTACGTTTGCATTTATTCTAATGCGGTTTTTGTGAAACATCAAAGTCAAGGTGATGAATTAAAGAAATCCTGCTTTAAAAGCAGCAACTCAGTTTTCATTTTTAGATTGAAATAGCGAAAGTTCTTTAAAAAATTGAAAGAGTTTGTTTTATTATAATGAACTGCCAGTATTCAATGAATTGTCTATTGTAAACTTTAACATGGTGCAACTCAAATTATCTTGGAGGCTTAACGTTTTCTGTCTAAAACATTTGCTCCCATTTCATTATAAAGTTTTCACTTAATTTCCATTGCACTGTAATATCACCCAAGTCACCTAAAAGTCTCCATTTTTTTAAAGTTCTTTCAGCACAAAACTCAAAAATCTGTTTCCAAGCCCTTTTATAGTATTAAGAAAATAAACGGCAACATGACACTTCGGACACTAAATAAAGTACTTAATGCCACTTAATTGTTAAACACAAGACACAATTTAATCTCCTTCACTACCAAAAACAAAAGTAAAATACTTACAAGTTGCAACAACAGCTTGATGTCTTGCGGCCAGCACATAATTTGAGAACAACATTGTATTGCAAAGATATTCGAGTAGTTAAAACTTTTCCTATTTTCCACTTTATTGTGCAGTTCGTTTAAAGTGTCGTGGCAAATTGATGGCAATTCAACACTTAAAAACTTACAAGCAAAAACACACAAGAAACAGCTGGACAAACGGTCAATCTGCCAGTTAAATAAACAATTGTGTAGAATTTATTGTTTTAAATGATTTGAAAACTTTTGACCCCAAACGAAAATTTTAATGAAAATGTTTTTGCAACAGAAAATATAAAAAAATTTGTTACAGTAATACAATAAATAAGCAGATTTCTTAGAAAATATATTTATTGCGAGGCAGAGCTTTTAGATTGATTTTCATTTAACAGATTTCTTTGAAAGTCGCTCTTTTTAACTTTTCCTTTCGCCTTTACAGCATAATTGAAAATATTTCTTTTCTTCGTACAGTTAAGCACTTGCAGAGAAGTGCAACTTAAACATCTTAATCGTAATATATCGGGTGGTTAAGTTTTAAGGGGGGTTCATAAGAAGCAGCGGATGGCTAGTATAGCAGCATGTAACGCTACACTAAGAGGTTCCCGCCTTTCCTTTCCATCCCCGCCCATTTCTTTCCATTCACACTATATTCCTACAACTTCTTTTCTTCGCTCCCCCTATCTTACTTTTCAGGTAATCACAAAGGGAACGACTACAGGACCCAAGTGAGCTGGACAACCTAGACTATTGCGGGGTAACCAGCGGCCTGCCTACTTAGCCTAACCTAACCTAAGTTTTAAGAGCCGATGTTGAATGTGAACCACACCTAAACGTGCAGCCCTTTCCTGCCTTTTATTTGAATTACTCAATAATAGACTAATTCAGTTTGAATCATGGAAAGATATACAATCGAGCAACGGGTTAAAGTTATTCAGGCTTATTATGAAATTTTCCAAGAAAATCATCTGCAGGTATGAGGCACATTTTCACCTCAGAATTGCCGCATATGGGCGAACTAGGAAAATAGGATAACTAGGAACTAGGAAAATAGGTTAAGAGGAGGAGGAAAAACTGAGTAGTGTTTATGAAAGTTTCACTGAACCTACAAAACCCCCCCTGAGAACAGATTTTGCCTTGGAATTTTCCAAACCAGGTCATTCTGTTTTTCGGGTAAAGAGGGGAAGGGATCCCCCGTTTGTTGTAGCAAATAAATTGTAGGAAGCGGTATGACTAATGTTGTGTTGGCTTCCGAAACTCTTACCAAGGGTATAAATTGGCAGAACGGGGATCAGCATGGCCCCGTTTGGTTCTGCTTGGTGTTCAACCCAGGCTGATCATGGTTGAGTTGCCTACCTTGGCTGGAACGTTCTGACTGTGGCTTAAACCTAAAACGCAGGAAGGGGGAGTTAGTACCCCTGATAATTGTTTGGTGTGTGGCTTTTTTCGGGAACTAACAACCTTTCGAGGGTCTGTTACCTTTATAACAGATACCTGCTCTGCAAGCAACCAGTGGTAATGGTTGAGGGGTGAGTTGGTTTAATGGCTGATGTTCTTAGTGGGCTTCGGCCTACCAACTCATTGTCTTTCATTGATTGCTGGGAAATTGCATACAGGATTAGAAGGCTCGAACTTCTCAACAATGTCTATGTAGCTATAAATCTCATATGGCTACAAACATATGACAAAACTTGTTACCTGTGTGAGCCTGGTGAATCGTGAATAATTCACTTCGTGGAATTGGTTCATCATCAGATAGGGCCGTAAAAGCAGGTGCTGATGTAAATCATTTTCACTACTAAACCTAAAAATAATAACACGAAAAGGCCAAAAGAGATGTTGCATTTAAGGCAATCAGATTAGTTAAAACTGAATGATGTTTGGTGTACATACCTTCAACACTGTTCAGACTAGCAAAATTTAATCCAACATTTCCCACACTGCAGGGCAATGAATGACATTCAAAAGAAACTAATAGCACTGTGCTCGAATTTAACACTTTTTTTGTAACAAGCTGGGCCCCCTACTGGTAAAGCTAATTCGAGGACGCTGAATGCAATGGCGCTAGCCGTTTTTCAAAATTAGCGCTTGTATTCACGATATTCTCGATTGAAAATTTGTTCTCTTAAGTACAAAAAATTGGTATTTTTATAATTTTGGTGTAATTTGTAATCAATTAATTTCTTTTGATTTCCTTTGTGTAAACACAAGATTACATGACATTTTTATTTTTTTCTCCAAAAATCTATTTTTTATCGCGAAAAATCAATACAAAATTACAAAATTCACGGTAACTTTTATTTGCACAATATAATTAATATGCGAAATTTTTTATTGTTATTTATTTATTTTTTGCTATTAATTTATCAAATGTGCTTTATGATCACATCGTTTAATCATTTCTTTATGATTCTACTGCTTCCAGCAATTCTTCTTTTAATTGAATATTGAATACTGATTTTGAATATTCCTAACACAAGTGATAACTTCGAAAAACATCTAGCGCTACTAATTTCAGCATATTCAAATTAATTTCAAACTCGAAGCAAACAAAAATTTTGCAGAAAAAAATCGCGTAACAAAATCGCGAAAAAAAAGTCGCGAAAAAAAATCGCGAAAAGAAATCGCAAAAAAATTTGCTAAAATGTTATATATATTGATCTGTATATTTAATAAAATCTTATAAATTTAAAATAAAAAAAGCGCGAAAAAATTATTCGCTAAAATTTGCCATTTATTTATTGATATGCATATTTAAACAAAATTTCTGAATTTAAAATTAAAAAATAGTCAAAAACATATAAAAATATATATTTAGCGTACAAATTTTAGATCGGAAATATCGCGAATACGAGCGCTAAGTTCGAAAAACGGTTAATGACATTTATTTAGCTTTTGCAAAGGCTTCTTCTACATCCTACGATGGGATGGTTAATTTTGCGCCTTCCTGTAAATTGAATATACAAAAAATATATATATTAATAAAATATATAAACAAATAAAGTTTAAGAATGTACGGCACGTTGCTTAAGGCACTCACAGACGATATGTTTTTACGTCTGTTTTTTAATATGTAATTCCTCATATATTTTTTCTGTCAAAATTTTTCATTTTTACAGACGATTTTTAAAATTTGCTCACAAACGTACATCTGACATTCTCAATCCCTTTTTTATTATAAAAAATAATTATTTAAAACAGATTAAAATATTAATTCATTTAAATTTCCGTGTAGTCATTCTACATTGTAAAAAATTACATGTACACTTTTTAAAAACATATCGTGTATTCTCTACTTAGTTATGTAGTGTTCCACTTAAATTCCTCAAGTCTTCTTTACAAAACACTGAAAAGAAATAAAAAGAAAAAACACCTTTTTAGGAATTCAAACCTTCTCAGTAATTTTGTATTTTAAAAATTAAAAAATTGTTGCCGATATGCTATAATTACTTAGTGTGTCAGTACCGTGGAATTCGTTTTAATATATTTTTGCAAATATTTTGGAATTTGATTTTTAACCTCGCAATCTCTGTTTTTCAATCCACCTTTCTGGTCCACATGACACATTTCTTGAGTGTCAATTATTGCCTATTAAAATATTATGACAAATTTTTTCACTACGATTTTTTTTTAGGAATATTAGCCTAAAATACAACGCAATAAATTACAGCTAAACAATTTTTGAAAACCAGAATTTTCCCACAATTTTATTTACAGTCAACTTATTCGTGAGTTTTATTTATAATATTTATGTAGTTCTCATATTCAACAGCCCTGGTTTTTGTTACATTTTTGTTTTTGTTTTGTTTTATAACTGAAACTAGTTTTGCGGTTCGTTAGCGCTAACAAAAGCAACAGCAACAAACAGAACAAAAAAAAAAAAAAACACAAAAACACATTAACAAGATTAATTACAATTGCCATTTATTTCTATTACTCAAAACTCCTCCGCACGAGGTCAGAAACCCCTCCGCCTTTAAAAACTGTTAAGAAAAAAGCACAATGCTCTGTTCATATTTTGTTTTGTTTTTTTTGCTCTTAAACCACACTGTTATTAAGTATTAAATAAATTTATTAACTTTAAAGTGCATTTAACTTAATCATGAATGTCACAAAGAAACCTAAACAATTTTCAAATTATTAACAAGATTTAGTTTCTGCTTGACAAAGTTTTTTTTTTTTTGTTTTTATAAATGGAAATTAAATTTTGTAAAGTGATTTAATAAAAAGCATAAAATTGATTTCCGTTTAATGGGTTGCTGTTTTTGACGTTTAATTTTTCAACTAAAAACATGAATTTGAATTATGAAATTGTAATTGAAAATTATTAAAGCGAATATATTTGCATAAAACAAGATATTGATATTAGCGTACAAACCCCTCAGCATAATCTTCTCCAACAGCCCTGAAATCGAAGCCTGGGGTAAATATTTTTTTGCCCTACACGCAGAGAAAATGCATTTCTTCATACGAGTATTGTTATGGCAACATTTGTATATACTCTGTAATATTTTGTAGTGTGCGTATTAGTATTTTTAACGTAGTCTTTATAAATATATTAGTGTAAAAATGTTACCATATGTATTATATGGTTGGTTGGAATAATAGTATTTAAAAAATATTGTTCGAATACAACAATAGCTGTTGTTAAATGCATTTATTTTAAACATATGTATGTTAGACTTATTCACTGGCAACTCTTGTATGTTTGCAGAATAAACATACTATTGTTGGTTTTGTTCAAGACATTAACATATAATTTTATATTAGTTTTATTTTATCATTTATTATTTATTATTTTGTCATGCCAAAGAGTCAGTTTTGTCGTGTGTTTCATTATTAACAAATATAAAAATATGTGACGAAAATTCTTAAAAATGTTAATAATAATTCACAATATAACACAGAAAATTCGTTACAATTTAGGGAAAGAATTAGAAATGTGAATTTAGATAATGATGAAAGATTAATATCATTAGATGTAGTATCGTTATTTCCAAGTATACCCATCGATTTAGCTAAACGTATTATCGAAAGTAAATGGGATAAAATAAAGGAATACACTAGTATAGACTAAGATTTTTTGTTACAGATAGTGAAATTTTGTACAGAAGATAGTAGGTATTTTCAGTACAATGGTAGGTTTTATATCCAGCAAAGAGGACTTCCCATGGGATCTCCAGCATCTCTTATTGTGGCTGATATAGCTATTAAAGCGAAGATTATTACAAAATATGTTGATGATTTATTTTGTATTATATCTGAAGGTGATATAGATAATGTTTTGAATGTTTTTAATAGTTACCACAAGGACATTAAATTTACCATTGAGAAGGAATCAGATTCTAGACTTGCTTACTTAGATACATTGATAATAAGAAAGGGCAATAATTTATTATTGAATTGGTATCAGAAACCTGTATCATAAGGAAGGATTATAAACTATTTTTCAAAACACCCTAGAAGAATAATTTTGAACACAGCTAAAAATATGATAAATAGAGTTTTAACAATAAGTGATAGACAATTTCATGGAAAGAATAAGGAGATAATTAAAGATATTTTGACGCAAAATAGCTTTCCAATAGAACTTACAAATAAATTAGTAAAACAATATAAAATTCAAGGGACACACAATAATGTAACCATAATAGAACCAAAAACTTACAAGTCATTTACATATATCCCGGAAATATCAGAATGGTTGGAAAAATCTAAGATATATAATAAAGAAAAGTATATGATGGCCCATAAGACGTATAAAACATTAAGTACATTGTTCAGTAAATTAAAAGATAAAACAGACAAACTTGAGATATCAAATGTAGTTTATAAAATCCCGTGTGGTGGAAATGATATAGAAAATTGTGATAAGGTTTATATAGGAACATCTAAAAACAAACTTAAAGCTAGATTAGCTGGGCATAGATCAGATCAGAAATATAGAATGAGGAACTCAACACAAAAGACAGCATTGACTGCACATTGTACAAGATCAAATCATTTCCCTAAGTTTGAAGACACAACAATTTTGAATAGAGAGAATAATTATAAACGTAGACTTACACTAGAGATGTTACAAATTATTAACACACCAGAGGATAGGAGAATTAATTTTAAGACAGATATTGAGAATATAGACCAAACATATAAGTATTTAGTTAAAATTAAGGGTTGTTTGTAAAATGTTGTTATTTGTGTTTCTTGTTGTTTTTAACTATGTACCTATATGAATTTGTAAGAAATTAAAATATTTTCTCACCCAATATATATAGAAAAATATGAAAGGAAAAGAAAATATTTTTATTTTAAATTATTTGTTTTTGTTGTTTTTGTTGTTTTAATTTTTCAAATATTCTACAAATTGAAATTAAATAAATATTATTTGGCCTGAAGAAGCTATCCAAAGGAAAGCGAAATATTGCCAGATAATTAAAAACCAGAAAAACTAAAAATTCCAAGAAAGTCCTTAAGCTCGAACAATTACACATAATAAGAAAGGAAAAAACGGTCGAAATAAAGAAATAATAAGCATATAAAAGAAAAAGTTTTAAAAATATAAATTTTTAGTAAAATAAATAAATAAGCCGGTCAATGAGAATATTGTACAATAGTGTGTGAAAACAAAGAGGGTTGTATTAACATTTTTATGTTGACAAACGTTTGTTGCTAACAAATTAATTATATGCTTATTTTACATATCGCCAGCCCAATAATTTAACAAAGATACCAGGAAGACGCCCAAATCGCATTGCTTTTTTGTATATAAATTAGAATTTATAATCCTTATTCAATATTTTTTAAATAAATTATATTTTATTGTCATCGCCATCAACAGTAGTATAACTGGACCTGACAATAGTAGTTTAGACTTTCATAATAATATAGATGAGAGCGTTAATATAATGTTGTTGTCATGCCAATATTATTAAAACTTTGACCAAACATCATATAATATGGTTCTTATGGTTACATCATATAACATGGTTCTTGAATCTACTTACTTTAGCAAAGAACATTTCAGTCTGCAATCATTTTATTTGGTTGCCTTCAACCATATAATTCAACAATAGTATGTTGCCCTTAGAATATTGTTATCTCAACTATATAACTTTTTCTACAAGCATAAACACTTAAAATATCAACTCCACTTTTTGCAAAATTGCTTGCTAATTGCTTGAGTAACAATTGTTAAAACAAAAGATGCAATAATTCAATCTAAAAGTGGGAAAAGGAAATCAAATTTCGCAAATATTTCCTTGTGCCAAGTTTGGCCTCCTCCCTAGGGAGCAGTTTTTCCGTGATGTACACCTAAACAAGGCACTCGGCTTTCTGGGGTATAAGAAGGTAGAGCTTCCTGGCTTGTTGTACCAAATAAAACTCTAAGAAGCTGCATGATTTATGTTATGTTTGTATTTCGACATATCATAGAAGTTATCCTAATCAAGAGTGGACTTGTAAACCGTTAAAAAATATTTTCAAGCATTTAACTATATATTCCATTATTTTAAATATGTAAATTATGGAGAATATAAGCAGAAAAATGCTCAAATAGTATTTCACAAGTAAAACAAAAACTGCTTTTTTTCTTAGAGAACCTTTTATTCTCAGCTCTCAGCAATTCGTGCACATGTATGTATTTGTGTCTTTGTTTTGGTTTTTTTTAATCGGTTCAAGAATTTTACTCTTGATTCAAGAATCTTATACTTATTTTAAGACGCCGCTGTAGTTAGTAACTTTAATAAGAGAATTAACGTTCTGCCATGAACAGTAATGTTAACTAACATTGTTTAATAAAAATCATTATACACAAATAAATCGCTAACTTAGCATGAATACACCTAAAGTGTCGTTATTAATCAACACAAAATATGAGAAACAGTTGTTTTGAGATCAAGACTAAGAGAGTGTAGAGTTTACTCTCTTAGGCGTAAAATTGAATTTTTCAATTGCAAAGCATTATGCACAATTTAGGTTGCACTGTTAAGGAGATGAGAATACTGATAAATAAAAAACGACTATTCAGATCAGTCAATGATGCCGTCAAGCCGTATGTATTAACGCAAATCCGTTGTCGCTACTAAGAATGCGTTACTGGCGATATTTAGGACGGCCATGTTGATACTTATAAGAGAGCGAAACGTTTTTATGATATAAGCTGGAGTTTTCACACACAAATTTAAGAAATAAATTCAACAAGAAACAATAGTTCGAAAGCGTCCTACCTGAAAAAAATTTCATGAGCAAATAACAAACTGTGTATCTTTCATTGAAGCCTTGAATAACTTCTTCTTTTTGAAGCAACATTTTCTTTTCCATTCTATACAAAACTTCCTGTGAAAAAAAAAATAATTAAAGAAAACACTTAAATTCCATTTAATTGATGGCTGCCTTAAAAACACTACTGAAAAAATGTTAAAAATCACGGCAAAAAATTTAATTACTTTTGCGTTGTATTTTTTTCCGCCACCAACCAAAAACTACCACACCACACACACACACACAAGTATGTTTATTTGCCTTTTTTATCGCCATTATTAAATCTTATTAAGCAGATAAAAGCCACCAGTTGGAAATGTGGTTCTTTGCATTATACACTTTAATAAAGTTCATTACTATCATCTGGCAATCGATCATGAAATTGATTTCTTTTGAACAGCGTTAAATTTAATTATTTTGTTTTCTCTCGCATACGCAACAGTTTCAGCAACGTAATTGATGATTAACAAAGTGGCCCATTGATACGAAATTGCTACCAATACCTTTAATTTTTTGTTTTGTTTTGCCTTTTCCTACACACAATAGTTTAAATCTTGATTTTTATTTATTATTCTTTTTTTTTTTCTTTGCAAATAGTTTATTTAATACTACAATTTATAACACGAATTCAAAACGATTAACTTTTTCGCTTTAAAGCTTTTAATCACGCACATAAAAGAATTCTTTAGATATGTCCAATACTGCAAAAAAGAGCGCAAACAATTATTAAGCGAAAGGGGGAAAAAGTAGTTGTTTTTTAATGCAATTTCCGGCCTGTGATGACAGGCTCATTCATGCTTTTTAATATCTATATATTTCTGCATCTCCAGCAAGCGGCCTTAATAGCTTTTTTTCTCATCGTAGCAACAACACCTTAAAGCTTTTGTTATTCCTGTTTTTATGTAAACATAATTTGACCAATCACTGTTTTTAATAACTCGGTCATGTCAATAACTTTGCACGCACACACACACACACACATGCAAATAGTGTTATCAATTTATAGCCTGCCATTTCAATGCGAGTATTTGCCTTTTACCATCTTCGAACATAAACAATAAAACACAATCAAACTTTGCACGTTTATAAATTAAATGCACTCGTTTGAAGGGTTGTAACGCGGTCACACACCTGTGTTACAAATACATGCACAAACAAGCATGGACACGTGTACGTACTCGTATTAACGACTGGCAATAAAATTGTATACTAAGTATACGCCTGGCAGCCCATGAAGATAAACAATGCGTTTCATTGATAGAGTGAGAGAAACCATGTTGCCAACTGCGTTTTTATGCGTTTCAATGTTACCAGATTTCTTTTGAAAGGAATTATGAATTGGAATATATCCGTCCTCAAAATTTCCGAAAAATCAATTTATTAATAAAAATTAAAAATAATACTATATCAATTTTAATTGATTTATCAAATCGTGAATACTTTATTTGTACCACAGTTCATATCATTCCTATATGTACTGTATATATGTAAGTAAATATTTATACATGCGCTGCAAAGTTTACTTAATTTACTTAAGTTGGATTCAAATAGTGCGGAGTCCAAATGTTCTTTATCATTGTCTTAATTAAGATTTTTATTGGTGTCTGCTTTTATAGTTAGCAATTTCACCAATTGTGGCGGTGGATCAAAAAAGTTACGGCAAATTTCATTGTTTAAAAAAATTTATACTATTTTTCAATAAATAAAAACAAATTTTATTTCAGTATTAAGCAAAATTTTTATTCTCTTGTTTGTTAATATTTTAATGAATCACATAGTATGTCCTCAGCGGCCACAGAGTATAATAAAAATGTTAAAAGTGACTTTTGATAAAAGCCAATATCAGATGATAGACAATTTTGTGAAAGAGACGTCTCGTAGTACGTTATATAAGTAAGCTAATTTTTTAAATAACATGTTTTTAACACGCTTATATTAGTTTTAATTGTATGTTTGCTTGTTTATGTTTGTGCAACACTCGAAACCCATGCCATATAAGTGATTATTATATATGTAGATGTGAAAAACTGTGTATATAGTATATATAGTGCTGCTGTATATATAGTGCGAAAATTGGAGTAAACGTATTGCTTCCGGGGAAGTGGGGGAATTTTGGAGATTCACGAGTCCGATTTTGGGAATTCCCAAAAAAATCGAAACCACTTTGCTAACCGAATCGGAACCGGATTTTCATACTCGGTGCTCGTTTTGGCCTTGGAACGTGTATCTGAACCATAAGCGGTCATTCGATTTATTGCGAAAATTCATGTTGCCATATTGTTTCTGGGGAACTGAGGGATTTTGGCGATTTCTGAAGACGATTTTGGGAATTCCAAAAAAAAAAAAATCAGAATGCGTTACACGAATAATTATCTGGGTCTAGGGAAAATTAACTTAGTTTGATAGCGAAGCGTGTCTTTTAGTTTTTTAAACGATATTTACTACTTTTATTGAGTTCATTGTCGAAAAAACTAGTTTAACAGATTTGAATCCAATTTTATCAGCTCCTTAAATGACTATGATCCAGCAACATCTTGATATGAGTAAACTTCCAATCCGAAAGCACATTTATATACTTATATATTGGATAAATTATTTTGTCTCATTAAGGCTCATGCAAAGGGTGGCTCAAATAAAATGCAGCATATTAATTGTAAATAAAAAAAGTTATCAAAGAATTATGTTAATATTTCTTATTATGATAGAAAGATCTATAACAATTATGCATGAAACAAAATATCGGCCAAATGTTCACCACGACTTCGATGTATACTTGTGTCGCAGGGTCCATATTTTCAATGGCTCTGAAATATAATTGAAATTAAATATCATCATTAATATCTGAGGTAGCTCATCCTTTAGCTCCATAATTGTTCTTGACACTTTTTCTTTTAAACATTTCCATGAAAAGAAGTCTCATGTTGTCAAATCACGTTAAGAGATAACACGGCCTTTGAATGACTCACTTAGAAAAGTCACTGTTTCGTTGGTTCTGTGGCAGGTGGCACCATTCTGTTGGAACCACATTACGTCCAGATCCATATCTTCAATTTGTAATGACAAGGAGTTTCTTAACATGCCGCGATTACGAACAACTTTCACAGTAATTGCTTGGCGGACCTCATTATCGAAGAAGTACGGCCCATCGACGTCCCCAAACCATGAATTGGGAAAAAACATTCATTTTTTGCAATACAGGTGATACATTGGCTTCTCAGTATTTACTCTTGGATTCTCATTTGCCCACATACGGCAGTTGGGTTTGTTATCGAAATCATTTAGGTGAAAGTGTGTCTCGTAGCTAAAGATGAATTTATTTGGAAAGTCAACATTCTTTTCACTCTGCTCAATCTCCGTCAGCTGGGTATGACATTTTGGCATGGAGAACGTGTAACTAAGCTATTCTATTTTATGAGGCATAGCGGGGTAGGAGTTTTTTATTTATTGTAACAAATAAATCTCTAGAAAGCCACATGACTTCATGGGTTATACAAACCAAAAGCAGGGCAATTATAACATTTTTTTAATTCAATATTTTAGATTAAAAATGTAAAAAATTCTTTTAAGTTTTTATTGATAGAAAGAGAAATGAGCTTAAATTTTAATTGTGAATAATTTTCTTTTCTTTTCAAAGCTAAGTATAATATAAGAAAATCCATTTAGGTTGTGTCGGACTTCTGAAGCGCTCACCAAGGGGCAGAAAGTGGCAGAACGGGGACTAGCAAAGCCCCCGGGAGGTTTTGCTTGTAGACGGTTTCAGCGCTGATCATGGTTGAGGTGTCTAACTTGGCTGATACTTTCTGGTTGCAGCTTAAACTCAATGTCGCAGAAAATAGAATATTCCCTGATGAAGGGTGATTAGTGGTTTTTGGATGCTAACAATCCGCGAGGTGCTATTGTCTTACAACAGATATGAGTAGCGATGGTTGGTGAGCTGGTTGAAGGTGTGATGCTCTTAAATGGGCTTCAGCATACCAACTCATTGAGCTTTGTCTTCCATTGGCTGTCTCGGAAGTTGCATACATGAAGTATTACAAGGCTCGAGATCTTCAGCACAGGTTTTGTTTACTTGGTTGCAAACATATGGCAGAAGTTGAGACCTGTGTGAGCCTTGAAAGCCACTCGTTGGTGCAAGTGAATCGTAAATAATTCACTCCATGGAGTTGGTCCATCGTCAGATATGCCATCAATGCAGTTGCTGATGTAAATCAATTGCACATTTTATCTGCTTAACCAATATCCAAGCCAGACGGCATATTGACGATGCCTGGAATGATGATTAGATTGAAATTGTCAAACACTGAAACGGAGAGATATTGAACTAAGCTGGGCAAAAAATTTGCCGTTAAATTGCGACTCCCAAACATCATGGTGCATTTTGGTTGGACTACCTTTTACAGCTTTTCTTACATTCTTATATGCTGCCGGCTATGATACGTTTTTAACATCGATCTAAATATGGGCTGTTCTAATAAATTGCTACACATATATGAAGAACTTTGCTTATCTGGCTTGTTTTCCATAGGCGCGGTTTGGCATAAAAGATGTGCCCGCTTGACTTTCAATAAAGTAAAATTAAAATCCTCCAACAATCTCTTAAAGTTTCCTTAAAATTCCCTAAACGCCAAATCATTCATTATTTCCATTTCGAAAAAAATCTTTGGTCTGAGAATAAGTATTTTAATATAATAACGCTAGTGAGTGAATAGTTCTCTGCAAACAGTCTTTCCATTATAAAATGGGTTGTACTTTGTTCGAATAGAACAATTTTAAATTTAGAAGAATTGTGCCCATAGTATATGAGCAATGTCCCTGATGATTTGCTTTGATAGAATTATTTACAAATTTTTGTTACCCAAATTTAATTTGAAAAAAAGTCATTGCGTTAAATTTACGATTCCTGGCACATGGAAACATGCATACAAAATATTTGCCTACTTTTAGGCATTAGTGAAAAAATAATTGTTTCCTTCTTTTAGGAGCAATTTAAAGTTTTGGCATAATTTTCGTTGCTATAACAATCTTAAGTCGCTGACAGCTGCCAGAAAAAAGAACTAAATAATACACAAAAAAACTTATTTTATTTCCGTGTTTAAAATGAATATTGTTGTGTTTCTTGCTGACATGATGAATGAATTTGTTGCATACTCTTAAGGCATATGTAAAAGTTTCTGCACAAAAACTGAGTTAAAAATTATGTCAACTATGTTTTACAAATGATAAATCTAATTTCAGCTTTTTAATGAGTTTGCATTGTAGTTTCTGCTTTTTGTAATCATATGAGATTTATTTTCAGTTAAATTACAAACACAATATTTAGAAAACAAACTTTTTAATTTTTTTTTTTTATACAAAAAACTTTAGCACAAATTTTTATCAGTATTTTTTAATTTGCTTTCATTTAAATTAAGGATTAACTTGTTTTAGAACGTTTTAGGCCATAGAGAAAAGTATTGCCTATTTTTAGGCCTTCCTTAGGAAGTTCATTTTCATTCAATTTTTAATTATTATGTATGTCAATTATAACTTTCAGTTTTAATTCAAAACATACATCAAATTTTGATTAAAATTTAAAATCTTATTATTCTACTTCACGCTGTCGGTTTAAGTGTTTGTTATTTATTTGCAGCCACAAATTTTCAATTATTAAATGCCAAACAGCAACACACTCAAGTTCTTCATGTACGAAATTGCATTTATGTTGCTGGTTTTAGATTGATAGTTTGTAGTTTCTAGTAGTTTAAGTAGAAGGAGGTACAGACTTTCATTTGCAAATAGTATTTCGTACAAATGTTCATGAGTACAACATTTGTATCGAAGTCCTGGTAAGATGTCATTAAAATTAAACCAACATTATGTTTATATATATAAATTATTTAATTTGTCGGGATAACCCAGCAAAATGTTTAACATGTTTTTATGTTATTTTTAATATTAAAAATATTATTATTAACACTTGCATTAGGTTTTCTTATTATGGTTATACATATTTAATTACTTATGAGTTTGTGTGCAATAAATGCTGAACTTGCACCCCTTGAAAAGTGTTACAGTTTTGCTGGAATCAACCTAATGTGTTATTTAAAATCTACTCATACAACTGATGTAATTATCTTTAAGAAACTACTACATAAATACTTTAGAAGCAATAAGCAACAACATGTTTTAAACTTCAGCATACTCATAAATGATTAAGGACATGTGTCTTCTAATTGCTAACTCTACAAAAACTAAAGTGAAATGGTGGATTAAAGTGGATAAAATTATTTATAAGAAGAAACGAAGAACAAATTGAACAAACTAGGAAAATAAAATCCGCTTTAAAAAGTTTATTCAGGATTTCAGTTTGAAGAAACTTTCTACAAAATGTAGTTGCAGGTGTTATTTTTAAAGGTACTTTTTATTAAAAAGTAATGCTCAATTTAAAAACATATCTTTTTCAAAAAGGTTTAATAAGTACGTTTTTTTTGTAAGGTAAAGGGTGTTTTTATGATGGTATAAACCTTTAAGTTGGCAACACCGTTCTTATTGGCGGCCCCTTAGTCAGCTTTTTAGTGATTTATGCTGATTTGAATGTGACTGATCACACTCATGTGACATTGCTCTCGATTTTCATTAGTGAATTTTGTTTAGCGTTGAAACTCACTTTTCTTTCAATAGATACGACAATAAACAAAACTGCCGCACTTGGAGTGATTATAACCCAAGAGTGCATGTTGAGACACCGTTACATCCGGCAAACTGACTATTGGAATCGCTTTTTTATCTTGGACCATTACTCAGGGGATGACTTCTATATATGCAGTGTATTGTACCAGAGCTAAAAAAAATAGGTTATGAGGAGGAGGAAACACCCGTACCCGAAACAACCGTACGGCTAAAAAAGAATTCTCTCTGTAATGTGCTGTGCAATTCGCTGGGCAAACGACCACAATTAGGTGAGCCCTGGACGATGGCCGCATGTTACGTAGAAACATGTTGATTTCGGGAACGAGATCCCTATGCTCGTCAGAGCAAAATCCTTTGGAGTATCGATAAAACAGAGAAACGCATCTTACACTGGGGCGAATCCACTGGACACCTTACTGTGTATACGGTTGAGTAACCCCAAAATACACGTTGAGGCACCAACACAAATATTAGAGTTGTATATGTTTTCGGTCGAATAGGTGGTGTAAATAGTGAGGAGATCGGATAAAGTGAAGTACTTCTCACACCATTTCACAAGACCAAGATGCTTGAGTGCATGAAAAATGTGGTCAGTCCAATGAACATCACATGAATTTTCCTTCCAAGAGCATCTGATTCCTCGATATAATTATATATCATCCATGCGTATAGATGAAGCATCATTCATGGTCATGTGTATGTGTGTTAATAAGAAGCATTAGGTCTTACGAGAGTTGAAAATTATTTCTATTATTATTATTACAATTTGTTATATTTTGAATGAACTAGTTTCCTACTGCAATATAAGACTTGGGTCTTATATATGAAACAGATAAGTAAATAAATAAAAACTCCTGTTTTTACGACATTCATTCGGAGAATAAAATAAGATCATTATTCAGTGAGTCATTCATATTCTGCCTCTTGGCACCCATCTCTAATACATTGGGCCTATAATTGAATGAGTACGTCTGGCAAATTCTGATGTCATCTGCAAAACAGTTTTAGTGATTAATTTACTTATGACTTTGCGCTCTTTAGATCTTTCTTTCTTCTATATTTGATTTTTTGTGTGTATACTATGTTTTTAGTTTTATGTTGTTGTGTAGATGAGCATGTACATTTATAGTAAGCAGATGTACAGTGGGTTAGAATTAATACAAATTCGTAACAGTTTTATTTTTTTTTTTTTTTTTTTTTTTTTTGTAAATAGCAAACTATTAAATTTGTTTTATTTTGTACTCGTATAAAAATATCGAAAATTTAAACACTGTCAGTTCAATTAAGCATTGGAACTTATTCCAAACGGTAGGTGTGAAATGTATGTTCTTTATGAGTTTATCTTGCAACTTTCTGAACATAATAATAATTTATTTATGTGCTATTGTTTAGTGGGCTTTTTAGGTTGTTTTTTCTTTTTTAATAAAACTACTGCTTTGTTTTATTTAGTGTTTTATTCTACATTTCGTTGGATAACCCCAACTTCTTCAGGAATGTTTTATGAATGAAGGTAACATCACAGTGATACAAAACAGTGATATCACAGTGATATTACCTTCAAAAACATTAGTGTCTCGAAATACACAATAAGACATTCCTGAAGAAGTTGGGATTATCCAACGAAACGTAGAATGAAACACTAAATAAAACAAAGCAGTAGTTTTATTAAAAAAAAGGAAAAACGACCTAAAAAGCCCACTTAACAATAGCACAATTTAAAATTCAACAATAGGTCGAATAAATGTATATTGTAAAGTAAAATAATTCTTTTAATTTACATCAAGATTTCATTAACTTTTCGGCGCACTTGAAATAAGCCTTATAGCCAGGAGTGCCCAAAAGCTCTGTATGGAAGAGCAAACACCAATATATTCGTAAAAATCTAAAGGGTATATATAAGTTTGTGATTCCGTTTGTAATTGCTACAATTTTCATTTTCAACCTTATATAGCAGGGGTGCCCAAAAATTCTACGTATGTGGAAAAGCAAACACCAAAACATTTAAGGAAAGACTACTTTTATTAAATATTTTTGTTGTTGTAAAAAGCAAAACATATTTACGAAAACAAAATCTACACTGATAATCGCTGTCGTCAGTGCTTACCAGCAAAGCATACGAAAGTGTTTTTGGTTTGCTCTTGGGTGTGTACAGTGAAGTAAAACAAAAAATATAAAAGACAAAGTTGTTTGTGTATTTTTCATTGCTAGTGCTGAGTGCAGTATGTGTGTATTAAAAAGCACAGCCCTATAGCTAAGCGCTTTTACAAAAACAATTGAGCAGCCAGGGCATAGGACTTGGGCATTTCTGCTTTAGAGTATGAATATGTATATATGTATGTATGTGTGTACTTCATGGAAATAATTTCAATATATATGTATGTTTATATTTTTTTTTTTTCATGGAAATAATTTCAATATATATGAATGTATGATTATATTTTTTTCCAATTTAGTGTTGTTAGTTTTTAATTTTTGTAAATATTTTTTTTATTCATTAGATTTATGATGCCAAAAATTATCTTTTTAAATTTTATTTTCATTTTAAAATATTTTGCACGTTAAAACAAAACATCATTGCACAATAAAAACAATAAATACATCTAATACATATTTAAATTGAAGCCTGTTAACGAATGCCGCATCCTTATGCAACAGCAACCACTTTCATTGTATGGATACCAAAAGTTTTTCTATGTGTCAAAGCAAACTCAATTTAGTTCTTATGATTTTCAATTGAAAATTAATTCAAAACGTTTTTTTTTCTTTTTTCTAATTTTTATCTTTTCACATGGGATTTCATAAAACTAAAAATACACTACATAACAAAATTAAAACAACAACTCTGTATGCTTAATACTGCTACTGCAATTTAAACAACATTTTTAATGATGGCCCAAATAATAATCATAAATATGGAAACTAATTTAAATCGTTTAAAAAAACTGTATTTAATGTGGCAACATTTTTCAAATGAACGACTGATATGGCTGTTTTGCTGCTGGTGTGATGTGATGCGATGTGGTGGCAATGATGCCTTTTATTGTGCTGAAACATTATGGCTACGGTGCCACAACGCCTGAAAATTCATCTTGTTATAAAATGTGTGAAATACCATGAACCGTTTTGGTGAACAAAACTTTTGCCTTGATTTTGATGATGTTCAACGTACGCAAATAACAAAATTTACATACGCTGTTTTACTTTTAAATTATCCTGGGGCCTGGTGGCTGGCATAAAATTTCATCTGCCCACACACACAAAATTTTATATTCATAATAATGAAAATTTTATGGTTAATTTGCTGCTACTACTGTTTGTGGTGAAATGAAACTACTTTAATAATATGCTGCTTTGATTTGATGCTGTTGCCACTGCTAACTAACTTGTGCTGCAAATGATTGTCGACTGCAACTGCCTGTGTCTTAAACGAAAAAATTTAAATGATTTATGATGATCATCATTTTTCAACACAAACAACCTGTGTGCTGCATTTGCACTGACTTTTTCCTTACTTTTTTTCTTTACACTTAAATACTCACTTCACTTCACATGTATGCATAAATGAATGCAAATGAATAATGTTTTACTAATGGCGTTGCCATACATTTTACATTTATGTAAATTTCGCTTCGTTAACTACTACTACTACTGCTGCTGCGGCTGCTGCTAAAACTTGGCTAAAACAACTGCAACTGCTTTAATGCAAAAAAATGAACTCAATTTTAATGTTTCGTCATCATCATCATCATCAACAACATTTTTAACAACTCCTTATGTGTGCCACTAATGTTTGACGGATTGTGTTTTGTATGTGTGTACGTGCGCGCTTATGCGTCTTACTGACATGTATTTGAAATTATATTTTATTGCTGGCGGTACTTGCACTTTTAACTATTAATAATGTTTGCCGTGCTGTCATAAATAACTGCTCTGTCATAACAACTGCTACCAACCAACAACTACAACGGCCACACTAACACTTTGGCATTGGCTACTAAATTATTACAACTCTGCACTTAACACAAACACACTGCTTCTATTTTGCACCGTTACAAAACTTTATTTGTTTTGATTTATTACAACTTATTACGATATATGTTGTGCTGCAATATGTAACGAAATCATCATCTCAACATCATCGCTGCACAAAAATTTAAATAAACAATAAATAATAATAATTAAAATGTTTTTGAACATCCAGGTGGCCTTTTGGTTTAAGGTTGGTGTTGGCTTTCTTTTAACATATTTTTAATCTAAATTATTTCTTTAAGCTATTTAATATAAATTACTTCATAAGTATGACTAATTTGTACAAGTATTTAAATCGAAAACGTGAACAACCAAAGTTCATATTAAAACTTTGATTCACCATCTCTAACGTTAAGGTTCGCAAGCGTTTTTGGGAGAAGAAACACAGTGCTTTGTCCCATAGAAAAAAAGTCTTATATTATAATACATACTTGTATTGTATTGTTTTTTAAGCATTTTTTATTTATTGAGTCTTCAAAATCTGAACTAAAAATAAGTATTCAAATCTTAATAACCAGTGATTTTTTTGCTATTATCTTTTTGGCAACACTAGTTTTGACAGCTCACGCACGTTTTGTATCTTGTGTCACTGTCAAACGTCTTCAGTTTGGTCTATAGTTTAATCATGAATCGTCTTACAAACGAACAACGCTTGCAAGTTATTGAATTTTATTACCAAAATGTGTGCTCTGTTAAGAAAGTTCATCGCGCGCTTCTTCCATTTTATGGTCAGTTTAATCGACCTACTGAGGCTTCTATTCGGGCTATTGTAAAAAAATTTCGCACCAAATTTACATTGTTGGACATTAAACCACCAACACGCTTACGTAGAGTGCGAACTGAAGAAAATATCGCAGCCGTATCGGCCAGTGTTGGTGATGACCGTGAATTATCGATTCGGCGCCGTTCGCAGCAATTGGGCCTCTGTTACTCCACTACGTGGAAAATTTTGCGGAAGGATTTGGGTGTGAAGCCTTATAAGATACAGCTGGTGCAAGAATTGAAGCCAAACGACCTACCACAACGCCAAATTTTTGGTGAATGGGCTTTTGAAAAGTTAGATGAAGATCCACTTTTTTATCGAAGAATTGTGTTCAGCGACGAGGCTCATTTCTGGTTGAATGGATACGTGAACAAGCAAAACTGCCGTATTTGGAGTGAAGAGCAGCCAGAAGCATTGCAAGAGCTACCAATGTATCCACAAAAAAAAAAACCGTTTGGTGCGGATTATGGGCTGGCGGCATCATTGGGCCGTATTTCTTCAAAGATGATGCGAATCACAACGTTACTGTGAATGGTGAGCGCTACCGTGCGATGATAACAAACTTTTTTTTGCCCAAAATGGAAGAGCTTGACTTGCATGACATGTGGTTTCAACAAGACGGTGCCACATGCCACACAGCACGCGAAACAATGGACCAATTGAGAGGCGAGTTCGGTGAACAGTTTATTTCACGCTTGGGACCAGTCAATTGGCCGCCCAGATCGTGCGATTTAACGCCTCTAGACTATTTTTTGTGGGGCTATGTTAAGGCTAATGTCTATAGCGACAAGCCCGCTTCGATTGACGCACTGGAAGCCAACATTGCCAACATTATTCGTGAGATACCGGCCGAAATGTTGGAAAGAGTATGCCAAAATTGGACTAAGCGGATGGACCATTTGAGGCGCAGCCGCGGCCAACATTTGCATGAAATAATCTTCAAACATTAAATTATATCGACCCAACTATCGATCCAAATAAATATTTCATGCATTTTTCTGAATTTTATGTGTTTTTTTTTTCTTTAATTTCCGATAGTTCTTATAAAATCACCCATTACTAAACATAAAAATGAAAAAAATTTACTTTTTTCTAAGTCCTGCCAATGTAGGACGAAAAGTTTTATTATGCGGAAACTATATCGGTGAAATCACCTATTTAACGCTCTGATGGTGGGTACCCCTTCTTCTCAACCTAGTGTGGCCGCCAAAATTAAGTACGTTGCGTGCAAGAGGTTTAGGGTGAAGTTCCAGCTTGCTTATATACCTTGTCGCGTACTTAGAAAATTCGTCTTTTACCACTGGAACACACAGATCCTGTGAGTTTTTTATATACCATAAAGCTGCAGTAATTATTCGAAAAATTTGATTTTGTAGCCTTTGAAAATTTTCAATATTTGATGCTGAGGCGGAGGCACATAAATGAATTCCGTTGCACTATATAAACTTTAGAATTACGTTGTATAATAAAAGTTTGCAATCCAACTTCAATGTAGAATTTCTGCCCATAACAACTTAGTTGCGCTGCTTTTAATTTTAACTTACTGACTTTCGCATCAATGTGAGACTGCCACGTTGGCCTACGGTTCGAGGTAAACACCTGGGTAATTGACTTCATTGTGATGCGGAATAGGTGAGTTTTTAATTTGGATAGGCGAATATTTTTTTACGCAGTGTGAATGTAACATTGATTTTCCAAAGTTTTAGCCATTTCTCTAATATTGAAATTTATTCTTGTAAATTTCGTGATTGTTTCCATAAACGCTAAAACCGACCGCGCTAGCCTCTTTCATAAGAAGCGGCGGATGGCTAGTATAGCAGCATGTAACGCTACACTAAAAGGTTCCCGCATCTCCTTTCCATCCCCGCCCATCCTTTCCACTCACTATCATTTTCCTATAACTTCTTCTCTTCACTCCACTATTTTATTTTTTCAGGCAATCACAAAGGGAACGACTACAGGACCCAAGTGCGCTGGACAACCTAGACTATTCCGGGGTATCCAGCTGCCTGCCTACCTAACCTACCTAACCTAACCTTTCATAAACGCTGCAGAAGGCTGTGTAATCTCGTTGGCCTGTTGGAGGCGTAAATCAAATATAAAGTAGGTCTCAGGGGACTGCTGCTTCAATTGGCTTAGTGGAGCTTAAAACATCGCCTTCTCTGATAACAAATTTCCGGCCGTATAAGTCGCTTTGCAGGAGCTTGTGAATGCAAGCTTAATACTATTTTGTACATCACACCCTCGTGCCACACTTTATCAAAAGCTTAAGAAACGTCAATGAATAGAGCTGAACAATACTTTTTGCATTCGACAGTCTTTCTTATGACACTTAGGTTAGGTAGGCAAGCCGTTGGATTCCCAGTATGGCTTGTGGTTCTCCAGCTCACTTGGGTTCTAAATTTGGGCCCTTTGAGTTAGCCTGTATGAAAGATAGATAGGTGAGGAGATAAATGTGAAAAGGGATATAGTGTTATAGGTATATAGTTAGGCGAAGAAAAAGGGAAGAGGGGGTGGGAAACTGGTCATGTGGCTTTACATGCTATTGTACTAGCCATCTGCTACTTCTTATGAATAAGCATAGCGCGGTCAGGTTGACCGAGGCCAGATATGATAGGTTATTGGAGCTCCGCTCACCTAGATACCTTAGGCGGGGATGCTCCAATGCCGGGCATATTCCTAGGAAATGAAGAGTTGTCTTCTCCTTGCCCTCGTCTTGGCAACTTCTACAGAAGTCGTTGTATAGGTAAGCCTAGTCTCTTATCATGGTTCCCAAACGAGAAAAGTCCAGTGATGACTGCTACTGTAACTCTCAGATGAGATCTGAGTACCTTTAAGAGCTCCTTTGTTCTCTGCGGCCACATGTTCCTCGTTATAAGGCATGTGCACTCTGTGAACTATTTTTCTTGGGCATATTCCAGCGTGTGGAGTCTTATTCTTTTCGAACACGCTGATAAGGGTGTCCGCAGAACAGGTCAATATCGCTATCCCCAAGGGCTGACCATTCTTTGGCTAAGTCCCCAGCGATGTTGTTGCCGTTATTGGGCCCGTGTCCTCATACACACTTTAGAGTCCGGTTAGAATGAATCGCCATTTTAGTTTAGAGATGTTCGTATTCATAAACTAACTGGAAGTGTATAGTCCATTCAGGGAGTTGATGGCGACCTTGCTGCACGTTACTATCATGATATCTCTACCGAATAGGGAAAATTCGAATTGCCCGTAGTCAAACATTACTCTACTGATTAGAACCTTGCGAAGAATATACGGAACCAAAAGCTGAATCGCGATCATCGTAAGCCGAAACCCACTTTATACATCTATCATTGTTATTATGTTAAATACTGAATAAATACAATTTTGGATTAATGTAAGCAGCACAAAGGAAAAATCCTGTCTTATTGTTTGCTTACGATTCGTGGATCCATAAGAAGACCCTGGACATCGCTTTGCTATCTCAGCTAAAGAAAAACCATGTTACAACCATTTGCACAAAATTTTGAATAAGGATACTGAAACTCTTGTATTAGACCTCATAAATAATAGAAAATAGAAAATATTTCGATAAAATCCTAGTCTTGGAAAAACTTTGCTTAATTCTCATTTCATTTAAATTCAAGAGGATATAGTGTTTAGAAATATACTCGTAATTACTTTTGTATAATTTCTTAATTTAATTTGTATTTATGTTCCCAAAAAACGTTAAACCAACAGCGTTCAATGTTGAATAGCTTCTTTTGTGTGTAGTTCTTCCATTCGTTATAAGTAGTCCTTTAAAGTTAAGTTTTTGCTTTAATTGTACTTCTGCACCCGGCTGCACAACGCACAAAAACAAGTCAGCATTTCACACTTCATGTATTTGGCCATAATAAATATATACAATAAAATTTTAGCGTAATTTTGTTCGGGCATTTAACTGTTGCATAACATTTTCAATGTGACTTGAAAAAGTTAAACAGTTTGGAAAATCATAAGCAGAACATTATTTTCTTATAGCAACTAAAATGTACTTCATGTTCATTGTGATTATATTTCCCTTTTATTTGCCAACCGAAAACAACAACAGCTTTTAAAAATGGCACACGTGCCTTTAAAACTCTCTTAACGGAAATAAATTATTTGCTGTTATTTAAGTTTTTTTATATCGTAAATTAGGGTACCATGCACTGCTGCACTTTGTCCTCAAAGCTTTAAAATTAAATGCTTTCATTAAGTTACCCAAAATAAATCTGAAATCCTGCAGGACAAATTGAATTATTGGTGGTGTAATGAAAAGTCAAACTAGTGAAAATGTATTAACTTTATACAGTAATTCTTGGATAAATGAGTTCATGAGTCCTAATGCTTTTAAGCGGGAAATATTTTTAGAAAAATCTCGGTTAAGTGCGTCACTGGCGCATTAAACCAATACTTCTTAATTGCGTTGCCACAGTTACAAATTTAATTGGATTATACGCTTTAGTTTGAAACCATACGAGTATACAACAGCACACACATATCCACGATGGATGTACAGAATTAAAACTTTTCAATACTGATCGATTATTATCTTTTTTTTTTTTTTGCTAAGTTGGCAAAAATGCACAACGCACTTATACCAGAGGCTGTCAGCTCTTTGGCGTATCGTATACCTCATCTAGCGTATATCGACTAAATACCTCTGTGCGAGGCACACGGGGGTTAGAAGTTTAATAAGAAATAAAACTGCAGACTTACCGTTTCCAAAAAGGGGGTGGTACGAAAAAGTGATGAAAAGTTTAACATCTGATATTTGACGATGACGACACTACGTTGAGTTAATGTGGACGATTGGGCAGCGGGAACAATTGGCTCGGAGGATTGGTGATGTGGCTGTCTTTACTAACAGGAACGAATCGGTAATCAATCAAACACACAGTGAACTTACGAGCTGCTTTCCACAAGAAATTATACACGTTTGTTTTTGTTTTTTTGAGGCTTTATTTTATAATTAAAAAGAAACATTTTCCAATAAAATTTTTTTCTCTTAAAAAAATAACACTTTTTTTTCTTGAAAAAAAGCACTTTTCTGGAAAACTGACACCAGTTAATCCCTTTTACTTTAAATAATGTTTTCACTCTTGCTGTTGCCAAAGGAATCAATAAAAAAAATGCCAATTCGCTTTACGTCGAGCTCTTGCAGTCAGAAAAAATGTGTGAACCATGTTCGGTAAGCTCTGATTGCAAGGGGTTGCCAGACGGGTGTCGATTGACTGGTTGCCAGCCTGAACAACCTCCTCTTTCCTACTATAAGGGAAAAAACCTCTCTGGAACAGCCTGTGCATTACTTACATTATGGTGGTCCCTATCTGTGGCACTCCACGTGCCCTTAAGGGTGACCCAGAACTCAACATCAAACCGAAGCAGGGTGACAAGATTGACTGTAACCATCATGAGAAAAACCAAAAACAGAAAATACAGGGGCTTTTGCGAATAAAAAACATTTGAACTGAGTAAAACTTAATTTTTTTAATTTTTTTTGTTTTTCTCATGATGTTTATAATCAATCTTGCCACCCTGTTTCGGCTTGATTTCGAGTTCTGGGTCACCTTGCATATGCCTGCGTCCGGAGCCGCTTATATTCTAACTAGTAGATACAGCTGAGTCCAAATCACGCTTATTTAATCGTAGTATTTCGAATATGCGTTTGATATGATTTCTTCCGAAATAATGATATTTACAATATTCGTTAGGATCAATATGTCCGTTTCTCGATCAAGCTCCTGCCGATTTGCATCCCACCAAAAGCACTGAAATTATCAATTATCATGCAATACTCCTCATATAAGCAAAAAAGAAGTGCTACACTGCCCTAATCTATGAAGAAATTTGCTAACATATCCGTGACCGGATAATATTTGGGTGAGATCTCTTCCAATTTCTTGATTTTTCATCTCCCAGTATACTGGATAAGCGGTTAGACTAGACTGGAACTACTAATTACTATCATGATATCTACTAATTAATATCACTGCCCTAATCTATGAATAAATTTGCGAAAATATCCGTGACCGCATAATATTTGGGTGAGATAGTAATTCAACTCTTCCATTTCCTGATTTTTCATTTCCCAGTATACTGAAAAAGCCTTGCTTACAGATGTCCGGCAGTCCTAGACTAGACTGGAACTAGTGTATATTCTACTAATTACTATCATGATATCCCCACCGAATATCTTGTGAAACGCATTCTATCTCGGTTGAGTATGTTAGTCTCATACTGATCGGTTATACTTTCTATTATACTTTATTAAGTTTGTAGTATATTAACTTGTATTGAATAGTTATACAACTGCGCTTTGGTAACACTTTTTATACTTATTACAAAACCACTATTTATAAATTAAACTGTTATTCAGTTTATTATAAAAAAAACTTCTCTTTTAATTAACTAACAACCAGTAACATATTCATTTATTGCAAGATTAGTGCTTAAAACTTCATTTGGGCATTTAACGAAGTAAATTTTGCTAAATTTCAATTAAGCTTTTAATTAACTCTTACTAGGTTAATGCTTAAGATTTCGTTCCTGAGTGTAACCAAGGCAAATTTTGCAGAGTTTCGATTAAGCTTTCCTTAAAGTTTTTTTTTTATTAATGCCTTCCCTCGGACCATGTTTTGATTATGGTTTTAATAACATTTTACTAGAACTTAGAACTATGGTCGGGCAATTAAGCGCAATAAATACATTAACAAAATTTAAGGCTAATGCCTTAAATTTTGTTAATGTATTTAACTGTGACAAATGTTGACGAGAAACGATTAAGCTTTTATAAAGCTATACTAAGTTAATACTTAAAGTTTCGTTTATGAGTATATCCATGGCAAATGTTTCCGAGTTTTGATTAAGCTATTGATAAAGCTAACATAGTAAATGTTAATGCTTAAGAGCTCCTTCCTGGATATATCCAAGCAAATGCTGCTGACTTTTGAATATGCTTTTCATAAAATTTCATCAGCATAATGCCTGAAACATCATTCGTGCATTTAACTGCAGCAAATGTTGCAGAGTTACGAATAAACTCACCATAAAGTTTTTCTTGCTATGTACACACGGTTGTCAGATCTTACAATTTTGTAAGATCTGGCAACATGCTGACAATGTAGTGACAATGAAAAATTGTCCCGCAGAAGTAAATTGTGTGTTCAGACGATTGTAAGAAAATCTTACAATTTCCTTGTCAGTCTATGGTCTGACAAATAATTCATCTGACAACAAAAATTGTCAGTTTACACGGTTGTCAGATTGTTAGATGAAAAAAATTGCCAGACATTTTGTAAGGCATTGCCACTTATGTATATCAACAACCATCTGTTTGGCAGTGTTGCCCATCAAACTTTTTTCTGACAATGACGGCATTGTCAGGTAGGTGCATTAATTTTAAACATCTGACAATAAAAACTGAGCTTACAAAATCTGCCAATTATCTGGCAATGCCGACGAAGAGTGTTCACACGATTGTCAGATGCCTGACAACATTGTTGTCTTACAATGGTTTTTCTGACAACGTTGTTAATTTAAAATTGGCAGTTCACACGATTGTAATACATTTTCAGCCAATTTTACTGGCAATATTCTAAGATCTGACAACCGTGTGTACGTAGCTTGACAAATACTGTTGAGGTTCGATTAGGCTTTTTATAAAGCTGTATTATCTCAATGCTTACAATTTTGTTCCATGACAAATGTTGCGTGGTTAGCCCTAGAATTTTTTTGATATATACATTGTATGGAAGATATTACCCATATATATGTGTAAGGCTGTTAAGCGGGATGCATGTAAAGGAAAATATGTTCACAAATTAAAACGGCCAAGGATTCATGTCTCATTTTAGATTTATTTAAGAAACTTCCTTAGATCCGATGCATATATCCGTGAAGTACTGTAAATGAGAAATAACACTAATTATTTGGTGCCACCCTTTTATACTTTTAAAAGCAAACAATATTTGAAAAACAAAAAAGAATATTCGAAATCAATTGGTGTCATCAAGTGATTTTTCAAACAACAACAGCCCTATAAAACTGAAAATGCAAAAATTAAATCCGCTAGAGTTGTAAATTGTTTGTTAAAAGTCAACATTGAGGTTTTATTTAACAAAAAACAAAAAAATATTACGTCAATTTATTTATTAATATGGTAGTATTTTCGCCATTACGTTGGCAATTTGGTTAAAACATCATTCGTTAAATATTGTCTCACTTGTCTGATGATTGTTTTTCAGTTACTGGTAATCACTGATGCCGAAAATTACTGCAATTATGTGCAATTTTCTAATAAAAAAAGTGTTTACTTGTCTGTCTATTTGTGCTCCTACCGACAGCTTTTTTACTGGCAGTGTGCGGCATTGTTTGAATAAATATGGGAGTGTTGTTGAGCGATTTGTTTTTTGCTTGTACAAACTTTTGTTTCGGTTTATGTTGTTTATTTTTATTTTTATATTTTATTTAAATTTAAAACTGTGTTCGCAAAAAAGAATCAATTCACTGTCAAGGTTGTTTGTAAATAAATTAAAATTCAATTGTTTTATTAGAGTACAACGTCATAAGAAGATCATTCATTCTTTGGCATGTAAATGATACAAAAGACTGATTTTGTAAACCGGAAGAAACAAAAAATTTAACTTGAATATTAAATAAAATAAAATAAAATAAAATAAAATAAAATAAAATAAAATAAAATAAAATAAAATAAAATAAAATAAAATAAAATAAAATAAAATAAAATAAAATAAAATAAAATAAAATAAAATAAAATAAAATAAAATAAAATAAAATAAAATAAAATAAAATAAAATAAAATAAAATAAAATAAAATAAAATAAAATAAAATAAAATAAAATAAAATAAAATAAAATAAAATAAAATAAAATAAAATAAAATAAAATAAAATAAAATAAAATAAAATAAAATAAAATAAAATAAAATAAAATAGCTTACTGTTGTTCACATTTACACCCGGGGAACAGGTATTACCATGGCGTAGACCAAACCAGGGCATTCTGTTTTTCATGGTGTAGATAGAAGGGAACAAGTCCCTCATTTGTTTTAGCAAACAAAGCTCTAGGAAGTCGCATGACTTATGTTGTGCAAAAGAAAAAAAGGGTATAAATGGGCGGAACGGGAATCAGCAATCCCTCGGGTGGGCTGATCATGGCTGAGTTGCCTACCTTGGATGTAACGTTCAGGCTGCGGTTTACACCTAAAGTCGCTGGCAGGGGGAGTTAGTATCCCTAATAATTGTGTGAATTTGAAGTTGTACACCAGCTTTTATAAAATATCTTTTAACTTATTTAAAATTTAATACATATGCATAAGTAAACACACTTCATCTCAACATGTAATTATATGAATTTCTTCCTCTTTCACTCTGGAAGTAAACACAATTTCTTCGCCCTTTTCCATTAAACAATTTTATTACAATTTTGTCTGCCTCAATGTCTGACTTGTAAACATTAACATTTGCAAATGGACTTGAGTTCAAGTAACCAACATTTAATTTCCTTAAAATAATATATTCTTTTAAAACATACTCGTACAAACACAAACACATTTAATTTATTTACTTCAAAAGTAAATAAATATTTATTCCCTACAAAATTGTGTTTTAAATTTTCATAAAATTTAATAGTAAAGAAAAGGGCACAAAAACATGAATAAAGAAAGCAGCTAACAAGAGGAGATCACCAGTCCCTAATTTTATAACAAAATATATATTTGTCTCTATTCTTCTCTCACATTTTAGTTATATTTACACATGCAAACGGGCTTGTGTTAATAACGTTTGCTAATTTGAAAAGGACGTATAGCGATTTTTTGTTACATTATGGAAAGTATACTATATTATTTAAAAAGGGCGTATCTCGAGTTTTTTGTTACATATACGAACAAAGGAACATTGTAGAAATTTTAGAAAATCTTATGCAAGGTTATATTCAAAGACAACTTTTATTGAATCAGCGAAAATATTTGTTGAAAAATATAATCAAATTCAAACAAAAATTTTATGGATTGTTTTTACTACAGAGTATCCCCCGGGAAGGTATACTACTTTGTTGTTGTTCGTTTGTAGTCCTGGCTGTATGCATTTTCATTTTCACAGCAGTAAGGTCCAAAGCTTGGCTATCACAAAGTGTACGATCTTTAGAACTAAGTGAGTCGGACAGTCTAAGATGCTTTTGAAGAAGCTAGCGGCCTGCCAACCTAATGTAAGGTCTTAATGCTTCCTCCTGACCAAATTGTACACCAGACTGTCACTTTTAATGGATCCAAAGGTGACTGATGAATAATTTTACGGTTTTACATATCAATTATAATGATGACAACATTAATATTACTTGTCGTTTGTCGCCCGAAGATCATTCTATTACTCGTACTGTGTGCAAAAGCGTTACAAAACTGATCCATTGTCATTGCCGACTGCTGCATAAGTAAATTCCACCATCCGATTCCATTAGTACGAGTAATTAACAATTAATATACATATGTATTTAAGAATTACTTATGCTTTCAATGAACGCTTTTTATTTTTATCCATGTGAACTGAGTTTTGCATACAGCATTAGCTGCTAAGCTGCAACTGGCAGTTGTGAAAAAGATTTACATCAGCACCTGCCTTGCGGCCTTATCTCATGATGGACTAATTCTACGGAGTGAATTATTCACGATTCACCAGCGCCCCCGTGTGGCTTACCAGGCTCACACAGGTAGCAATTCTTGCCATATGATTGCGGTCATATGAGCAACTTCTTGTTGAGGAGTTCGGTAATTCTAATCCCTCCTGTATGCAATTTCCCAGCAACCAATGGAGAACAAGGCTTAATGAGTGGGTAGACCGAAGCCCACTAAGAGCATCAGCTCAACTCAACCGTCAACCATCACCACTGGTTCCTTACAATACAGGTATCTGTTGTATAGGCAACAGACCCTCGGGAGATTGTTAGTCCCCGAAAAAAGCCACACACCAAACAATTATCAAGGATACTAACACTCCCTTCCTGCGTTTTAGGTTTCAACCACAGCCAGAATGTTTCAGCCAAGGTAGGCACCTCAACCAAGCGCAAGCAGAACTTCCCGGGGGCCATGCTGATCTCCGTTCCGTCAATTTATACCCTTGGTAAGGGTTCCGGAAGCCAACACAACATAAGTCATGTGGCTTCCTAGAGTTTTGTTTGCCGCACCAAACGAAAGACCCCTTCCTCTCTTTTCCCCGAAAAACAGAGCGCTCAAGTTAGGAATACGCCAAGCAAAACCTGTTCCCCAGGGGGAGATGCAACTGGCAGTAACTGTACCGCTTCTAGAAGTTTTCATCAGACGCTTGAAAATTACCATGTGATGACGATATGGCAAAGCGCTATATATTTTTGGCCAAGTTAGGAAGTTCAACCATATATTGTGCCGTAAATCATTAATCAGTGAACTTTTTTAGTTACATACATATGTACGATATTAACTAACTAGTTGTGAGTACGAGTCCAACTTCAGTCAAGAAGTTGCATCCTTTTGCTTGGCGTTAATACTGCTTCAACAAATATTTTCTTTATACTAATTATATGCTTTTAATTTCAAATATGGACTTTTTTTTATATTTTAGTGCACTTTAACAACAAAAAACTCCTTTTCGAACGCTGTAGAGCTAACAAGTGCAATTTAAACAGTTGATACTCGATTGCACACGTGTTATCGTAAGCTGTAAGCTCAAATTACGACAGTAACTGTTCGTTAATGACTGCAGTAATCCCAATAAAAAATATTACCAACAGTTTTACTCGATCACATATGCAGTAATTCGGCCCCAGATCAGCTATTTAATATGCTGCTACTGCTTCGAATATAATTAAGCGGCTGACTACACGGCGACAATTGTAGCTGTGTAGCCTGCTGTCTTGATTGTATTCCATGCAGTTCTTACTCACTTTCCACAAACTTCTAGTTAGTCACAATTTATATACAAGTATGTAAATATAAAAAAATTCTGGTATTTAAAATTTCAATTGGCGAAAATTTATGAGCCATGTCATACAATACTTTAAAAGGCCTAGTTTGTTAAGTCGAACAAGCAAAAAGAATTTTCATGAGTTCTTGTTTAGTTTGCAGTTAACAAATATTTTTTTATTAAAAAATATTTTTCCTTGCATTATTTGCCTATTTTTTGTTTTTGTAAACACTCGTACATATGTATGTATGTGTGTGTGTACAAATTTGTCAGTTTGTTTGTTACTTTATTTATTTGTTGATTTTTGCAAATATGTAAATTCCTTCTGGGCGTTTATTCTGTTGATGTTGTTTATGTTCTAATTGAATTATTTATTTCATGTTTGAACACAACATTTTTGTGAAGTTTCCCACCCAAAAAGTTCACAACCAAATCGCTCAGCGAATTCATCACACACTGACACAATTAAACACTTGCAAATAACAAGAACAAATTATACAAAACACTACCGTTCTAAATAAAAAATTTACAAGTACACTATCCAACACTACACTCTACTTGAACAACACTGCACAGTGCTGCTTCTGTACATATCCACACACACACAAACTTTAATTGTTTATTACATGCACTACATACACATACGAGTGCATACTTATTTATATTTATGTGTATGTGAATTTGAATTTATTTAATTGTTTGAAATTGCATCTGAACTTAACTACTACTTTTGTTTCCAGCGTTTATTTTATATTTTCTTTCATGTTGTATATATTTACAATACTAAACTTTTGAGTGCTTCGACATGCTGTATTGTTTTTCGTTATTGTGTTTGTTTAAATTTGTTTCTATCTTTTGCTGCTTTTTTTCATATTTCCACTGCCAAAATTTATTGAAGTGTAGAACGTAACGTGACACATGTCAGAATGGCAACACGTACATTAACAAGCAACTTAATACTTGTTAGGGAGAAACGAACAACAAATTAAATTGAAAAAATGAATTATAATACAAAAACACAAACTATACAAAAAATTTTTATTTGCACTGAACTCGTTATGACGGTTAAAGCTTTTCAAACAAAAACTATTGTTGTATTAGACGTCAAAATTATTTCTTGAACTTTCGTCAAGATTAACAATATGTTACTTTAGAAATATTTGCTGGCAACTCTCCTATTATTTATTATGAGTTGGATGGGAAGTGATCCTCATGGGCTACTTGTACTGTCATTATTGTTGATCTATTGGGCGTCCCCTTGCCCCATTACGGGTTAAGAAAACGGACAAGCTTCTTCATTGGGAGTGATAGTAAATCCCATTCACTCAACATACATGCTTGTAGCAGCCTATATCTCTTACTCGTATGTGGGTGATCAAGTGCTCTATTGATTCCTTTTCCTCACTGAAGAATCTGCAAGTAACTGTGTTAGAAATGTCCATCCTGTACAGGTGCTTAAGGCAGGTATAATGACCTGCAAGTGCGCCTGTTAGTGTTCTGAGGCTTTTTCTATCCAGTTTTAGAGCACATTCGGCCCTCTTTGCATCAAAGTTTAGAAACGATGGACTCCGTCCATTTCTTCATCTCCACGTTAAGGAGACTCTTACTGAAGCCAAGTGTCATAAAGTTCTGAGTGCTCCGCTGATAGAGGAATTTTCTATGTACGCAACAAGGATTGTCAGTAAACTGGAACTTTACCCAACCCCTCTTGCGCGCAATATACTTAATTTTGTTGGCCACACTCAGTTGAGAAGAAGGGATATACTTGCAACCTTCAGAACACATAACCTTCCCTCTCCGAAACCTTTTTTTATAAAGTCCAAAGTTGCCCAACTAAAATTGTGCTGTCTGATCTGGCACTAAGTCTATGTTTTTTAGTTTAAGACCCATGCCGTCAACAAGTTATGTGAGCACATGAACACTCTTGTAGAGAAAGTTTAATGGGGATTCAATTTTTACAATACTGAAATAAGTGAGAGTAAAAAAAACTTTTCTATGATATACTAGCCAATGCACTTCGCGCAATTAGCTGTAGGTGGTGAACCCGTATTACGCAATAAGGGTTTTGGGAACCAGATCCCTGTTTACGTGCGAGCGAAATCTCTTGCAGTAAAGGCATCTGTGAAAAAGATTTACATCATCAGCACCAGTTCCACGAGTGAATTATTCACGATTCAACAGCGCCCCCGTATGACTGACTAGGCTCACAGAGGTAGAAATTTTTGCATGACAAATCGTCATGCATGGGTACCATTTTCGATCACATGCTGAATGACGCATGCTTTCCCCCATTGTGTAGGGCGGAGCCTTCTTAAAACTCCTTCCGATCTCAGGGTCATGGCACCCGGTTGCAGTGCAGCTCCACACCGAGTCCGAAAACTTTCCCCGCATTTGGGTATGAAACCAAAACCACCACGTTGCCCCCGAAGGTCATCAACCATAGCCGGGCGAGAACAATGTTCCCGGGGCTCCTGTTGTACCAGAAAATAATAGCCTCTGGTCAGACTAAAGCAGCCCTAAAAAGGGCTGCTACAGTTTTAAGCCCCAAACGTTTCGAGGAACTGCTAACCCTCTTGTGCAGTAAAGACAAAAAATTCCAGTTAATCAGTAGAGATGCTCAATAGGTGATTTTACCGAAATAGCTCTTGCATAATAAAACTTTTGTCTAGCATTGGCCGGACTTAAGAATCACATTTTTTAATTTTAAATTTAGTCTTAAGATTTGAATACTTATTGTTAGTTCATTTTGAAGATTCAATAAATAAAAAAATGCTTAAAAAAAAATCAGTAAAGTTGGGTATGTAAACAAAAAAACCTTGAAGCACCAGCCGAAGCATGAGAGCTGTATTTTATACTAAGGACATAGGAAGGAGTGAAGTAAGTATTGCACTGTCTTAGAAAACTGAAATATTTGAATGCTGCTTTTGAGGCATGAAAACTGTGCTCAGGCCAGCTAGCATTACACTCAATTTTCATTCTTATATACCAACCAGGACAACTATGCGTAAACAGACGACACTGGGTAACACTCCAACAAAATATACATAGATACTACATTGTAGTAGCGATAAAGTAGTATAACGCTCCCTACACGGCGATAAAGCTCCAGTTAGTTAGTAAAGTTGGATACCCTACTGTCGTCTATGAGCTTTTTCGTTCTCTCCTGCAAGCGAACGAACAAATTCAAAGTACACCTTGACGCACCGGCCCGAACATAAAATTTATATTAAGGTTCAAAATGAACCAAGTATGCTCGCTCTCAAAATTTTGTATATCAAATCATGTTGGTTCAATCAAGATTAAGCCGGGAATCACGAATAAGAACGCGAATCTCGCATATAAGCCTTCGTGTGAATATGCTATAATAATATAAAATAAGTATTAATATGTTTATATATTTATGTAAGCTATTAAAAGTTTCGATTTTAACTTAATTATAACAAATTATTTGTCAATTTGCATCGTAGTTAATATTTTTTCTTGTTGTTTAATTGCAGGTAAGAAGTCAAACTGTTTATCAAAATTGTAGTAAGTTATAACTTTTATTTATGATTACACTTAATTATCTTATGATATTTTTATTATCCAGTGTAACAACTTACCTTTGAAACCATTTAATCTTAAATAAATCACAATTGTAATTCTGAAACGACTAGTGATTCGAAATCAAGAGATTTTTAAAATGGGCCAATTTATTAACAATTTTGTTTTATTATAGTAAATAAAACAATGACTTAATATTGCTATACAAAAAAAAAATCCAATTAATTGCTACAATTTTTTTATAAAAACTTTAAGGCAAGTAAATTGCAACATGTAGCAGCACATGAAAAATTAAGAAAGAAAAGAAAAACAAATGTACATGTCGAAAATTAAATGAACTTGAGCTGGAAAACAAGAGTCAATAAATGTTCAAACACCCACTAGCACAAACAAAAAAAAACAAAAATTCAACAAGGAATACATTTTTCAGGGAAGTTTTAAAAGGTCTTTAAAAAAAAACTTACAAATATAAATCTTATTACGGCTTATGAAAGTATTTTTTTATTTTTGTCTTGATCCAAGAAGATGACTATTACATATACAGAATATTGTACTAGATTTGATCGATCGAGCACAAAGTGATGACTTTGAATGCAGCTTCGTCCGTACTCTTTGATAGTATATATCAGTGGTGCCCACAAGTTCTATATGGAAGAGTAAACACCAATACATATAAGGAAAAACTATTTTTATTTAATATTTTTTGTTGTAAAAAGCAAAACATTTACAAAATAAAGCATGCGAAAGTGTTGTTGCTTTGCTTTTGTGTGTGTGCGGTGAAGAACGAAAAAATATAAAATAGGTAAGAAGTTGTTTGTGTATTTTTCATTGCTAGTGCTGAGCGCAGTATTTGTGTATTAAAGAGCACAGCCCTATAGCTAAGCTCATTTATAAAAACAATTGAGTATCAAGCGCATAGGACTGTGCACACTTGCTATAGATATTGAGGAATCGGATGCTCTTGATGTTCTTGGTATAAAAATTCGGCATGTTCGGTGGTTTTCTAAAAACGGTATACTTCTCTCTTTGCTGCGTACTCGATAAAATAAAAACGTATTGCAGTTCACTTACAAATTAAACTTAAATTTATGAATTAAATATTTGTTCGAACAAAAAAAATAAGCGGCTGCTCTTCTTAGCGAAAGCGTGTACCCATAAAAAAGGAACGAAAACGTAAATAACAAAAACATCGTCGTAGTGTAAGATAGCTTCGTACAGTGTTACCGAATTGCAATAATAATCTGCTTACTGGTACTTAACAGCAATTTTGCTGCGACGTCGAGAAGAAGTCTGAGGTGGCTTTTCTGCATTGGTGGTTAGCGACCCTCCGTTCGCAGAAGTTGAACATGTTTGGCGAATTTTTAGGGCACTTTCCAGTCTAAACAGGAGATTTCTCGGCGCGTGCAGTGTCATGGTTGAATACGTATGCCGCTTTTAAGCGATCGATCGAGATTTTAGCATTTATATGGTTACCCTTTATAATAAAAAATTTTTCTCGCTTCTTGAATACCTCATTTGGGCCCTCGTAGATACGCTCCAATGTTGTTCGTATCTTACTAACACATATTTACAGTCCATCAATCAAAATCATTATTGGGAATATCATTATTTAGTGAGTCCACAGATCTCTAAGAGACTGAGCCTATAACTTTATTCGAAGGCATTATAGTTTCAATATGACTTCTGGCATATGATCACGACGGTAGTTTGAACGCAGTCTGCTATATAATAGAAATAATGCAGCGACTTTTGTTCTCTAAGGTGCACTGGTTTCAAGCTTACTTCACTTATCCCCACAGAAAACAGTCTAGCGGCGTTAAAATGGTAAAAGTTGCCGCACATCATAATTTCCTCGAATAAATCAATCCTTGAATAAATCAGTCCTGGAGAAAATCAATCCTTAAATAAATCAATTCTGGCTCGAGCTGTGTGACATGTTGCATCGTCTTGTTGAAAGTACAGCTCTTACGAACGAATCATATTTCTTCAATTGCTGAATGAAAAAATCAGTAAAATCAGTAAACATGGCTCTATAGCGGTCAGCATTGACTGTAAAGTTCTGGCTAGCATCGTTTGAAATGGAGTATAGACCAATGCTTCCAACAGGCCATAAGGCACACCAAACAATCAGTTTTTCTGGGTGTTATGGTGTCTCAAAGTACACTTGAAAGATTATTATCACTCCAAGTTTATTATTGATGTATCCATTTAACAGCCTGCCAGCTATTGAAAAGCTAGCTTATTAGCGTCCAATTCGGTCCCGTTGTTGAGTTTCATTTACATACATACCTTTGTGCGCGATAGGTATTCGAGGAGAAGTAATGATTTTCAGCGATTTTCAAGCATCATTTTATTCATGCTGAAATGTCAAACCAAACCGAACATAAATCATTTAACAGTTAGATAAAACAGTGTTGCCAACTTAAAGTTTTATTCTTTTTTAACAACAACCTTTGGTCAGAAAGACTAAATTAATTTTTTTACTCATTTACTTATAGTTCTAACTTATTATTTAGTCTCATTTCTAAAATAGTTTTTTTATTGCCTTTTGCAACGTCCCTCGTGTGTATTTTATTAAATGTTAAAATAAGTTTTCACATGTGCGATTGTATCTTAAAGTACATGTCAACACACTTTCACACATACTACTCTTACATGAACCATATTTTCTGACAACAAATTGTTACGTTTTCATACAATTTTGAGAAGAAAAAAAAAAGAAACATTTTCAAATAATAGACCAAAAAATTATATTGTAAAAATAAGAAGAAAAAAAAAGAACATGATCAAGCTTGCACTGACATGCTTGTTGTAGACTTCAACTACAAATGTTCATGACTTGTAGATTTTGAAGGCATTTCTTAAGTTTTGCTTCAATAACAGTTACAAAAAAAAAATCTTACAGAAAATAAGACCTTGTAAAATAGAGTACTAACATACCAAAAGAATATTATATATACATACATATGTATATACAAGTATGTACATAAGTATATGTTACTCTATATGATTTTTTACACAATTCTCTTTTTGCTTTTCTTTTCTGTGTTGCTGTAATCCTGTTGTCTTGTAAAGTTGTTGTAATTCTGATTTGTTGTTCTTATAAAACATTGTATCTTTGGAAGATATCATGCTTGTAAGTATGTTAGATGTAAAAAATGCAGCGACTGATACGTAGAAAATCGTATCCTCGAGCTATAATTTTTTTTCGTTGGAATTTCAATTTAAAATAAACGAATAAATTCAAATCGTTTGAGCTATGTACGTAATTTGCTTTTACAATCACTTTGTTAATAACCTAATGTAAAAATATTACTTTCAAGAAGAGTGAATTAATGTGCTGTTCATAGAACACAGACGAGCACTCGTCTAAAAAATTTTATATGGAAATTACTCAAAAAATTTAGTAACTTTCATACAAATTTTCTAGACGAGTTGCTCGTCTGTGGTCTACGAACAGCACGTAAAACTGAATTTAATTTCAAATATAATTACATTCACAGCCCGTTCGACGATATCGAATGAAAGCGTATGCAGACGAAAGCTAGTCACTCACATTCGAATCAATTTGGGTTTGTCTATGCCACTAGTATTCGTTCGCATGTACTTATGTATAGTACGTGCTGTTCCTAGAACAGAGACGAACAACTCGTCTAGAAAATGTGTGTAAATGTTGCTCAAATTTTTGAGTGATTTCCACATAAAATTTTTTAGACGAGTGCTTGTCTGTGTTCTGTGAACAGCACTTTAATTGAATTTTGACAAATCGTTCGCATAGAACAAAGTTATAAAAAACCGAAATCAATTTTCTTTCGCCTAGAATGCGAATGGACTTATCTTTTCGACATCCGCAACCTGGATGTCAATTTCGTAAATGATACTACCCAGCTAGCATTTTTAATCGTAGAAGACTATACTGAAGAGTGTTTTAGATCGTCGATGAGTTCATTTTCTAATCACAAACGATCTCTCGCACGGGAGTAACTGTTACAAATGCTGATTTCTCTATGAGACTCTTGCACAACTCAGCAAAAGACTCTCTTGTTAGCCGTAGAGGGAATCGTCTGAGGCTCGTGTAGATACTATCTTACAACTCCTCAAAAAATCAGCCGTGCAATCCTTGTGTGATTCATAAAACAAACAGCACAAAGCTCATGCGATAGTTTCATACTACACGAACTCACCACTATAATCTTCACCCGCACTTTTTGATTCAAAAGACTGTTGAACAATAAAGAAAAAATTATTATACGCTGTTTGTTTTTCTGTTGATATATAATTTAAAAATCAAATAAAATATAAATAAAAACTATAAAATTTTTCATTGTCTAACAAACATTCCAAGATTGTGTGACAAGCGTGTCAGAAAGTTTGTAAAAAAGAAATAAAAAAGTAGATATTTTTGTTATTGTTACTCGTCAAATAATCAACAGAACGTTCTTTTGGGGATTGAATATTGAACACAATCATCTAATAAACAGTGCATGCTAGCTGGGTAGTAAAAAATCGTAATAGAGATGCCTACTACTTGGTAGAACACTCTGGAAGTGCGAATCCTAGATTCTAGCAAGAATGCGTTGCTAATTCTGGTAGAGTGGGTATGCCTGTAGCCTTGTCTTGATGAATGAACGTAACTTTCAAGGTTCTGCTATCTGCAACAGCCCTCCTCCCCCCTGGAGTAATTGTGACCTATTCCTAACTAAGACGCTCTGATTTCTTGTGTAGAGAGTGTAATGGTTGTTCATTTATTGTAGCATATAAAACTCTAACAAGTCCCAGCTGGTCTTAGGTTGTGCCGGTACTACCAAAACCCTCACCAATGATTAATTGACAGAACGGGTTTGTCACATCATCGGGTGATTCTATTTTGCAGGCTAAACTGACCCTGATCGGGATTGTGGTGCCTGCATCTTTCATGAAACATTTAGGCTGGTGTTTAGATATAAAATTGAAGCGAGGGGTTATTAGTATCTCCTGATGATTATGGCGCATGCTGATTTTCAGCAAACTTGTTATAGTCCCCGAGAGGTGCTGTTAACTTGCTGCAGATACCTGTAATGTAAAAAGCACAATTGGTGAAAGGACAGGTGACTTTATTAAGGCTTCATGTTTTTTATGCACTTTGGCCCATGGACTCTTGAATCCTACTCTTCCTCTGATTATCTGTAGAACAGCATACAAGAAGAACCAAAAGGTCTGAATTTTTCGTGAAATCCTGTCTTCCATTGACTGGTTGCGGAATGGCATATTATTTGGCATATAAAGAATCTGTAAAAAAATAAATATTGTTACGAATTTGCATTACTTCTAACCCACTGTGCAATAGTTGAATTGCTTGTCGTAAATGTGCATACACATTAACACATATCAATATAGCAGATAATTAAGAATTATAAATAGCCGGCAGATGTTCGGCAGGGGAAGAGTTTAGTTTTAAACTTTGTGCAAGTCAGAAGAGTAAGCAAGTCTAGTATGGAAATGCACAGTGGTATTTTAAGTGTAAATTAAGTGGTAAGTATTATGTAACGTAGAATTGAAGAGTCTGCAAATCGTTTTTAAAGGCAAAAAACATAAGAATTTATTAAGGAAAATGTTTACGAACAGGTGTTCGTAAATTGTATTGTAAAGCTCCTTTATCATTAAGTCGTGGTGGTGCTAACCAGGCCAGTCGCCGCATCAAGGTGAATTCCAAGCGGCAATTTTCTCCCCTGAGACAACAAATCAAATAGTACTATTACTAAAGTCGACTAGAAATACTTAAGTGAAAGAACTAGTAAACCGCTTCTCCACTCGCCGTGGACAAAATAATAATAATTTGAAAAAAAATTTAGGGATGGCGGAAATTTTCCATTATTGATTTTCTGGAAGATCAGTAAAAGTGATTCTGTTAACAGAGATAAATATATATATACGCATTTATCCTAAACGCCAAATTTAACTGAAAGATCAAATGCGCATATGCAGGCCTGTTCTGAAATCACGGAGATTTTATATCACGAACGATTTTATATCACGAACGGTTTTAAATTCACGGAACTAGTTTATTGGTGTAATGAAATCACGACATTTTAACTTTTTCAAAAGGCTTTTCTTCTGCTCAAATCACGAGCAAACTCCGTGAATCTAGCAACTACAGATGCATTTTCATATAAAACAAAACAGCTGATTGCTAAAAAGCCAAAAGTAAATCACGAATATTGCCAAACAGGATCAGTTTTTCTTAAGAAAAAATAAAAGCGATGTCTTCAATAATATGTGAATTTTTAAATTTATTTTGCTAAAATAACCATATAAGACATTTTATATTAACTAATCATAAAATTATTTATTTATTATTATTTATTTACCTAACATTAAATTTATATAAATATAATTATAAGAAAGAGAGAAGCACTAGCTGCCAAGGACTCGGCTTAAATATCATAAAATTATTTTATTAGGTTCATAGCAATATAAACACAATATATCAGCAAGTGATTTAAAATCCGCAGCCGTCTGGCTGACCGATTTCAAAGCACGAGATTACTAGTTATCAGCAAGTGATTTAAAAACTGCAGCCGTCTGGCTGACCGATTTCAAAGCACGAGATTACTAGTTATTGTGTGCAGAACACCATCTGAGTGATTTCAAATTACTTTCGTGAAAAGTGATTTGCAGTTCAAGTCTGAGCATCTGTGCTTGCGGGGCATTGGGTTATACGATTCAAGCCAATAACAAAAAATAGTTTTTCATATTTTGTTCAGCATAACTGGGCAGGCAAAAACCTGATCAGTTTTGTATTCTTAAATTTTCAATTTGTCTGCACAGTTGACCGTTGATTGGTGGTTGATGGATACAAATTACCTTTTAGATAAGTATTTTTGCTTTACCGGAGACATTCTAAAATTCTAACGAAAGGGCGATTTAAACATTTTCCCGCATTTTGATTACACTAAGGACTTATTCCCGCTCATTCTGCACGCTTACCACCATATAGAGTAAATGTCGTCTTACTCGTGGATGCTTTCATTCACCATGACCGAACTGAAAATATTCGCAATCTTTTGTTAGAAAGTTTGCAACTTTTAATAGAACTAGATTAAAACAAAAAAAAAAAAAAAAAAAAAAAAAGTATAAAATAATTCAACAGTAAACGTAACAATTTGCTATCAAGTTTAAGGAACTATTTACCATTTTTGTAATGAAATCTAAAATGTATTTCAGACAATTTCAAATGCCTGAGGGTGTTTCATTTACCAGAATTTTACAGCACACAACAACTTGGAAAATAAAAAGAAAATAAAACTACAGAGTTTTATTTGTAACCGAAATTCCTGTTCTTGGTTGCAACAATATTTGCAAAACATTTTATCTTTAACCACTTTTCTTTTAAAGATGCTAGTACAATTTTAACGATTGCAGGAATATCATGCATCTGCTCCTGCTGCTGTTATGCTGCTTAAGTATAGGTGTTTGAGTGTGTGTGTGTGTTCTGTTTAAGTGTGTGTGTTTAAATGGTAAAACATATTTATCTTTAAGAAGTTTTCCTGATTTGAAATACCTATTTTATGTAAAATTTTTTTATACTCGTACATTTTATATTTCCTAGAAAACATTTTATTTGCCAGTGGTGGTGATGGTCGTGGTGGTGATGCCATAGGAGTTGATATTAAATCGAAAAATTATCTACAGTCCCAACATCAACGCCATCTCTGTTACCAGCCGCCGCCGCCACCACCACCAGCAGCATCTCCCAGCTATCACTCATTTGTGTTTATTGGGACTTAGCTGTGCAGCAACGTACGAACGTGTTTCATTATTTAAAGATGAAAATTCAAGCGCATTTGAACGTGCAAAAAGCTTTTTTTTTATTCTTTCTTCTTCTTTTGCTTTTATACATTTCAAGTTTTTCTTTATCCCTGGTTTTATTGTTTCTTTGCTTTTGAAGCTGTATACTTTACTTTTAACAATAACTGTCTGATTTTAAGTGTTCTTTAAAAGTGTTTGCATTCACGTATTTGTTGGGATACATACGATACACTCTCCTGCTGATACTCTTCACTAAGTTAAAATCTTTCTCAAAACTCCTTGGAAATAGTGGGCTAAAAAATAAAATTTTTTAGAAATTCAAGGTTTAGTAATAAAAAAAATTTAAAATTAAAGAAAAACTAATTTTAAACTAATTCTTATCCTTTCTTGGCAGAATGATGGAAGTTTCCATCAGTATCTTTACTAAGCAAAGAAATTAAACAATATTGATGCACGATCTTAAACATTAACGTTAGCAAGTATTTATAGAGGCAACAAGTCAGTTTGCGGTCAAGTTTAAACGCAAAAAAAAATTAGAAGCAAGCGCCATGGCAAGTCTATCACTGTGCCATAAAAACTTGTTATTGAGCTACAAATATGATTTTTTCTAATGCAAATGCTCGCGAACGTATACGTTCGAGATTGCGAAACAAGCCTTTGGAGCTTTCAGCATTCAGAAAGCTTATCTGACAGTTTCTATTTTAATTTAACAGTTAACTTAAAACAAGAAGTCAAGTTTGAAGCTGATGGCTTTACTTTACTTTAACGAAAAGTTCAGCCGGGTAAACTTGGCAATGGCTTACAATTGACTGCATGTGGCTTATGAGGCATACGCAATTTCTAGATATTCATATATGGAACTTGGCCAGACCACTAATCTCCTGCTTTAGAGATGCGCAATTGATTTGCGTCAGCATCTGCAGTAGTAGCCTAATCTGACAGTGAATGAATTGCACAAGGGAACTAGTCCACGGCTCACTAGTGCCTCCATTTGGCTTTCAAGGTTCACACAGTTGTGAAATTGATTTACTTCAGTACTTGCCTAGATGATCTAATCTGATGATGGGTCAATTCCACGGAGTGAATTATTCATGATCCTTGCCTAAGAGTTCGGGCCTTCTACTCCCTCCTGTATGCAATTTCCCACCAGTCAATGGAAGGCAAGTTTTAATGAGTTGGTAGGACAAAAGAAGAGCATCAACTCACCGGTCTAACCATCACCCCTGGTTCCTTACAGTACAGGTATCTGATGCAAGACAACCGCAGCTCGGGGAGTTGCTAGCCCTCGAAAACCGGCCATGCACCAAAGTTATCAGGAATACTAATTCCCCTTTCTGCGATGTTAGGTTTAAACCACAGCCAGAACGTTTAAGCCAACCTTAACAATGATCAGCACCGTGATATCTGCGTGGCAGAACCAATTTTAACCCTTGGTACGGGCTTTGGAAATCCAACACAACATAAGTCATGTGGCTTTCTAGACATTTGTTTGCTACAAGCAAGGACTCGTTATCCATATGCCCCAGCAAACAAAGTGCCCTGGTTTGGTATACGCCAAGAAAAAATCAGTTCCTCGGGGAGCAAGACTCACACATCACACAAGTGGCAATTTTTGTCATATGTTTGCAGCCTTTCTACTCTCTCCTATTTGCAACTCTCCAGACGGTCAAGGGAATTTTTTTGGTTTCACTAGTTAGTGAACCATGGTCAGCGCCAAGATGGTTTGTAAACGAACCACCTGGTAGCCTTGCTGCAAGGCTCATACCAGTGTCAACTTTTTGCCATGTGTTTATAGCCCTTCTAGTCCCTCCTAAGTGCAATTCTCCCGACAGTGCAGGAAACTTTAGGCTTCGCGAGTTGGTAAACCGCGATAAGCGCCAGGATGATCTGTGAAACTGAACCTCCTGAATGCATTGCCCTTCCCTATTCTATCAATTAGTTCTTGGTAAGGGTTTCGGTAGTTCAATACCACCTAAGCCATGCTGGAACATCCTAGAGCTTTATTTGCTACAACAAATGAGGGACTTCTATCACTATTTACCCCAAAAAGCAGAGTGTCCTATTTATGATTAAGCCAAGGCAAAACCTGCTACTTTAAGACAATATCATGGTGATTCTATCACCAGATGAAAAAGCAACGATCACCAATAGGCGCCACTGCATGAAAAATCGGCATGCATGGATACCATTTTTGGAGAAATGCTGAATGGCACATGGTCTCCTTCTTGATTTCACGCGGAACCTTTCTAACACTCCAGTTGTTCTCAAGGTCCCGGCACCAGGTTGCAGTGCAACGCCGCACCGAGTTCAAAAACTTATTCTACATTTGGGTATTAAACTACAGCCACCACATTGCCTCAGGAAGTCCTCACCCAAGTCGGGCAAGAATAAAGCTCTCGGAGATCCCGACTCGCATGGTACCAGAAAATAATAGCTTCTGGTGAGAATTTTGCTTTAGATGGTCAGAGGAAATCAAAGCAAAAGGAGCTGCTAGTCCGCAATATATGAACAAACCCTGGCTCTAATCATACTTGGTTTGATATTCAGCAACATATAGTTCCTTTAAATAGGTATTTGCTGCAAGACAACGAAACCTTGGGAACGTCATCAATATGAATCAACAAAATCATTTCATGTACTTTCAGGCTTAAAGCCCAGCCAGAAAATTTCGGCCAGGATAAGCAGCTCAATGTATAACCATCATATCGTAGCAGAAAGGGGCCCGTGGACCCCTTTTTGCTAACTAACCCGGTGAAGGCTAAGGTAGACTCTATACAGCCAAAGTTGGGCATTTCATCTTTATTATTCTGATTACCAGTTAAAATGGTGGAACACCGGCGTACCCCAGTTTGAAGTACACCCATTCTAAACCTGCTCGCCGGGGTGATAAGTGATAAAACTTTCAGAAGTAGAAAACGTGCACACTTTTTGAAAATATTTAAACATTTCACTCAAACAAATTGCCCGGTTATACAATTTTACGGTGCAGTGTAAAACTGAGGATATTAGATAAAGGTAGTTTAGGTTTCTGTGCCTATTCCAATACAGCATCTAAAACTTTTGGAAAACTGATGTTCATACGAGTGTCTGATGTAAAAAGAAGAGTTTAAAATAATATTATGCTTGTTTACGCGCCTCAATTGCATTTTGATTGCAATTGAATTTATATTTTCTTTGCACTTTATTTCCTTTTTCTGTAAAAGTTTTTCACATTTTTGTTTTTTTATATAAAATAAAATGATTTTCTTTAAAGCACATAATATTTGCTGTTTTATTTTATAAAATTATATTATTTTGCTTTTGCTTTAAACTATGAAAAAAAATCTTTTTTTTTTATATTTACATAAGTATTTTATTTAATTTGTTGTGTTGTTGAAAAAGAAAATTTGCATTGCAAAATTGAATTATTTCAGTCAACAGACACCAGAGCGGAAGTTTTAATAATTTTGATTTTATAATTTTTCATTCAATTATAAAGTTCAAAGTTCAACTGACAAGGACTGTTTCAAGTTGTTGTTTGATAAATGGTAAAGCACAAGATATGTTGTTTATGAAAGATTACTTTTTGTGGTTGATAATTAAAGCTGGACTCATTTGGGACTCTTAAGGCAAAGGTAAAATGACTTTAACAGGAAAAATAAAAATAGATAATATTGTGTAGTAACTTGATAATCGCTGAAACAGGTAACATCATATCCTTTCACATATAACATTGAAAGCTTCCAGTCAAACGTCCACAAATACTATTCCCTCGTTCCTAATAATCTATATTCCAATTTCCAGTACACTGGCACTGCATATCTAGGAGTCTTCCCCTTGATCCTGGGGTGTGTCAGACTCAGCATATAGCGTACATCTTCTAAAAACCTTTTTTTCTTTACTTTAAAGGAGAGCATTCATCCTACGCCTTACTTCAGGGTGGTCTCTACCTACGGCACCACACGTACCTGCTTCCATGTCCGCTTTTATTTTATCTTTTACACTCATTTGAGCCCAAATCACTCTTTCATCTTAACTTGACACTGACTCAACGGTATTTTCTACGGTCAATATACCCGTGTCATTTCCTCTCAGTGTGGGAAGTCTTGGACTAACGTTTGTTAGTACGAGCTGTGTCAAAGGTATATACATTTTTTGTTTATTTTTATTTTTAACTCAGGGGATGACCCCTACATATGCAGTGCATTATACCAGAACTAGAAAAATAGGTTGTGAGGAGGAGGAAAGAGGGAGTAGTTGAAAAACGACCTCTATCTGTAATGCGTAGTACGATTCCCCGGGCAATCGACCACAATTGGATGAACTCTGGACGATGAACGCGTGCTACGCAAAAATGTGCGAGTTTCGGGAATAAGATCCCTAATCTCGTCAGAGCAAAATCCATTGTAGTAACGATAGAACAGAGTAACGCACCCTACACTGCAACGATGCTCCAGGGCGTCAATAGAGTTGGATACCCTACTATCACCGATGAGCTTGTTCGCCCTCTCCTGTAAACGGTCGAGTAACCCCAAAATAGACTTTAAGGCACCGGCCCAATTATGAGAGTTGTATTCCATTTTCGGTCGGATGTAGGTGGTATAAATAGTAAGGAGGTCGAATGGAGTGAAGTACACCTTACACCGTAGGGGTCATCGTCTGAGTACTAGCTAAAGACAAAAAAAAATCTCCTGTCAGATATACTCTTCTCTCTCCCTCCTCAGATAAATAAAACAGAATATTAAACTTCAGTATTTTATGTAGAAATTCACGAAAATATTCGTGAACAGAATATGGTTTTAATTTATCTCTCCCATCTCATTTATATATATTTCAATATTTTGGATACGCTTTGGCTTTTATCTTCCACTTATGTCAATGTTTCTGCCACATTTATAAACTCTTTCGTCTAAGAACCTCTACTTCTACGAGATCAGTCTCATGTTGATATATATGCTATCTTGTTCTCTCTCTCTAGTATACTCAGATTGATTGGGATTATCCCTGCAAAGATTAGTAATGCGGCTGTAGTTACAGTGCGGTATTCTAAGCTTACCTGCACTGACCTCTCTTTCTCTCTTATATCCCCACTCTAACTCCCCAGATCTCGTACTCGTCAAGAGGAATGGAGTTGGTTGCTTCCTGCTGAAGCTTCAATTGTTCAGTAACGAACCGCTGATATTCACCATTAAAATGGTCTGGAACCTCCTTGGAATCGCGCCACAGTTTTACCTTGTCGGTAAGATGATCCTTAACTCCCTGTTAAAAGAATGGTTTTGATCAATACGCCTGAGACATATCAATTTTATCTCTGATTCCCTTAAGGATTGCAAGATGCCCAATAAGGTTACTCCGTTTTAGTTTCTCGCTTTTATAAACTGAGATCACCCCGAACGGCTGCCTTTCCTGAACTGGCACATTAGTCGGCGTAGGTTCTAAAAAGCTTGTATACCTATCGTTGCGATGGGTCCCATCTCCCCAGTCGCTGTACCTAGTGAAGTACTGAAATGACCGTTACTTGTGTGATTTTCCCCCACCATACTAGAGCTCCATGCAGTGTAGTAGGTCTTACCATTAGGATATTAACCAGTATGTAATTCTTGGCCTCAGGCGCCAGGATTTACCCAGTAGTTGCTTGGCAGTACAAAGACAATTGTAAGACCGAAGCCATTTATAGTTATTGGCTAACCACGTTCCTGGCAATCAGATATTTGTGATTGCTTGCTTGGATACGGAAATTCCGTTGCTTTCCATAATCATGGCCTTCAACTTCAGCAGTAAAGATTCAAACCCACACTAAGCAACGTATTATAGATTACCCAAGTCATTAACCCTAGTAAGTTTCACAACCTTTAAGTGATTTTAAACTCTAATTATTAATGTCTACTTTAATTAGTCTTATTTCAGTACGTACATACATTTTTCTTCTTAGCATTTGCACTTTAATCTAAAAGATTATAATTTATTTTTAATTAAGCAAATAAAGTTGCATTTTAATTAAATTGAATGTAAAACAAATGTACTATTAATTGTCTTAATAGGAAAATATGAACCTGGTGTGCAAAAGACTTGGCCAGGCCTCAAATCACACTTAATCGTAAATAATTGTTGTAATAAAACAAAATTTTAAAATAAAACTATTTATATATATTATTAAGTCAATACCAGAAAACAAAATAGAATTTGTGTGCTTTTCAGAAAATTTAATGTTAACAAGTGGTCTAGACTGTTGCTGACACTCAGTCAGACCAATAAAAAAAAACATAAATGGGTGTGTTGGTTACGCAGCCAACAAAAATTTTACTACTGGAAATTGTGTTTATTATTGAAAGCAACAGAAAAACTGTTGGTGCCTAATAATGATATTATCAACAATTTAATTTAAAAATGTATTAAAAAAAAATGATCGGTTTTAAAAACATACAAAACTAGGATTTCAATGAAATTTTTATTTGATTATATGTCGATCTTACGACATAGAACGTTATTTAAACAATAGCAGCTGTCGGTATTTTTACATAAATTTTTTGCCATATTTTCGCACATTGATTTTCAAACGCTCCAACACCAGAGAGCTACTTGGGCAGGCACCCTCATTGACATAACCCCGCTAAAAAGGTCTAACGGTATAAGATCACATGATAATAATGGATAATTAATGATGACAAAATTTAAAATGATGTGGTCATCCTTTTTGTGTCTGGTACCAGTACTCATTGAAAGAGGGAGTAGTGTTTGTGGACGTTTGACTTGAAACTATTAGTAACAACATCGCAAGACCAAAACAAACGTTATCATATCATTTAAAACGCTGGACGACAACTGTGAAAATGATTTACATCAGTACCTGCCTTGACGGCCCAACCTGATGGTGGATCAATTCCACGAAGTGAATTTTTCACGATTCACCACCGCCCCCGTGTGGCTTGCTAGGCTCACACAGGTAGCAATTCTTGTCATATGATTGCGGTCATATGAACAACTTCTTGTTGAGGAGTTCGGGCTTTCTAATCCCTCATGTATGCAATTTCCCAGCAATCAATGGAGGACAAGGCTTAATGAGTTGGTAGGCCGAAGCCCACTAAGAGCATCAGTCCTTAAACCAACTCACCCGTCAACCATCAGCACTGGTTCCTTACAGTACACGTATCTGTTGTATAGGCAACAGATCCTCGGGAGATTGTTAGCCCTCGAAAAAAGCCATCACCAAACAATTATCAAGGATACTAACACTCCCTTCCTGCGTTTTAGGTTTCAACACAGCCAGAACGTTTCCCCCAATGTAGGCACCTCAACCATGATCAGCCCGGGTCGAACCGCAAGCAGAACTTCCCGGGGGCCATGCTGATCCCCGTTCTGCCAATTTATACCCTTGGTAAGGGTTTCGGAAGCCAACACAACATAAGTCATATGGCTTCCTAGAGTTTTGTTTGCCGCACCAAACGAGGGACCCCTTCCCCTCTTTTCCCCGAAAAACAGAGCGCCTAAGTTAGGAATACGCCAAGGCAAAACCTGTTCCCCGGGGGGACGCTGGACGACAGTAAAAAAATAATACGTATACACAGGATTGATGACTAACTCTTCCGGAACTTTATCATGACGAAACGGCTGCAGTGCGATATTCGCTGGACTGAACACATTTTTCATGTCCCTAAAGATGCATTCAAGTGTCTCGGTATTTTGCTACAGTCTTGCGATCTTCTTACTATTTATATCCCTATATCCGCTCGAAAATGCAATACAGCTTCTATGTTTGGGTACGGTGGACCGAAGTCTTTGTTAGGGTTAGCCGACTGTAATCAAGAGAGAGAGAGCGAGGAAACTTATCGGTGACAGTAGAATATCTAACTCTAATGACTCACAGGGCCATCGCCACAGTACGTTTCTCTGCTTTATTTTTGCTCTGACGGGATTAGGGGTCTTATTCCCTAAATCCGCATATTTTTACGCAGCAAGCGTTTATCATCTATGGCTCATTCATGTGTGGTCGATTACCCAGTGAATCACACAATGCATTACAGAGAGAATTCATTTTTCAGCCGTACGGTTCATCTGTGGAATAAGTTGCCTGCAGACGTGTTTCCAGTACCATATAACGTTGGACAGTTCTGGTAAAACGTTCCAAACACTACTCCCTCTTTTCTCCTACTCATAGCCTATTTTCTTAAGTATTATTGCAATGCACTATAGGGGTCATCCTCTGAGTACTGGTCCGATCAAATAATCGTAACAAATACCTTTGTGTTTTAGTCCAAAAATAAAACAAAAAAGAGAGCAGTACTCCTGCTTATTTGCTTTTTTTATTCAGGAGTACTATTGTCTTCTTTACTTTATTTTACCTTTCATTTCAGGACCGTTTGAAACACTCAAAAGTCAAGAATGATAGAACTAGAGATTACGTCATGCGCATAACTTTCCGTTAGATGACATAGTTTAGCCTCTGCAAGAGTACGATTTCCAGATTATCTAGGGCGGCGTATGGCTTACTGACGTCATTTGACCAACATGCGCGGAAGATTTCAATTTTATGTGAGCGTTGTCGTAATCATATATTTTATCATTCTTGCTCAAAAGTAGTTAAAGTTTGGTCAAATATTTGCAGCATGAGCATGTACCTTCAGAATAAAAATTCACTTAGAATTGAACATTTTTTTTACACAAACTCAATATGGAATTTTCATTTGTTGAATGGAATTCTCATTTGTTTTAACAGTTTTCACATGCAAACAAAGATTTCGACCCATTATCACAACTGCCTTGAACAATCTTTTTTTTTTTTTTGCTTTTTTTTATTTGTTATATATTTATGTAAAATAAATTTAGTGCACACGTGTGCTTTAAAACAAAAAAAAAAGTCTAAAAATTTAACAATAATTTACTCGTGCAAAAGGATACATTTATTTTATTAACAGCAAAAACAAAAACAAGTTTCATTTCACAGATTTTCATAAAAAGATTAATCGTATGGAGCGAGCTTATGGTTAAATATTTTTTATTTTCTTGCTACAGATATATTTTAACATGATTACGAATATAATAAAAAAAAAATTTTTTTAAATAAAATTTTAATTTAAATAGTTAAGAACAATGAAAAGAACGGAACAAAAATTTAATTGGAAAATTCCAAGAAAATTTGTTCAGAATAAAAATATTTGTAACATAATACCCACAAATAAATTGCCAAATATTAAATTATGTAAATAATTTTAAAGTTGCATAAAGCCCCAACACTTATACTCGTCTGTGTATGTATGTACGTAGCATGTTGATTTCAAATGTGCTTCTAGTTTTCTTTAATTAACATCTGGTTTTTGCTATTTTCATTCGTACAGCTGCAAGTGCAAGCAGAGTTTTTATTATGCAAGACTGATCCCCACCAAAAATCAGTTCATAGCACTCAAAGACAATCTTAACGTGCTGGCTATAAAACAACAAAATTGCATAATATTTTGGGGTCACATTAAACTAGAATCCTAAAACTTAGTGCGAAGCTAAGTGGAACATAGAAATTCATAAATGTTTATAGGTTTCTCCGAAAAGCAGTAATCAATTTGAAGTAAAAAATATTTCCCAAAAAAAAATTAATTGGAAGCCAAAATATTTTCTATGGAAAATTTATTGATGTTCTTGAATCAAATACATATATAACGAGTGATTTTTTTGCTATTATCTTTTTGGCAACACTAGTTTTGACAGCTCACGCACGTTTTGTATCTTGTGTCACTGTCAAACATCTTCAGTTTGGTCTATAATTTAATCATGAATCGTCTTACAAACGAACAACGCTTGCAAATTATTGAATTTTATTACCAAAATGCGTGCTTTGTTAAGAAAGTTCATCGCGCGCTTCTTCCATTTTATGGTCAGTTTAATCGACCTACTGAGGCTTCTATTCGGGCTATTGTAAAAAAATTTCGCACCAAATTTACATTGTGCACCAAATTTACATTGTAGAGTGCGAACTGAAGAAAATATTGCAGCCGTATCGGCCAGTGTTGGTGATGACCGTGAATTATCGATTCGGCGCCGTTCGCAGCAATTGGGCCTCTGTTACTCCACTACGTGGAAAATTTTGCGGAAGGATTTGGGTGTGAAGCCTTATAAGATACAGCTGGTGCAAGAATTGAAGCCAAACGACGTACCACAACGCCAAATTTTTGGTGAATGGGCTCTTGAAAAGTTAGATGAAGATCCACTTTTTTATCGAAGAATTGTGTTCAGCGACGAGGCTCATTTCTGGTTGAATGGATACGTGAACAAGCAAAACTGCCGTATTTGGAGTGAAAAGCAGCCAGAAGCATTGCAAGAGCTACCAATGCATCCCCAAAAAACAACCGTTTGGTGCGGATTATGGGCTGGCGGCATCATTGGGCCGTATTTCTTCAAAGATGATGCGAATCACAACGTTACTGTGAATGGTGAGCGCTACCGTGCGATGATAACAAACTTTTTTTTTGCCCAAAATGGAAGAGCTTGACTTGCATGACATGTGGTTTCAACAAGACGGTGCCACATGCCACACAGCACGCGAAACAATGGACCAATTGAGAGGCGAGTTCGGTGAACAGTTTATTTCACGCTTGGGACCAGTTAATTGGCCGCCCAGATCGTGCGATTTAACGCCTCTAGACTATTTTTTGTGGGGCTATGTTAAGGCTAATATCTATAGCGACAAGCTTGCTTCGATTGACGCACTGGAAGCCAACATTGCCAACATTATTCGTGAGATACCGGCCGAAATGTTGGAAAGAGTATGCCAAAATTGGACTAAGCGGATAGACCATTTGAGGTGCAGCCGCGGCCAACATTTGCATGAAATAATCTTCAAACATTAAATTATATCGACCCAACTATCGATCCAAATAAATATTTCATGCATTTTTCTGAATTTTATGAGTTTTTTTTTTAATTTCCGATAGTTCTTACAAAATCACCCATTACTTATCTCACTGACAAAAGTTTATACTTCGAAAATTTATAGACAGCAAAAACTCTATTTAGAAAACTTATCGAAATCTTGTCTGTCATAGATTTCAAAATACTAATACGCAGAAATTTTATTGATAGCTTTTCTTCATCCAATTTTTTTTTCTATAAATTCAGATGTAATAACTTTCACGCTTGAGATCTTTTTTATAAAATTGTCTTAAATTGTTTATTTATTTCAATATTTCGTCTTTCTTTGGAAAACTTCTTTAGGAAAATCTTATATATTTTTTTAAAATTTTTTTCCAAAATTTAAAAATAAATATAAAAAATTTTTTTTTCAAGGAAGACGAAATATTCCAATAATTAAACAGTTTAAGAAATTTTTATTAAAAAAAACTTAAGCTTAAAAATTATATCTACATTTTATCGATAGGAAAAATTCTATAGAAAATGAAATATACATAAATTTAAATTTAATTAGCACAGACCTGAACCACAAGTGGAATTTAGTAATTTAAGCCTTAAACACATAGACGACAGCAGACAGCAAACAGCAATCTGTCAAAAATAGAATACATGTGTTTGGATGCACACGATTATTTTAACGACTTCATAGCAGCACAACTTCGCAACAGCATTTGCTGTAATTTCTATTTTCGTAAGCAGCAAAAAGTAAATACAGTGCTGCCACTATAAAAATAAATTGCCAGCAATAAGAACTAAAATTAGTTTGAAATATTTAATAGAAATAAACTTCACATAAATCAAATAAACAAATAAATTGATTAGTTTTTACAGTTCTACGTGATATTTTAATGTTTTCAGTCGGTAATTTTAGTTTTATTCATGTGAAATATATATGTGGCATCACTGAAATTTGTATTGTTTAAATACACATTATGCTGCTGCTGTCTTTAAAATAATTATGTCGCTGATGATACGGCAGCTTTTGAAGCTAACTTCATTTCTGCTTTTGAAGTTGTGAAGTCTGCTGTCGTCTAAGTGTTTAGAGCTTTACAGAGCATTTTGTCTGTTATCCAAAAAGTAAAAATTTTCAGAAACATCAGTTTTTCTATATAGTGGCATATTCGAGATTTGATAGAAAAAAATCGTTATATTAATATTTTTTTCAAAAAGTATTTATTTATTCATCAATAACTATCTTGTTTCCTTCAAAGTAGTCCCCTGAGATATAATTCACTTATGCCAGCGTTTTTGCCAATCCTCGAAACACTTCTGAAACGCGCTTTTTGGTATCGCTAACAGCTCCTGTTTCGACTTTTCTTTTGTCTTCTTAATCGTAGCAAAACGTTTTCTTTTCATCGGTGGCTTCAGTTTTGGGAAGAGGAAAAAGTCAACGGGGGTCAAGTCCGGAGAATACGGAGGCTGAGGCATGATAACGGTTTTGTTTTGGGCCAAAAACTCACGCACAAGCATCAACGTGTAAGCTGGTGCGTTTATTATGGTACAAGATCCATGATTGTTTTTCCACAATTCTGTGTGTTTCTGCCAAATTCTTTGCGCAAACGCTGCATATACTCAATGTAAAATTTCTTATTGACCGTACGACCTTGTGGCAAAAATCTTTGGCTCTTCTGGACGCTTCCATTGGTGCTTCCAATGTCATAGCCATACACACAAGAATCGTCACCAACTATGACCTTTTTGAGGAAATTTGGATCGTTTTGACGATGTTCAACACCTCCTGCGTGATGTCCATGCGACGTTATTTTTGCTCAAAATTTACCAATTTTGAAACAAGCTTCACTGCTGCACATTTCATGTCTAAAACATCCGTAAAAATTGCTTGGCATGAGCCGAACAATATGCCAACTTCATCAGCAACCTCTAAGATAGTGATTCGACGATTATCCAAAATCATTTTCTTTACTGCTTCAATGTTTTCATCGGTTGTTTTCCGAATAGTACAAAAAAACGAAGAGCCTACCAAAACACGACTATCCCTTTTATCTGTCAAAAGCAAACTGACAATCCAAAATGGCTGATATTGCCAACATATATAACAGACATGTGTACCAACATAACGGAAAAAATGCGAATAGCGAACATACAAATTACTCACGAAATTTGAAAATAACGGTTATTTTTTTATCAGACCTCGTATATTCGAGATATATTCTAAACCGATTTCTAATGCAAATGTCGCGTAAGCGAACTTAAGCAACTGCTTTGTTGTAGGTCTGGTAGTCTAAGGAGGCTACTAAAATACTGAAATTTGGGAAATATGAAAATTTACGATATCGGTCCAAACATACCTGAGTTATAGCCTAAATCGATCTTTCCAAGAAAAAAATTGTTTTTTTTTTTGCTTAAAAGCCTTTCTGATTATAAATACATACGGAAAATGAAAATTTTCCGATATAGGTCCATATATACCCGAGATATAGCCTAAACCGATTTTTCCATGAGATTTTTTTTTTTTCTTAAAAGCAGTTCTGGTTATAAAAGGAGGTTATTAAATTACAGAAAAAGAAAATTTCGGATATTGGTCCAAATATACACGAGATATTGCCTAAAGCGGGTTTTCCATGAATAATAAAAGAAGGTTACTAATATACAGAAAATGAAAAACTCCGATATCGGTTCATATATACCCGAGATATAGTCTAAAGCGATTTTTCTATGAAAAAATTTTTTTATTTTTGCTTAAAAAAAGTTTTAAAAGAAGGTTACTAATTTACAGACAATTAAAATTTTCAATATCGGTCCATATATATCCGTCATATAATCTTAACCGATTTTTCCATGAAAGATTACCTTTAAGGCAATGTGATTACAAAGCAAAAAAAATTCCCCCGATATCGGTCCAGGTATATCCGAGCATATTTAGTTCAATTTCAAATACTATATGTATTACGTGACTAACGTGAAGCATATTTTAGATTCAACCCAACCGAATAACTATACTACACTCTTACTTGTTTTATTCCAAATTATCAAAAATGTTGAAAAACTTCTCACTGACAAAATTAAATACATACGCACAGACTTGATTTAAATTAAATGACAGCCAATAAAATGAAAGCAATAAAAAGCGTTCAACATAAAAAATCGTTGAACATAATTGACAAGTTAACGACCCCCTGCATTTGTCGTGGGGTGTTAAAACATGAAATAGAAAGAAACTACACTGCGAAAAAGATACCGCCCAGTGTTTGTGATGATCAACAATCGCTGACTGCCTGCAATTCCAGCACCAAAAAAATAAAAATAAAAGAAATGAAAAAACTACAAAAATTGTGTCATTAAAAACAAGCACTAACAAAACACATAAATAAGTTAATATTTTATTTTTTTATATTTTTTAATAAACAAAAAGAAAAAACGTCACATAAAACGTGCAAAACTCAAGCCGAGATGAAATGAAAGGCTCACTTAAACACAACCGTTAGTTGAAATTCGCACTGCACTCGTTCAAATGCTGCGCGTTTAAGTGATAGAGCGAAATATTGAGATGAAAAATATACGTACTATCAAACACAAGGCGAATTCATCTTGGTAAATGCAAGAGCTATAAATACAACACTGCAAAAAAATCTTTCTCAAATGTCAAGGGAAATATATAAACAGAAAAATTAATTTAAAAAATAATATAATGAAAAAAAAATTTACCAGAAAAGAAAAACTTTTAATTAATTCGTGGAAATTAAAGTCTTGGATCATAGAGCTTGGGAAGGTGAAAATGGCCAGCCGGAGTGGGGAGGATTTTGGATCATAGCTGGCTCTCAAAAATTAAAAAAAAAAAAATGTTTAAAAAAATTTAAACAAAATTTTTTTTATTATTATTCAATTGACATCTGAACCAGATTAAAATTTAAAAAAAAGTTATCAGCTGCTCTGGCAATTTCACCTGTTGTGAATTCACCTTGGATATACATATAAACATATGTATGTATGTATGTATATGCATTAGCGTGTCCCAAATATTTGTTTTCATGCACTGAAAGAATTATGCATCATATATTTAATGAAACTGTTTCATTAAATATTTTTCATTAATCCAATGAAAACTTTTCACAATATGCATGAAGCTTCATATATATTATGAAATAGTTCCATCAGAATGGTTTCATTAAGTTTCATAGTTTCATTAAAACAAATCATTGGATTTATGACTACAACAAAATTTAATTTTTTTTTAATTCTTTGAATTTTGGTAAGACATATTAATTGGCGTTTATTAATCTTTAGCTACAGTTTAAAAAATTTCAATTTTTTTTGTTAAAATGTAAGTTTTACGAGTTTCATAATTCCAATGGAATAGAATTCATTAGATCAATTGCAAATAAATTTCTGGCTAGCGAACTTGGGTATATATGTACATATGTGCATGTACTCAAATCAGCATAATAATAGTTTAAAAAATTTAAATACCAGCCATTTGAATTAATAAAATATGTTTTACTTGGTGAATACTTGGTCAACATTTCCTTTTATCATAATTAGGCACAATTTTAGAAAAGCAAGGAATAGTATTGTTTGTGTAATGAAATAAAGTATCAATGAATAAATGAAATAATTCCATTGATCTTATTACGTAAATTTGTGAACACATTTTATTAATGTGTGTTATGGTATTATTTCATTAAACAAATGTAACAATTTCATTGATTTAATGTAAATTTTTCAGGTGCTCAATGAATAATAAAATTAGATAAATGAAATAACTTAATTGACCTTATGAAGGAGTTCCATATTTTTAATAAATATATTACATTAGTACAAAGAAGTTATTTCATTAAATAAATGTTACTTTTTCATTAATTTAATGTACGGTTTTCATGTGCATTTCATGTGAAATTGATTCTTTGATCTAGAGAAATTATTTCACTAATCATATGATTTGTCTTTCATACTTTTAATGAAAATAAGTCATGTTTCTTATTAAAATGTTTCATTACTTTTATGAAGATTTTCATTAAAATAATTTAATGAAATTTGTTTCATTATTTCTATGAAAAGTTACAATGGTTGAAAAATAATGAAAAAATTCATAAAAGTAATGTCAAAATTCAGAGAATTTCTGAACAAAATTTTTTCAGTGTGGGTACTCAAGCATAATTTGATGAAGTATTTTTGTGTTACAGATTTTTCGGATAAGATTTAAAGCTCACTAAAGTCATAGTGTTTCCAAAAATTTTGTTTTGTTGCCGAAAGTTTGTTATTTATAGAACATTTATCGATGATTTGTTAATAAAAACGTATCTAATTACATCGATAACAAAAATGTTTTATAGAAATTACGCCGATTACAAACAATTTCGAACAAAAATTCATGTCTTACAATTTTTTTTAACAGTTCATTGGTTATATAAAATCTTATTGATAACAAAACTATTTTATAAATAACAAAAACAAAAAAAAAAAAACTAAGTGTAGAATTTATCGATAACAAAAATTATATATAGCAAACTTAACGATGACATAACTTAAGGGCCAAATAAACCACACAAACTGCTTGCCAAACATGTCAAAATTTTAGGTTCGTGCAAATATTTTTGTTCGTTCGATATCGAAAATTTTCATTTTCCCTTTTTAATATAACTTTATTTCATTACCAGAACTGCTTTTAAGCAAAAAAAAGTTTGCTAGTTTGTACAAATATTTGAAGCATGTTTGCACGAAAATCAAAAATGTTTGATTGAACATTGTGAATGTGTGTGTAAATTTTGTCATTCCAATCAAATTTTTGCAGAGTGAGGTGGTTGAAGAAGAAGCATACAGAGTAAATCGAGAAAATGTTTTTTTTTTTTTTTAATGCTTAGAATGGCGTAAAAGTTTATTTTTATTGTAGAAATTAAAAAAATAAAAGATTAAAAAATAGAATATCAAGGAATAGAGGGCAAAATAATTTATTAAACAATTTGTATCTTGCAAACTTCATATGGCGAGCAAATTGCCACTACACAATGGCCGTCTAATCTCATTGAAAATAAAGAAAAAGTGATTAATTTGTATTTAGCTACGTATATACAGTTGTCAGATCTTACAATATTGCCAGTAAAATTGTCTGAAAATGTATTACAATCGTGTGAACTGGCAATTTTTAACTTACAACGTTGTCAGAAAAAACATTGTCAATCAATTGTAAGACGACAATGTTGTCAGGCATCGTGAGAACACTCTTTGTCAGCATTGCCAGATAATTGGCAGATATTGTAAGCTCAGTTTTAATTGTCAGATGTATAAAGTTAATGCACCTGACAATGGCATCATGGTCAGAACAAAAATTTGATGGGCAACACTGCCAAACAGATGGTTGTTGATATACATGAGTGGCAATGCCTTACAACATGTCTGCCAATTTTTTTCATCTAACCATCTGACAACCGTGTGAACTGACAATTTTTGTTGTCAGATGAATTATTTGTCAGTCAATGAAATTGTAAGATTTTCTTACGATCGTCTGAACACACAATTTACTTCTGCGGGGCAATTTTAATTGTCACTACATTGTCAGCATGTTGTCAGATCTTACAATATTGTAACATCTGACAACCGTGTGTACATAGCTTTTGTATGTGTGATTAAATTACATTTGCAGTGTTGTATTTGTATGGTTTGGCTGCAAGCGTATATTTATCAAGCAGTTTGCGTAATTTATTTGGCCCTTTATACATCTATGATGTTTTTCTATAGAAAAAGGGCCTTCTAATAAAAGAAAATTGTAGGAAATTAAATTTATAAAAACTATACAATTTTTCAAAAATGAAAAAAAGATAAGCGAGAAAACATTATTGGAGATCACTTCTTAGCCAGTCTGTGTCCAATAGCCAAAAGTTGTAACAGTGTGTTTTCCTAGAAAACACAGCCTTTTTAGAAAAAATGGGCTTTTGAAATTTGAAAATGAATTTTGGTCCCTTTTACGAAAATGGTAGGAGATGGGCGAAATAAAATTATTGAAGATCACTCCTTAGACCGTTTGTAAATAGCCAAAAGTCGTAACGGTGTGTTTTCTACAAATAGCAACCATTTAGGAAAAAATGGGCTTTTGAATTTCGAAAATGTAGCTTGTTGGTTGTCTCATAAATTTAAAAGTTACTTTATCATTTTATCGCGTAGTGGATTTATTAACAAACAAACGTAGAAAATATTTTAAAGCAGAATAAGCCTGTTTTGTTTATTGTTTTTCGCAGATTTTGTGTTGCAAAAAATAAAAAATAAAAAATAAAAAAAACAATATAAATACAAAATCTGTTGAATGAGTTGTTGGTTTTTTTTTATGTTTTGCCTTAGTTTTCCTGCTCCATATATTTTAACAAAATCATATTTTTTCAATTTACCTAGGCAGAGGAGTTTCTACAATTTCGTTTTATTTTCTTGTTTTTTTTTTTCTGTTTGGTCATTTTCCGCAACCGTTTGTCTTTGTTATTTATTTAAAGCTCTTATTTGTAAATGCATACAGTAATCGGCAAAAGTTGGCGAAAAGTAAAATTTAGTAAACAACAAAAAATTATAAACAGCTTGTTTTCCATTTTCCCAGCTATCTATATGTTGACATTTCATAGCAGCAACCCTACTCATCAGTAGAATTTGGAAATTTTTGAAAGATATTCTCAAACATTCAACTTTATATCCCAACAAGTTGAATGTTTGAAAGTTCTAAAGTCTACTGATGATTAGGGTAGCTCCTATGAAATGTCGACACATAGATAGCTGGGAAGCATGGAAAACAAGCTGTTTATAATTTTTTATTGGTATCAATGTTATATGCTAATATAGCGAATAAAACACTCAATTGTTTTAGTAATCAACTTCACAGACAAATGTCTGAGAATCTCACATTCAATATAAAACATGTTTATTAGGCAGCTTTGCAAAATATTTAAATATTTTTTTTTATAGTCGTAAGCTTAATTTTGTGCCTTACTGTTTATTTTCATGTGTGGATAAAAGCATATTTATAAAAACGAATTTTAATGTAATATTGGTAAGAGGGTAAAAAAAAAACTAAACCATTGTACAAATGTGCAGTTTTCACACCTGAATTCTTAAATTGAATTTCGGTTTTAGTAAACGAGATTAAAAGTTGAAATATTTTGTTTGTCATTTTGCTACACGAACTGTTTTTATACATTCAGCTCTTTTAAAACAATTTTAATTGAATTCAAATTAATGGTTTTCTAACAATTTACATGGGTTTTGTGAAAAGTGTTGCACCAAAATCGATATAAAGTGTAAAACTATTCAATTAATTGAATGGCAAATTGAAAACATAATTTAAAATTATTTATGCATATGAAGAAATTATATAATTAAAAATTAATGGCTATTTGAAACGCAGGGTTATAAATGATGTTGCTTGTACCCAATTTGAGCACACAGAAAAAAAGTAGCAATATAAAGTATTATTGCGATCGGAATCGTTTACCCGTGCGAAATTGACGCCAAAATTTTATATGAAAATCATATCATATATCGTAGGCTTGGAGATGTATTTCACTCCATCCAACCTCCTTACTATTTATACCACCTACATCCGGCCGAAAATGTAATACAACTCTCATTTTTGGGCCGGTGCCTGAAAGTGCAGGAGAGGGCGAAGAAGCTCATCGGTGACAGTAGGTGTCCAACTCTATTGACTCACTGGAGCATCGATGCAGTGTGGGGTGCATTACTCTGTTCTATCGTTACTACAATGGATTTTGCTCTGACGAGATTAGGGATCTTGTTCCCGAAACGCGCATATTTTTACGTAACACGCGTTCATCGTCCAGGGCTCATCCATTTGTGGTCGATTGCCCGGGGAATCGTACTACGCATTACAGAGAGAATTCGTTTTTCAGACGTTGGCCTCGCCTATGGAATAAGTTGTCCACAGACTTGTTTCCTGTCTGTTATAACGTTGGAAAGCTAAAGTCAAATTTTCACAAACACTACTCCCTCTTTACCTCTCCTCCTAACCTATTTTCCTAGTTCTGGTACCATGCACTGCTTGTATAGGGGTTATCCCTTGAGTACTGGTCCAATATAAAAAAGACAACTAATTGTTTGTAGTATATGAAACTCTAGGAGGCATGACTTAGGTTGTAATGGGATTGTTGCAACTCTTATCAAGGGCTTAATTGGCAGAACGGGGATCACTTCCTTCTCAGAAGGCTATGTTTTACAGATTAAACTGGTACTGGTCGTGGGTGAGTGAGGTGCATCGTGGCTGAAATATTCTGGCTGTGGTTTAAGTAGCGGTAAGGGATAATTAGAATTTTCTGATAATTATGTTACATAAATGTTCCCTAGGGGATGTTATCTGGCAACAGACACCTGTAATGCCAGGAACTAGTAGTGATAGGTTAGGTGGGTTAGTTGGCTAAAAGACTGCTGGTCTTTGGACTTCATCCTACCAACTCATGGAATTTTGTCTTCCATTGCTTTTCGGGGGAATTACATACAGGAGGGACTAGAAGGCTCGAGTTCATCTGAAAAAGGTTTATTCATATGGCTACAAACGTAAGATAAAAAACTGCCACCGGTGTGGTCCCTACTAGTCACATGTTGCCGTTGGTGAGCAATGAGTGCACTACGTGGAATAATGCCGCCGTCTGATTAGATCGTTATGGCAGGTTCTGATGTAAAATTATACATTACTTACGCGTGAGGTAACCAAACCCTCAAATCATTCCTTCTTAATGTCCAATGTGACTACGTGGAATTATTCCGCCATCTGATTAAATCGTTATGACAGATTCTGATGTAAATCGATTACATATTAATTACGCGTGAGGTAACCAAACCCTCAAATCGTTCCTACATACTCATACCTTTAAATGTGCTTGTTATATAGCAATATCGTCGTATGGACTTAGATCAAAAAGAATTTGGCACCTATAATGCTTGGGATTGAAGCTTATGGGGTCTGACCTAACATCTAACATCGTTCTTAAAAGTATTTAAACTGGTGACACTAAACAGTGACTTTTTCGGCACGCACTAAAAGCTTAAGTATCTTGCAAGGACTGATAACGACTTCAACTCAGTAGCGTTATTTTTTTTTTGGCATACACCCAGAAATGATATTATCGTTGAAATCTTTTAAATAAGATTTTTATTCATGTTGTGCTGAATTAATATAATCAATAAATAAATAAATATAATAAAATAAAATAATAAAAATTAGGCATTATAGCCCATTCAGTGATCATTTTCTGCTATATATGGTCTCCTAGCATCAGCTTTTTATTGAGTTGATTTTTATGCGGCGGCAAGCCCATGTCACAATGCAAAATTTGTCAAACTATGGGCTACGAAAGTTCGAGTTCTGCTGCATACTCTTATGGGCAATAGATCACACGATATGGCATCGTAAAATTGTTGGCCCATATATGAATGATCCAAAGAACTTAAAGTTATCCGCTACATAGCACGTATATCATATATAATATACTATAGCATATAAGACCTCTAGCTAAAAGGAATTGCATGGCATACTTCATCAAAACATCCATTTTCATTCAATTGCTTTATGATTTGCACGTATTATTAAACGCTATAATCATTCATCGAATGCGTGATTGAACAATATGACCGCTATATTTCGAATTTCCCCATGAAATACATCCGTTATAAATTTCTCTTATTAACATGAATATTATTTCAAAGCAGAATTTAAACTTTTTCGAAAAAAATTTTTTGTTCGGAATCAAATCACTTGTATGGAATAAGGTACGGAATTATTTCTCTAGTATTATTACTTCAATAATGTATGCTACGCAATTAACAAACCATAATAATTAAACTGTGTTGCTGCATTATTTACTCGTCAATCGAAACAGATAAATTAATTTGTCGGAATCTAAAGCACTAAAGTGAAATTCGCAAACAACGAATTCCTTCCATACATTTAAGGCACAATGAAATTATTTTACGTACATTGTTGCTAACTTCTTGTATTTCTTTCTATTCAAATAAAGTTGTAGCGTGTTCTATGCGTGTCTTTGTATTCTCTAGCAGCCAACGCTTTTCCTTTTCCATTTTGTTAGTTTTTTTTTTTTTTTTTGCAGTAAATCTCTCTGCTTATTATTGGCAATTGCTTTAATAACTTCGTTTGTTGCATTTGTGGCTGGCTGGCTGGCTTTGTTGTTGTGTTTTGTTGTCATTTATAGCTTTTAATATTCTTAAGTTGAAACCACAGATGGGCAGTGGACATGCAGCTTATGGTGGTGTCTTCTGGTCACGAGTGATTGGAGTTGTTGCCATAGAATAGATTATCTATTACCTTTTCAATTGACAGTTAGAACTGCATTATTGTTGCTGTAGTTGTTGTTGGTGTGACATACAAAAAACATGACACAAATAGTAATTTATGCCGTGCAGAATATTAGGTGGGGGTAAAAGTAACAATTATATATTTTTAAATCCGTATTTTTACTACTACTATAGAGTGAAATTTGTTTAGTTGGGTATGAAAAGCAGCAATAAGAAATGTTGCTAAAATCGAGCTTTATAGTTGATATTTTAAATGAATTTAAGTTGTTCCACGTTTTTGTTGGGCTCAAGTTAAGTCTGCAACATGCTATTCGTTCTTGATTTTGGTTTTTGCCAACGATATTATAAAAAATTATAAATTATAATTATAATTGTAATCTAAATTTCGAAATTGTTTATGGTTAACTTTATCTTTTTTGCGATAAATGTTTGAAATTCTTTGTTATATGAATGTAATGTCTAATGAGTTTTCATGGTAAAGAGTAGACCAAAGCTTGCCACTCAGCCGTTACATGTATTATTTGAACCCAAAAAAGTCGCATATGCTAATCATGTCCATGTTCGTATTAATAGTCGAACCTCAGCCACCTAAATAATAAATTAAAGCAATGGATACTCAGGAACACTAACTAAGGGGAGCTACGAAAGCCTGTAAAAATTGTTTTGTTCTAAAAATTCTGCCTCTAAATAAAGGACATTTTTAGAGAATATATTAAAATAAACAAATTGATTTAAAATTTTACAATTTTAAATTATATATCTTTTCTAATGAATGATATATGATATTTGATATTTGTACTGCAATAGAGAAAATACTAAAAATTGCAGCATTACTCAGACTATTGGTGATGAATGGATGAACCGAATAAATCATGATATATCTGTGGTCTGTGGCATTAACGAAATTTAGTTTTTATTTGAAACATCCGTGCTAAACATTATTTATGACAGCTCCTTGTGATTGTGTAGATCCGATTGGTGCAACTTTTAAGTACTCTGTCGCACAGATCCGCGTAAATTTGAGCAATGCTCTCGATTATGTTGACTTTAACCTAATGCTTACACGAAAATGGCAGCCACTTTACGTGACTTCTGAGAGAAATAATGATACGCACAAACCTCTCAAACAGAATACTAGACAGTGTGTGAAACCACATGTCATCTGCTTTTATATTGTTCTACAAGAGGTAAAATAAATCGATTATCCCCTTCGTGTTGACGGTGATGGCCTCTCGAAAGACGTTTCTAGCAAAAACCGGACCAATAACGCCGCCGATTCAAAGTTCGTACCAGATAGTAACATATTGCGGCCGCGTTGCCACCTGTTCAACTTCGTTGGTGGCGTCCGATATTCAACAATTTCGCTTGTCGTACATCCAAAGATTCACCTCGTCTCTGATAATTTATAGACCAAAACTAGTTTTTAGTTATAATTTAGACATACCCGTTCTATCGTGTAATTTTCCAGTAACTGACTAACAAGCAATAGATTAGATAGACACCCTCAAATGCTATGACACTCACACGCCGCCATCGTCTAACCATACCAGTTGAAAACCTTCTATTTCACCACCTTATTCTGCTAAGAAACAAAATTTTTCCCCTCACCAATATTGCATCAATTTGGTTTAAACCATCCACATTAGTATTTCTAATAGTTTGTGTCTCCAATATTTGTTGTTTTGAAAAACATTCTGTACTTTTTTTCTTCTTTCTTTCTATAATTTTCTTTATTATTGCAGTTGTTTGGTTGTTTGGCCATCATCCTGGTAAACTTGCCGACAATATTTTTATTGTTGAATAATAAATTTATAAAATAAAGCAAAGCAAACAAATAGGAAATGCATTTCACTTTAAAACAAAACAACATATTTTCCTATAATTATAGTTATTATATTGAAATTATAATAATGATAATGATTAATAACAATTTCAAATTGAGAATAGAATACAACAAAAACAAGAAAAGTATCTGACACATGCAACTTTGTTTGCTTGAACTCTTTATGGAATAAAAGAATAACATTCAAGTTCTTCATTTTAAGTCAGAAATGTGTGGCAAGTATCTTATTTAAGTTTTCTACTTTTACGGCATCAACAACATTATGCTCATGATGAAGCTGTTGCTGCTGATGTTATTGGTGCTGAGATTGTAGCTGCATTTGCTTTGAAGGTAATCATCGCCTTAAAAAGTGTCTGTTACATGTTTAATTTAATAATTGTGGCAAGAAAATGTTTTTTGTAGCCATAAAACGTAAGTACGAGTAAATAAATGAGTTTGCTGTTGTTTTGTTGCCAAGTTTAGGAAAATTCTTAAAATCTGTTTAAACAGGCAGAATATTTTATATATGTATTTCCTCATACGATTTCTTTCTGTTCATATTTTTGGGTGGAGTAGAAGTTCCTCGTTTACTGTAGCAAATAAAACTCTAAGAAGCCGCTTGATTTATGTTGCGTTAGACTGCAAAGCCAATTCCAGGGGGTGAATTATTCAGGATTCACCAGCGACCCCATGTAATCCACACTAGGCTCACACAGGTAGCAGTTTTTGCCATATGTTTGTAGCCATATGAGCAACTTCTTGTTGACAAGTTCGGGCCTTCTAAATCCCCCTGTATGCAATTTCGCAGCAATCAATGGAAGACAAGGCTTAATGAGTTGGTAGGCCGAAACCCGCTAAAAGCATCAGCTCTTAAACCAACCGTACGCGTCAACCATCACCACTGCTTCCTTACAGTACAAGTATCTGTTCTAAAGACAATAGACCGTCGGGAGGTTGTTAGTACGCGAAATAAAACACGCACCACACAATTATCAGGGGTACTTATCTTCCTTCCTGCGTTTTACGTTTAAACCACAGCCAGAACGTTTCAGTCAAGATAGGCAATTCAACACGGGCCATATTTAGCCCGTGTTGAATTGCAAGCAGAACCACTCGGGAGCATGCTGATCCAAGTTCTGCCAATTTAAACGTTTGGTAATATGATGTCCATACATATACTTTTAATTAAAATTTTGCAATTAACGCCTTAATTGATTTTAATTATCTATACAAAATTTAAATTAACTTAATTGCCAATTAACAGTTAATTATTAATTTATTGAATTTTTGTTGAACTTTATAATTTTTAAATTAAATTTTTGGTTTGTACATTTATACAACGGGTTATAGTTCAAGTTTTTTCCTTTCTTAAGTTTTTTCTTAAGAAGGAATTTTTTACAATACAAATTTGCTGTGATCAATAATTTTTGATTGAAGAAGACAAGAAAAATAATAATCAAATTTTTAGCTGGGGGACAACTAGCTGTTTCTTAGTTGCTACACTACTCATCAGGATTTGAACTCTGGTCAAGACGTACCATGCTCTGCTGCTTTAACCACTCAGCCACCGATCTATTTAATTATTTTATCTATATTCATCTCATATTGAATCACATATGCATTTTTGTTAATTGCCTACATTGTTTGTACAGCGTTTGATGTATCAGAACTAGCGGTATTTCTTTAATTGTTCTAATATTTAGTTAAATTAAATATACAACCCTGTGGCAACTGTGTTTACCTAGCACAATAATACCCAATGAACACACTTTATTCAAATTTAACAACTCAAATGTAAACAAATGCAAACAAAAGTTGATGAGTCAAAAAGAAGAAATATTCACAATCAAAATGTAAAAAACTTTTCTGTCAGCTGTTGTCAAACGTTAATTGCTTTACCAATATTAAGTAGGTATGAACACTTAAGGCCAATTTTACGATAACGAAGCTGTTCGTTCGTTCGCACAATTACATTTAAAACAATAACAAAATTTTGAATGTTGTTTTTATTGTAAATGTAATTGTGCGACCGAACGAACAGCTTCGTTATCGTGAAATTGGCACTTAAAAAATTTTTTAATTAGCTGATAATTGAATTAATTAAGAAGTGTATGTATGAACAGCATATAGGGCTTTGGAGCCAACGCAACAAAAGTCATGCGGCTTCCTAAAGCTTTATTTGCTACAGCAAACGAGGGATCCCTTCCCCTCTTTACCCGAAAAACAGTGTGCCCTGGTTGTGAATATGCCAAGGCCCATTAATGAAGCTTTCATAACCGAAATGAAACTTTTCATAGTATTAAATAAAGAATGGTGAACAAAGTGGTTTCATTCCCGTAGCCAAGCTTTTTTTAACGAAACATTTTTCTTTCAGTGTAGCCAGTCAATCATATGTATTTTGAGAAAATAATAATAACACATAAATATTCATCTACACAGCTTAATAAATGTCAGCCCATCCAACAGATGCAGCTTTTTCAATATGTCTGCTTTCAACTGTCAAAGTTCGATGGCCCTTAAAAGAAGAATCTGTGGATTTAAGTTTGCATTAAACAACTGTTTACATTTTTAATATAAATTTTAATAAAAACGCAAATTTCTTTAACTATTTACAGAAATCAAGCATTAAACAGCACATGTGCCTTTATTTTTAATTACATATTTGAGATGCACGGATATTTAAATCTAAATGAATAGTGGCACAAACTTATCATAAGTATATTCAAATTTTTATCAACTAACTTGCACGTCCTTGTATTTAATTCATCATACAAAAATAATAATCATAAAATTCATACAGACAGAAGGAATCATTTTTTTCTTGTTAATAGAAACTGCAGCAAATCCGGCCAACAAAGCGTATACGTTCTTTTATAAAATACATATGTTTTTTTTTCTTCTACTTTGCTAAAAAGGTAGCGGCAAAGAGTAGTATTATACAACGATTTAAAGGTCAATGACTACCGTATTTAAAGCATACGAGTATAAATAGTACCAGTATTTTGTCATACTACATGGCATCGTAACTGTTTTTGAAATAACTACTGCAAACAAAAAAAAACTAAAATCATACATCCTTACACGTGTAAACATTTTTGCTCATATGTAAATAAACAGTGTCGAACAAAAATGTTCAAAATAATATTAGGAAACAGTTGTACAAAATAGTAAAATTATTTTAGCAAATATCATTTCAAGTGTCGTATATCTCTATGATGTTTGGCTTTTCGAAGTCACTACAGACAATAATATTCCATGATTTTATTGACCTATCGGTTCTTCTATTATGTTGATTACTTTTTTCTTAGTCTTAGTAATGTTATTAAACCAATTGTTGGGATCAGTAAATTATAGCTAAAATACTGCATCCTTTGCTTCTTGTTTGTTTAATACCGTATTATTGTATGCTAGCTTACGGGTTCCTGTCGCAAGGCAACAGCACTTCGGGGAAGGTTATCCCCCGAAGAAAGCCAGGCACCCCATAATTATCGGGGATACTATCTCCCCCTTCCTGCGTCTTTAAGTTTAAATCACAGTCAGAAAGTTCCAGCCAAGTTAGGTACCCCAATCATGATCAGGCCGAGTTAAATTGTAAGCAGAACCACCCGGGGGCCACGCTGATGCCTGTTCTGCCAATTTATACCCCTGGTTAGGGTTTCGCAAGCCAACACAACATAAGTCATGTGGATTCTTAGAGTTTTATTTGCTACAACAAACCAGGAAATCCTTTCCCTTTTTACCCGAAAAACAGTGTGCCCTGGCTGTGAATACGCCGAGGGAAAACCTGCTCCCCGGGGGAAAATAAGCGTACAATCGGAAAATAATGTGACCAAACAGGGTTGTTTTGCAGAAAATGTATTTTCTGTTCGCAATACTGTGGCTGAAGAAATGTCCACCTCAACTCGTTGTCGTTCCCACCAATTGCATCTCTCATATAAAGACGAAAGCGTCCTCAATGGTCAGAATGGTGGCAAGAAATCTCAATAGTGGATGATAAATTCTCGAAGAAAGTGATCTTCAGTGGATTCGTCAATAAGCAGAAGTGCAACATTTGGGAGAATGTTAATCCAAGAGGGATTGTCGAAAAACCAATGCAACCACAAAGAGTGACTGTTGCTCCTTATTATAAAACTATTATTCAAAAAATGTTTAAAGAATAGTGATAACAAACCGGTTCCACTTTTAAAATCGTTCGATTTTGTGTGGCAATATTATGGTTTTTGCAGGCCTTATAATTCATCAGAAAATTTAACTGCCAAGACAGAGAAAGGGCTTTCTATAGAAAGCCAGGATGTGCAGTATACGAATTTACAGTCGAAGAGTCTGCCGATCATGGACTAATCCATGATCGCGTGGTATGTTATTTGGTATCGCGTGGCTTCGAACGGTTGGGGTTTAAAAATTCAATAAAATTTTGCTTTATGTATTTATGCAGTTTAAGACTATAAAATATATCAAAGGGATTTTTATACATATAAAGTTATAAAATTTATACAACCTTAAATAACCCCCGTTTACAACTTCCCAATGATGGATTCGGTTTACAGCATTTTCCATAACATTTTTCTAAACTTGTGGCGGGGGCGTTCGAATTTCTGCAACAATGTTATTGAATTTTCTTGACCGTGCTCACGCACACTTACTCCTTCTAATAACTCCAATGAAAGTATTCGGATACAGAAAAATCTGGTAAAGTTAGATTGGGTAAGCAGACCGCTGGATACACCGAAATTGCTTAGGTTCTCCAGCTTACATGGGTCCTGAACTCGTTCCCTTTGTGATTGCCTGAAAAATGGAATAGTGGAAGAGAAGAATATAAATTAGAGTGATATAGTGAGAGTGGAGCTTAGAGTGAGGGAAAGGTGGGAACTGCTTAGTGTGGCATTACATGCTGCTGTACTAGCATCCGCTATTCTTATGAAGAGCCTAGAGCGGTCGAATTCAACGAGGCCAGACATGATAGGCTGTTGGAGATCCACTCACCTAGATATCTTAGACGGTGATGCTCCAATGCCGGACATGTATCGAGAAGATGAAAGATCTTCTCCTTCTCTTCCTCGTCGCAACTTCTGCAGAAGTCGTTATAGGGTAGGCCAAGTCTACTGGCATGGTTCCCAAATGGGCAATGTCCAGTGATGACTACTACAGTGACCCTCAAGTGGTATCTGGCATGTCGTCTTAAAATTAATATATAATATAAGGCAATATTTCATTATCTTTATTTCACTTCATGAAATATTTCCTTTCTGCAACTTTTATAAGCACTGCTTAGTAGGGGTTTGATAAGTTTAAGAACTCTTTTTTTGTTTTATATCTACTTGAATTGGCCAATAAAATCTTTGGTGAGAGTAACACTGATCACACTGATTCACAGCTTTTTATTATTTAGCTCAGTCCTTACAGTATGGAAAGTGGTTCCCCTTCTAAGTGAATAAAACAATAAGCAACTTGCTTTTTATAGCAAAATAATATGTTTTCTTTGTAACAGTTATGAAAATGCGGAAGAGTAATCCGCCGTGTATTGAGTGTTCAAGATTTAACGTTCTAAAACCAGCTATTTTATGAAAGCTACTATAGTTTTTGCTTCCTTAACTAAGTTTATCAATAATTTTGGTGACTAGTCCAGTCTGTTATCTAAACATATTGTGTTTTTAAGAGTAGGCCACCACTTTTCTCACTACTATACCTTAGAATATGGTTGATAATTGTGCGTCTGTGTGAGGATAAGTATGTTTGTGTGTGCTTAGTATCCCTGCCGGCAACTCAGTTAGCTTTAAATTAACTTTAAACTAATTTTTATGCAGCTGATGGTGGGTGACACTTAGATTATTTTCAATGGAGATAACTGACTATTTTAACATGGCGATGTCCTAGGAGATAGTCAATTGTCCGACTCTGCATTACGTTTCAACTAACTTAAAGTTGTACGAGATTAACTAGTTGTGAGTTCGAGTCTAACTTCAGTCAAGAAGAAAGATCATTTTTTTAATTATAACAATAATTGCTGTGAAACAATAAGACCAAAGAAGAACAGAAAAAATATTTGAATACCATTAGCTGGGGGACAACTAGCTGTTTCGTAGTCGCTACACTACTCATCAGCACCCACTGGGATTCGAACTCGGGATCATGTGAACATGATGTATTTTTAATACAGCCGCTTTAACCACTTCAGCCACCGAGCTCTTTAATTATTCTTACGTTAATGTTTGCCACATATTGATCACATATACGCAATTGTTATAACCCCAGTTGTTTGTACAGGATTTTCTGCCACTGAACAACCAGTTTTTAATTTTTTTATTATTTACTAATAATTCTCCTAACTGTGAGACGTATTTGTATGTAAATCATTAATGAGTGAACTTTTTTAGTTATATACACATGTACGATATTAACTAACTAGTTGTGAGTCGAGTCCAACTTCAGTCAAGAGGAAGGATTATTTTTAATTATAACAATAATTGCTGTGAAACAATAAGACCAAAGAAGAACAGAAAAATAATTGAATACCATTAGCTGGGGGCTGTTTGCTCATCAGCACCCACTGGGATTCGAACTCGGGATCATGTAAACATGATGTATTTTTAATACGGCTGCTTTAACCACTTCAGCCACCGAGCTCTTTAATTATTCTTACGTTAATGTTTGCCACATATTGATCACATATACGCAATTGTTATAATCCCAGTTGTTTGTGCAGGATTTTCTGTCACTGAACAACCAGTTTTTAATTTAGTTAGTTAGTTTTTTAAAAGTCAACTTTTCATGGACTTATATATAGCTACTCAAAAGTTAACCGTTCAGCAGTGGATTTAAAATTGTTTTTTAAGTTATTAAATAACTACCTATCATCTAACTACCTCCTAGCCTATATGATAACTTTAAAAAAGAAAATCCGAGTTTTTTCCTCTATAACGATCGACTTCGTTAAAAAACGATTATTATAATCTTACAAAAATATAATCTAAAAACGAAATTTCTGCTACCAGCTTGAAGCCATCGTGTATTTAAAGACATTGTCTTCCAACTTCTGCAAGCAAGTCATATCATACGATTGACTAACGAGGAAACAAAATCAAAACTAAGCATTAAAATAAACCAAAAAAAAATTATATAACTGCGTAGAATAAAAAATACACTTTCATTTGGGAAAATTCTGCATTACATTGTAGCTAGCTTGTAGTTAGGCCGAAAAAGTGAATTACTAGTTGATTTTAATTGTAGTCGACTACCAATTTGCTAGGTTATGGTTGATGATTGTGCGCCTGTGAGCCATTTTTCTTGGGCACGTTCCAGCGTGTGGTAAACGCGCAAACCGATTAATTTTCGAAGTTCACAACAGTCAACATGTCCTTTAAGTAAAAATATGTTGACTATATGTATTTTGATCTACAGAGTTTTAGTTTTCCTTTATAGCGTAAATTTTTTTTCGGACTTATTTTAGAAAACTGTAATTTTAAAGAATTTCTTAACAAAATTATAACACTTTTTGAAAAATGTATTTTTATTCATATATATTTTCAATAAACCAAGAAACAAAAATATTCTTAAACTTGTTGTGCTCTCCACTATTAAAGCTGTTTTTTTTTTTAGATGCCAACAACAAAACAATAAATAAAATAATAAACAAAAACTAAAAGCCAGGACTAAAACAATATTTTATGAGTTTATACTGTTGTGTATGCGAGAGTACTAAGTGTCTGCCATAGTGCAGTCATAACTTTTGTATGCAAAAATAAAAAAACTCATAGAAAAATAAAATAAAAACTAAAAGAAAAAGGGAAATAATACAAAAAAAAACTCAACAACAAAAAGAAATAAAAAGGTTAAAAACCCATATCACAGCCAAAAGGTAAAAACAACCAACTGAAAATAAAACAAAACAAAAAAAAAGCAAAAGAGATTTTTTTATGCCATTCACTTTAATCACTTTGCAAACAAGAATTGCACATTTTTAAGGGCAAGAGAAATGTCTGATATAAATTTTCGGAAGTACAAAAATGAAATCTCGTGCAGTTGCATATAGTTTATGAATTCCTAACAAAATCATGAATTTATTACCTTCAAACTAGATTGACAATGTGTGTTGTCTACATAAAATATTTTATTTGCATTGTGATGGATATTTCCATCACAATATTTAGGGAGGCAAGAAATCCACCTTAGCAGTTATAAAGGATACTTACAAGTATTTTTAGTATGTGAGAAGACTATTTTGTAAATACGAGAGCAGCTTCTATAAAAAGAATGAGCTTTGCTATATGCAACTAGTTCTACAAAAGAAGCTTACAGCATAAAAACGAATTCTGTCTGTAATGTGTTGGCTAGATTCGCTGGGCAATCGACCACAAATCGATGAGCCCTTGAAGATGAACGTGTGTTTTACGTAAAAAATATGCGTTTCAAGAGCAAAATTCCTTATCTTATTAGAGCAAAATCTATTATAGTAACGATATAACAGAGAAACGCTTGAGTCAGTAGATTTGGTGCCCTACCTAGCCGAGCAATCTACCACAAATAGATGAACTCTGGGCGATGAACACGTGTTACGTATAAATGTGTGAGTTTCGGGAACAAGATTCCTAATCTTGTCAGAGTAAAATCCATTGTAGTAACGATAGAACAGAGTAAAGCACCTTACACTGCGTCGGTGCTCCAGTAAGTCAATAGAGTTGGATACCCTACTGTCACCGATAAACTTCTTCGCTACCTCTTGTACACGATCGAATAACCCCGAAATAGACTTTAAGGCACCGGCTCAAATATAAGAGTAGTATTCCATTTTAGGAGTGATATATGTATACATGTAAGGCTGTACTTGTTTTTGGCAAATATACACAATTCCTTAGTCTATACAATGAAAGTTGATTAAAAGAATTCGTGATTTGTTAAATTCCAAAGAAAATCAATAGGAACGGGTTTGCAAAATGAACAAAACAGCAGTAAATCAGTATATTTTTATATATTTTTTATTCTTTTCGTTTTGACAATTTTAGTATTCTAGTCGTTTGTCTTGCTGTCATCAAGACTTACAGATTATGTAAGAAAGAAAAAAAGATGTAAAAATTATATTAGATATGTAAATATCTATCCGCTGGCAAACTCGATAAAATGTGTTAATTATAAATTTTTAAAACAATGACAATGCTAAAAATGAAATTCCATATTTCATTCCATTACGTTCAAAATTAACTTGCATGGCAAAGTTTTTTTCCGAAAAAAGCACGTTTAGAGAAAAATTGCTTTTGTTAGAAGAATGTTGAGTGTAAGTGACATGTTGATGGAATTTCGTTTGTTATTTACTTTTATCAAAAAGTGCAACACACTTGCAGCAAAATACTTTTGCAAGCAAAATATTCTTTTTAAAAATGCATTTATGAAGGTGGCATTTATACCACGATTTAAAGTCATGTATTTTTTAAATTATATAAACTTACCTATTATATATTACATATACAGGGTGGCGCAAAAATAACCTTCCGATGTCTTTCGCTGTAATTTAAAAATTTTTGGATTATTTAGGTTTTTTAATTTTTTTACATCTAGCCGAGAATATGATGTCATGTAAATGACCGCCGCCACAGTTGATTGTCATTTGAGCCCTTTTTATTGCATTTTCAACACATTGGCCAAAACTTGCGACGATAGCTCCTCACTTTCTTGACGGATATTGTCTTTAAGAGCTGCAAGATTCTGAAGCTTGTTGACATAAACCCGCAACTTCAAAAAGCGCCACAAAAAGAAGTCTGGAGCAGTCAAATCAGGCGATCTTACTGGCCAGTGCTAATCACCAAAACGGGAGATTAGGTGCCCGGAAAATGCATTCTTCAGCATATCGGTTGTGGCACGTGCAGTGTGCGCCGTAGCACCATCCTGTTGGAACCACATGTTTTCTAATCCCAATTCATCAAGTTGCGGCAAAAAGAACTCGATGATCATTGCTCTGTAGCGCTCACCATTCACAGTAACCGTTTGGTCCGCGATGTCGTGGCAGAAAAAAGGTCCGATGACTCCTCCAGCGAAAACAGTACACCGTACAGTGACTTTGTGCGGGTGTAATGGCTCTTCGTGGGTTACACGCGGATTTTCAGTACCCCAGAAGCGTAAATTTTGCTTATTTACGTAGCCGCTAAGATGGAAATGGGCCTCATCACTCATGACTATTTTTGATGAAAAATCATCTTCCTCTTGGGATCAAATAAATAGTCACCAATATTCCGCGTTCTGGAGCAGTGCAGCGTAACATTGTTTATTAACGTGTATTTCGCATGTGGTTACTACAAAAATGTCAAAACAGACCTGACATAAGGGCCCAATCGCAAAATTTATAGGTTTTTATGATAGGAGGATAACTTTTGCGCCACCTTGTGCTTATATAAAACAAGTTTCCATACTTATTGTTGATTCAAGCCTAGTATTGAGGTGGGCCAGGCAGCCTAGTAGTATAGTGGACAAGCCTAGTAGTATAGTGGGCAGTTAGTGTTCGAAAATGTTTCAGCAACATTACTTACCTATACGAAAAAATTGATATGTTTTATATGTTGCCCATTTGTTCTTTTATTCATTATTCTCTTTTAGTTTTAAGTATGACTTTATGTATTTCGTGCGAAAAAAAAGCTTCGTTTATGTTATTTCGCAGCTGAAAAAGAAAATAGTCCCAGACACCATTTTAATTTAAACATGTAGCAGATACATTTTCCGTCTTTTTTTTCAATACTACTTTTATCAACTTATTTACACTAAATGTACTAAGAGCATCATTTTGTGATGAGTCAAAGCTATATGTTAGAAGCATTTCTTTTTATTGGGCTAAAAATTTGTGAAAACGAAAACAAGGCATGTTTTGGTTTAACATGTTTTTTTCTTATTCACTTTTCACCCATTTATTAATTTGCAGCAAGCTGGCCACGTCAATGATAACAAAAGGATAAAAAGAGATAAATGATTTTCTTTTCTTAATCAAGAAAAAGATATGTCCTAAAAGTTATTGATAAAATTTACCATAACCCCATCCATATATTTACCATATAGACCCCATCTATTCATACCCTAAAAACCGACAGGAAACATTGAAAAGTGCTACTGCGTTGCACAAAAATCGCATAACCTCGGTGAAATGTCCAAAAGACCAGAGAAAAGTGGCAAAAACCAGGCAAACCCAGTAAACTCAACAAAAAATCGAATAATTACCCGTCCTACCGTATCCAAAATGACGGTTAAAAGTTCAGATATACGTTCCGCAGCAAAAATGCTCAGCGAATATGAAAAACCGGTTCTAAACCGGTTGGTGAACCGGTTCCAAATGTTTCTTTGGGAATTCTGAAAATCTGCCAAATCTCATCACTTTCCCGCTAAAATCGCATCACTTTCTGCAAAGCAATATACCAGCTCTAAATTATCACTAGAGCAGCAATACGATAGCAAACTATTAAATTCTCAAAAGTACTCACTCTACTCGTATATAACAAGAAGAGAGTTACAACGCACAAACGAACATGCCAGTTAAATCGTCGTGTAAAATGGCTGTTTGTCAAAAAAAAAGTTAAAAAAGAAATCTCTTATAGAAGATTAAATGTCGTAATCTATTAAATCGATGTTTAATCAAAACTTTCTTAATTTTTATAAAAAGAAAATTAGATTTCTAATAAAATTAAAGCAAAATATCTGCAGGCGGCTGAGCTACATAAATTGATGTAATAGTTCTGTTTGTCAAACAACCCTCGCAGTTCATTTCAAGCTCATGGTATTTTTATTAGCCTACTTTTAGGCTGGCTTTCATTTCAGACAAGAACTTTTCTAATCTTCTCAGCTTGTATAAAAAATTTTGTGTAGGCATATATTTATAAGTATGTACACATTTGTTTTGTTTTAAATACGTTTTATCAACTTCTTTGCTTGCAACCCTCCTTATCTACAACAACTTTTATTATTATCTTCTCTGTTTTCTCTAAATAAAAAAATTTTCTGTAAACTTAATAAGCACATACTGGTACACAGTGACAGCAATCATTCTACTACTGTTTTCTTTTTTATACTATTTCATGTCATCCCCTTAATGTATGCTAGATTTCTTGAATTAATTATGCGTAAATTAATTACAAAAGTCATGAAGGCCATTATTTTTCTTTTCTAACGGGTGTTTTTTATGGAGCTATAGAACTTTGAAATGGAATAAAACTACGATACAATTTTTTAGTGGACATGAAATTTACTTTATTTGCAAGATAATCTTGTGGCACTATAATATAAACATGAACACGCTGGCCTTTTTTCTGACATGTATATCGGTATATCGGCAGTACTGCCGCCAATCTTGCCCTCTTAATTATCAACCGTCTCGGGCTTATCCGTGTAAATTTGCGACTGCACACATCCCCACAAAAAATTATCTGTCGTTAAATCGCAATGAAGGTCAATTCTCGGGTTCGAAACATGAAACTATTTGGTTATCAAGTGTTTCCTCGAGTACATCAGCTGTGGCGTAAGCATGTTATGGCGTTTTGTTAAAACTACGGCTCCTGATTGTTCAATTAATGAATGAAGGAGTTATTACATATGGCTCTATGGCAGTCACTTACATTATTTTTAAAGAACAGCGGACCAATGATCCCACCAAACTTCCACCAACTTATAAAGCAAACCAAACAGTCAATGTTTCTAGATGTATTTCAATAAACTCTTGAAGATTATCAGCACCCCAAATACGACAGTTTATTGACGTATCCTTTCAAAAAAAAAAAGTGAGCTTAGTAGACAAAATTCGCTTATGACATTCAGGATCAACTATCAAAACAAATTTCTACATATTTTGTAATTGATTCACATTAGCATCTGCCATGAAGGCCTCATCTGATGATGGACTAACTCTACGGAGTTAATTATTCACTCCCATGTGATATGCAAGACTCCTACAGGTAGCAAATATTTGCTATAAGTTTGTAGCCCTGTAAACAAACCCCCTGCTTAAGAGTTCCGGCTTTCTAATCCCTCCTGTATGTAATTTCCCAACAGTTACTGGAAGACAAGGCTTAATGAGTTGGTAGGCTGAAATCCCTAAGGAATATCAGCCCTTAACCAACTCACCCATCTAATTATCGCCCCTGACTCCTTACAGTACAGCTATTAGTTACAAGACAACAGTGCCTCTAGCCTCTAGCCTAATAATAGGCCCCGAAAACCGGCATGCGCCAAAGTTATCGGAGAAACTAATTCGCATTACTACGATTTTATGCTGTGGTTTAGGTTCAAACCACAGCCAGAACGTTTCAGTCAAGTCAGGCACCTCAACCATGATCAACACCGAGTTGGTCTACAAAGCACAACCCTCCAGGGGCTTTGCTGATTTCCATTGTGCCAATTTTAACCTTTGTTGAAGGCTTCAGAAGTCCAACACAATATAAGTCATACGGCTTCCTAGAGTTTTATTTGCTACAACAAATAAAATATTCTTTTCTCTTTAAGCACCAGAAAGCAGAGTGTCCTGGTTTGGTGTACGCCAAGGCAAAACCTGCTGCCCGGTAGGAACATATTTGCACAATTTAAAAGCGTTGTTCAGGCGTCAGTCTATCCATATTTAAATGCCAAACGAAACATAAATCACTTACATCTGACAAAATAGATCCCAGTTTAAAAAAAAGTGTTGCCAGCTTTAACTTTTATATCTCTATAAAAATACCCTTTATATATTTATTAGCAATTGCGTTATTTGTTTCTCTTCTTTTTGGTCTTAAGCACCATTGACTTACTGCTTAGAATTGATGCGGCCTAGAGAAATTTTTGAAACACGCATAATTTCCACATTTAAAAAAGCTAGAAAAATACATTTTGGAATTAAATTATATACAGCTGTAAGTAAACGAAATTAATAGACTTCATTCTCAAACATTTTTGAGGCTTTTGTATCGTGTCTTCCACCCTCTTCTTTTTGTCAGTAGAATCTCTTTATAGTTCCCCTTTAAACTTTTTTATTGCTGCCTGAAACAACTGATGGCCAGTGTTTTTATGGGTTTTTTTCTTTTTATTTGTAATTTTTGATTTATAGTTTTCATGTGTTATGTTTGAAAAAAAGCCATGAACATTTTTATACAAAATAAACATGAGTTGTTAAAATTTCAAAGCATACCTTTGGGCAGTTAAGGCAATATGTTGCATGTTTTTAGGATATGCGTTTTAATATAATTAACGTGTTCAGTACATTCTAGTTTTATATTTTTTCGTTACTCTAAATAGTTGTTACCATTATCAAAGTAGCAGTAGAAAATTATATCCACTGTACCTTAGTTATGGCATTCCCAGTGGACTTTCAACATGCTACATATTATAAAAATGGTTTGAAAGAATGTTGTGATAGTTAAACAAATTTAAAATGTATTTGAAGCACAAGGCAGGAATGAGTTTTGCTGGGAAGATTACTGAAAATAAAGAACTAAACAGCCGCAGCAATTTGTTATATTCAGATTTTTTATTAAGTTTTGGGAATGAAATTAAAACTCTGTTCCAAGTTTAAGCAATATGCTTATTGAAATAAATTGAATTACCTTCAAAAACTTTTTTTTAAATATACCTGCTTATCAAAGACAACTAATATTTAAAGAGCAGGCAAATTAATGCCAGGGGAAATACTTCTGGGTTAAAAGGGTAACTCGTTACATTTCCAACTATACAAAAAATCCTTAAAAGGATTGTACTGTTGTTTCGGGTGGTTAAACTTTAAAGACCAGTGTTGAGTGTCAAGCATCAATTTTGTTTAACAAAGCCATTGAAGCAGAAATGTGCTTCATCTTCTACCATTCACACCATTCATCGAACTATCTTGGTTAACGCTCCATTTTCATTAAACTTAAAACTAATGCAAAGTACCGTTAATTTATCCGCGTACAGGTTTCTGGAAGAAAAGAAATCTAAACTTTGCAGCTTGCTGGGTTTCAAAACAAAAGAGGGAGAGGGAGAGGGAGAGAGAGACTGTGAGAGAGATATAAAGGGAAAAGTTACCAGCAGCGTTGCCAGACTGAATACTTTACCTTAGTTTTGAAGGTTTTTAAACTAAAATAAGATTTGAAGATTTTTTCCCCAAAATTGAGATTTTGAGTTTCACAATTGAAATAATTTTTTAGCTTTTGGTGCCAAAACTTTTGTACACTACATACAGGGCTGGGCAAATATTTGAAATACTAGTATTTGAAACACATTATTATGAGGCCGAAATAAAAAAAGTATTTGTGTTTTTTAGTTGTATTTCGTATTTGAAATACACAACTCGAAAGTATTTCGCATTTGGTATTCGAAATACACAAATTGAAAGTATTTTGTATTTTAGATACATATTGTGAATATTTCGCCCAGCCCTGGCTGCATATATGTAATTAGTTTAGGGCATAGTTGATAGTTCATTACTTTGCTGTGTGGGAGGTGTTCGACCAAGTACTCGTACACTGGGCACTCGTCAGCTTTAGCTAAATTAACTCCAGCACTTAAAATACTGTGTTTCCGTGTTGTTAATAGGGAAAAGTCAGACGTCCACTAACTCTGTTCCCTATTTCCTTCTGACCTTAAGCTTTGTGCTTAGTTATAGTACAATGCTCTGGATATCTAAGGGTCATCCCCTAAGTACTAGATATAAAAAACTAAGCGACACAAACCGTTTGGTAAATAAATACTTTCCGTTTGCACTCAACCGACGCAATAATGATTTATAAAAACAGAAATTAACTACTTTTTTTTCAATTACAGTAGACGATGATTTTGTTGGGGCAGGTTTACTTAACCTATGAAGACCTCAAAATATAAAATGTTTTGTTATTTTTTTGTTTTCACCGCAAAAATGTTATAGGCTCTATTTCTTGAAGCCCTGTTGCTTTACACTTTGCTTTTGATGTTTCCACAAAGAAGGCAGACTTTTTTACAATTCTATAAATTCTGACAAGACAACTTTATCTTAATCTATTTTATGTGCAGTAGAAGAAGTCTACTACTTCACTTTGCAACATTTTCACTGAAGTGACAAAATTTAGCGGCAAGCAACACAAGAGGTTTGACAAACATCAACATGTTTGTCAAACCGCTTGCTTGCTTTTCGTGCAAACAAGCTTTAAATATGTATTTAAACAGGCCGACACGGCCATAAACAATGCAAAATGTTTGCACAAACATTTATTTCGCATTTTATTACATATAAATACTACTAATTTTAAGGTAAAAAATTTGTTTAAATTAAATTTTTAGGTAAAATTTTTGCTTTTATCTTTTGTTAGCATAGTCATATTTTTTTACCAACTAACAAACATTATTTTTTTGAGCTTACACATAAAAAACATTTAAAAATTTTATTCCTAAAACTAAGAATCTTTTTATGACAAATGATGATATTTCCACAAAATGTCTGGCATCGCTGGTTGCCAGACAGAAGGGAAGACAAAAACGAGCATGATAAAGTCAGTACCTTTATAATGTTTTCTATTCAACTCGCGGTTAAAAACTTTGGGCTGTATTCATAATCACTCATTAAACTTGACTCTTGCTAAACTAACTATTTAAAGAAAAAGCTATTGATATATTTTTTGTATTCATAATTGAAAAAATTACACTTTAAGTCGAACTGGCTTTAAATGGGTGTTAACTTTTATTTGCTGAATGTTTACTCACAATTTCTAATCAAACATTGGAAAGTGGCAACCTTGAACAGCTGAGTTTCTTTTGTTTACATTTTTTAAAGAATATGGTAAAAATTTATGTTTATTTTTTAATAATTTATATATTGATTTGTGAAAAAATTTTAGAAAATAGAAAAACTAGATATAGTAAGTTTGAAGTTTACATACATATACAATTAGTTAGTCAATGATTTATATTCAGCAAGTGAAAAGCGCAAGAGACAGAGGGATAAATTGGAGTGTCACTGCGTGTTTAAATAAGCTACACACAGGTTCAGCTGGTTTTAAATTTAGAGTTGGTTGTAACGCCAAAACTATACTTTAAGTTGTCTAGGAATGAGTTAGAGCCGACTTTTAGAAAAGTTGACTTTAGTTGTCTTGAAGTATACTTTATTATACGCTTCATTTTCAATTGTGATTACAGCCCTTTAGCTCAATTCTCAAGGTCTAACAATAATAAAAGCTTGTTATTTTTATTACCAAGTAAATAATTTTTGATCTTTCGTATACCCAAATATACATCTGTCTATTCATTCTATTTTTCAACAGCTTTCAATAATAATGTAACAATTTCTTTAAACGTATTCAGCAATTTTATGGTAAATTTTTCTTTTTTTTTATAAATTCTGCCAACATTAACCCTATTTGTAACTTAACAGTTCACAATTACTGTGTTGTTGTTTTTTTTTTTTATTTATTTGTACTTAGATTGGTGTTCTTTTTTCCAACATTCATATGTTCACAATGTTTATTTTTATTACTAGGATTTCTTTATACGGCTAAGAATGGTTGTACTCAAACCTTATTGAAAAGCTTGACCATATAAACTCTATTTTATTTCGATATATTTTTTCCCATTTTGAAATTGTCATGGTATTGGTTACATCCATGATGCCGTGTGTCAGTGTATTTGTAAATTTTTATAGATGAATTGTGACAACGACATCAAGAACGACCATAAGGAATTTGTGCTTTTCATGATATTCACCAACAATCCACCAGAGCACCACAATGCCAACAACATGCCAAGACAATTTTGTATTGCAATTTTTGTTCTTCTTGATTTTTTCCATATATTTTTTCTGTTTTTTATTTCTATTTTTGTTTGTCTTTACTGACAGTTTTTGTATGTTATTTGATACTTTAGCAATGTGAACACCAAACATACAAAAAGGAAAAAAAAACATTGTCTTTATGTAGAGTCTTCTTATGTACATCAAAGGCCATGTGGCCAAAGTCTGTCTTATGGCTTTCAGATGATATTCTTTTTTCTTTTTCTTTAAGTTTGATATACGAGATAAGTGACAAAAGTGCTTTGGAGAAGATAATGATTTGTTATTTGTTATTAGATGAAACTAATCAGCCCAATTACAAATGAAAATTCCGTGGGAGTTTTTTCACTTCCCTCCAATTATGAATAAAAATGACATATACAGCCCAATTATGAATATTCTCACGGAATTTATTCCTCGCGGAATATATATCTTTCAATTCCTACTCTCAAGTTAACAAAAATTATGCTTTTCTCTTTACTTTGAATTGAGAAAAGAACATTATGTAAAATGAATTCCGAGAGGAATAAATTCCGTGAGAAATAAATTCCGCGGGAATATTCATAATTGGGCTGAATGTTTTTGAGAGTTATCAACTTTAAATTCAGTGTTGCCAGCTTAGGTGATTTATTCTCAAATCGGGGATGTTTATTTTCGAAATTGGTATAAAACATTCAGTTTTGTGAATAAGAAATTAATTTTGGAATTTTTTGGGATTATAAAAAATCTTTTGGGAAAAAATATATTAACAGCTTGTTTTCTATGTTTCCCAGCTGCCTCTATGTCGACACCTAATCATCAATAGACTCCTATGAAATGTCGACATAGAGACAGCTGGGAAACATAAAAAACAAGCTGTTTATAAACTTTTTGATTGGTATCAATATTAGAAGCTAATATAGTGAATAAAACTCAATTGTTTGATTGAAATTTTTACAAGCAAGGTGCGGAAAAGATTGGCTCGCGACCCGAATTTCATTAGCTCTTTTGCCTTTAAGGTTTGGGACTACGAGCCGTATTTTTTTAGCTCGCTAGCTCGAACTTATTATGGCTCGTAAGCATTCTGAGCTCAGCTCGTGAGCCTAAAATGGCTCTCCTTAAAGTTTGTGCTCGCGAGCTAAAAGCACAAGCTTTAAAATCGGTTTTGTGGTTTGTCAGAAAACGAAAAGCTAAAAAGTTGTTCGGAATGAAGCCGAATTTTATTGGCTCTTGCTTTTAAGGTTTGGGCTCGCAAGTCTTATTTTTTTTTTACCTCGCGAGCTCAAACGGCAAGCAAACTTTTTCAGCTCGGCTCGTGAGCCTAAAACGGTTCAAAACATATCAGCCAATGTCATAGAGTTAAATTTCGTTCTAAACCGGAATTAAATCGGTTTTGTGGTTTGTCAGAAAACGAAAAGCTAAAAAATTGTTCGGAAAGAAATCATTTTTAATGCAAAGTAAACATCATTTTTGATATTGAAAATGATTTCGTTCAGAAAAGCTTTGCAGTTTTTCGTTATCTGACAAATAGAAATTGGATTGAAATTCGTTTCGGAATGGAATTGAACTGTGTGTCATTGCTGTATAAATAATTTTTCTAACAAAGTGATGCTGCAATCCATAGAACAATTAATTCGATGATAAAAATACTATAATTAAAGGCAAACAAAAATGTTGTAAGAGCTTTACGAGTACAAGAGTCGTATATCACTTATAAGGCTGAATTGTAAATTAGATATACAAATAACGACAACATATTTTGGACAGATACTTTATTTATTAAAACATATGTGATCCTGCATTAGAGTGGTTAAATTTGTGAGATATAATCCCGCATACGATACCGAATAACTATTTCATCGAATAACATTACAATATGTGTAGATTATGGCAAACGATACCTATTGAATCGTAGTTTAAACAAAATATATTAGACTTAAGACCATATGTCTCCTGAAACTACGAATGTAAAAGAAAATTGTTTAACGCTTTTATATTATTGCGATACAATACATTCGATATCGTGTGCCATGATACCAAAATAAACAATTTCGATTAATCTTACTCGATATCGTATACAGTGATTTGGGCTCTGGTGGTATCAGCAAGCCAGTCGAAGGAAATTTTTCACCGATGACCCCGATAAACACAAAAATTAGTAACATATCGCAACACGAATTGTTCGAATCTCTGTTTCTAAACTGATGAGTTTTAACTAATTTTATTCCAACACTCTAAATCCTGTAAACACATTAGATAAGTATCCTCTCAAGAATGTTTCTTGAAATTCCATGCCTTAAGTAAATACTTTTCATATTGTATTAGCCGCCACCCTCGTATCTATTGTAATCATCTACGAAAAAAAAAAGAAAATAAAACACGAACTCTATGGTTATTGTCCTAAAACAGTAAAGAACATCAAGAACAATATTCGCATCGTCATTTCATCGATAAGTTTATGTATACATACATATGTATACATGTAATATACATATACATATGTTATTATTCCAGAGGTAAATCATACAACATCTACATTTATAAGACATTATTTTAGAGCTAAACGGACATGTTTGTCAATAAAATACCTCTGCGCCTTATAATTTTCATGCTCCTAATAACTTCGTTCGCGTAGAAGACCGGCTAGAAGACTTTAGTTTGGCCTTTTTAAAAAGTGTCTACGTATGTATATACTCGTATATCAGACGTGTATTTCAAGTTATTATAGATAGTAGAGTTCTAGCTGAATCTCTTGGCCGCCCATACTTAATATAAAGCACAGATTTGTAATGTTATTTTGCTTGTTTTTAACGTCGCTTCGTTGATAAATTATCAATATGTAACGCCAATTCAAAGTAAGGAAGAAATTTGCCTCGAAACTTCGCATTTGAATGCAATTCGTTCTTAAAATCCTTAAGCTAACGAAAGTAATTTGTTACTCTGCCTTGTGGTATGTCTAGATTTCCAAGATATGGCAGAAGCCATTCTCTGCATAGAATTCGCCGAACTATATATATTTTTTAAAGGCCGTTATTGTGGTTGTTGAATTTAGAAAACATCTACGGCAGTAAAAAGAACCAGATTACGTATTCTTTAATCTAATACAAAACTGTCGTAGGCGTTTCTTAAATTCGCCGACTGCAATAAGGGGGAATATAATTTCGAATAAAGCAACTATCGATTGAGTTTGTAACACCTTACCCAGAAGAGTTCATAGAAAGTATAATGGATAGCACAAAATCACACAGCGGAGTCCTAAAACATAACACATAATTGCTATTCATTCTAAGTATCCTACAGCAAAGGAAAGTAATTTGTTGCACCACCTTGTGAAATATCTAGATTTCCGACTTCCCAAGCCTATGTCTGAATAAATTTTGTAGGATTGTAAATCTTTTCAATGGCTTTTACTCGCATTGTGTTTAGTAATTTTAAAAAAATTACGATAATTTTGTAATAGATTAAAGAGAACAAGCTTAAGTATTATTTTAATCTAGTACAAAACTGTCGTGTACATTTTTTAAACCTGCCAACCACAATAAGCGGAATATAATTTTGAATAAAGAAAGTACTTCTGTAACTGAGTTTGTAACACATTATTTAGGAGAATTCAGAGCAGGTATACTGAACAATACAAAATCGCGCAGCGAAGTCTAAAAGTATGATACCTGATTTCAATTCATTATAAATATCTTTAAGCAAGGGAAAGTAATTCGTTGCACTGCCTTGTGCAATATCTAGATTTCTTACTTCCTATGTCTTTTATAATGATCGTTATTGGCGAAATTACCTTCGACAGTTTTGTAATAGATTAAAGAGAACAAGTTTACGTATTCATTCGTCAACCACAACAAGGAGGAACTTCATAGCACCTGTACTGGTATCAAAATCACACAGGGCATGTGTCCCTATGTGACAATGTCCCGTTAGAACCTGCGCAGCAGAACGCAAGTTCCATCGAGGCAGGATAATGGTTCTCCTATTATCATACCTGGGCCATGTCAGCTTTAATATTCGATAGGTAACCACTCTAGACCATCTGTCCTGTGCAGTTCCAAAAAGTTGAGCTGTTTCTAACAGCTCTTTAGCTTTAGGAGTCCAATCTTTTCATCTATAGGTCTTAGTAAGCCTGTCAAAAAGAAGGACGCAAAGTAGTATTGACGAAAGTAGGAGTTTGCCATGAGTGGGAGTTTTCTTAGAAGACTATCAGTCTCCTTTTTTTACCACTGGGTACGCATATATATGATATGTGTGTGTTATATGTATCTGTGTGTGTGTGCTAAAGTGCAAAGAAATAAAAATTGTATTTCAAATGCACTTTATTCTTCTTTATTTCTTTGCTTTCTTAAACTGGTTTCAAAAGATTTTTCATTTCCATTAAAAAGCTTCGATTGGTCGGTATAAAAAGTTCATAAGAAGCACTAAAAATCAGTAAACGAGGAGTTTGCAGAGCATACAAATACATATACCATACATTTCATTTGCTTGTTGTCCTTTTTAAATGAAAATTGCATTAAATTAATTTTCCAAAGTGCTCCTCCAAACTACTGCGGTTGAAATAGCATTGTCCTGAATTAATTTCCGTAGTGAATTTTATTAATTGATTTAAAGCAAAATTTTTCAAACCACTTGTAGGGTGTCTCAAATTATATTGGCCTCTTATTTTTTTTTAGTAAAAGTTGCTTGTTATTCATATTAAATTGAAAATTCAAAAAGGCGTAATTGTATTATTAAAGCAAATGTACGTTTTAATAATAATGTTTTAATGTCGAACATCAAACAAAGAACAAATATGTTTTCATGCACTAATCAATGATTATAATTCATGTTATTATTAAATGCTGAAACTAATACCGTTTGTCTTACTTATAACATTAAAACACAATTATATTATCAATTATGATCATTCTATTGTTATTTACAAATCAAGATAATTGTATAACATAATAAATATAATTAGACTACTGAAGTTGATTTTAGCTTCCTAGCTGATTGAATACTATAGCCAGAAATCCCAACATGAATCTCAAGTTGTGAACTGTTGAAAGATATGGTTAAGTGAGCAATGGAAAACTAAACACGATCGATCATGCCTGTTCATATTAAGCGTTGTAGAATTATTAAACGAAAAAAATTATTTTATAAATTTTTAACGGATGTCTTTCTTTAGAAAATTGAATTAATTAAAGTTTAAATAAAAATAATATATTTTAAAAATGCAAACACATACAAGATGGGCCAAAAGAAGTCATCCGTTGTTTTTTGGCTCTCGACTTGTTTTGAAAAAACTTCGATTCTGTTTTTTGATTATGTTTATTTGAACTTTTAGAATTTTATTGGCCAATTCGAGAAGATGATATCGGTCAAATGAGCGCCGCCACTCGTTTTATGGAATTTTTCATCTCTTCGTCGAGAATTTGGGACGACGGATTCTCTCTTTCATGTCATATGTTGTCCTTGAGGGCTTCCAGGGTCTTAGTCTTGTTCACGTAAATATGGGACTTCAAAAAAGTCCACAAAAAAGTATGGAACGGATAAATCACGCGATCTTGCGGGAAAGTGCAAATCGCTAAAACGAGAGATGAAGAAAAATGTATATAATGGAATAAAGCTTTAAGTTGGTAACACTTTTTTAACTGACAGCCATTTTGTCAGCTATTAAGTGATTTCTGTTTACTTAGGTTTGGCATTTTAACATGAATAGACTGATGCCTGAATTACATTTCCAAATTGTGCAGATTAAATGGTTGATCTTGATTTTCATACGCGATTTTTTTTAACAATGAAACTTACTTTTGTTTAAATGATTATAAGCAAAACTGCTGTAATTGGAGTGATGATAAACCACAGGTACGAGTATATGTTGAGACATCGTTGCAACCAGTATAAGAGACTGGTGGCTTGCTTTATGAGTTGGTGGAATTACTGGTTCATACTTCCTTAAAAACAATGCTGATCAAAACGTTACAGTCAATAGTGACCACTATAGAACCATGATTATTGACTTCTTCGTGCATCAATTTAATACTCATGATGCACAGCTTCAACAAGATGGCCCAACATGCTGAGCTCGTCCAGAGCTCATCTATTTGTGGTCAATTGCTCAGGGAATCGTACTACGCATTACAGAGAAAATTCGTTTTTCTGCCGTACGCTTCGTCTGTGGAATAAGTTGCCTGCTGATGTGTTTCCTGTCTGATATAACGTTGGAAAGCTTAAGTCAAATGTTCACAAACACTACTCCCTCTTTCGCCCTCCTGATAATCTATTTTTCTAGTTCTGGTACAATGCATTGCATCCCTAGAGTACTGGTCCAATATAAAAAAAAAAAAACAAGGAAACGTTTTGAAGCCACATAGTTTCGCGTTTCTAACCCGTGAATTGGACTCCAAGATCGTGTGTTTTAACACCGCTAGGGGAAATATATTAAGTCCACGCCGGTAAGCCTAAAATTATTGACTACTTGGAGAACATCATGCGCTGCAGCATTATTGATATAGGGCCCTAAATATTGGAAAAAGTCATCGAAAAT